>CM049871.1:1795974-2138474 GCA_027474115.1 Schizopygopsis malacanthus | reverse complement strand
ACCCATCCAAGTGCACACACACAGAAGTGAAAACACACACACACACACACACACACACACACACACACACACACACACACACACACACACACACACACGCATGCACACGCACACGCAAAAGGCGAACACACACACACACAAACGGGCACATGCACACACACACACACACACACACACACACGCGCACTGACACACACACGTACGCACACGCACGCATGCAAACGCACACGTGCACACACACACACACACACACACACACGCACGCACACACACACAAACACGCACGCACGGACACACACACACACACGCACACACACGCGAACACACACGCGAACACACACACACACGCACGCACGGGCACATGCACACACACACACACACACACACACACACGCACGCACGGGCACATGCACACACAACACACACACACACACACACACACACACACACACACACACACACACACACACACACACACACACACACACACGCACGCACGCACACACACACACACAAACACGCACGCACGCACGCACGCACGCATACTTTACATACTTTATTAGTACATAAAGTATGTACATCTTTCTGTTCAATGTATGGGTCAACAGAATTATTTTATGTTACTGAAAGATTACATTTATTGGATAAAAAATATTATGATCTTAATTTTTGTTTTGATAACAGATTACAGAATATCATCCAACAGTAAACCCAAAGGATATAAAACAATAAACATTAATATTTCAAACAATTATATGGGAGCGATTTTGGGGACAGATTGTGACTTCTTTGTAAAAACAGAGATTAAAAAAAAAAAAATCATAATACCAGAGCTCTAAATGAGGTAACTTTAGCACCACTTACAACATCTTCACATCTGCCTTAACTGTGTGAAACAGTGTCTTCAAGAAAAGCCCTGGTTACTAAAGACTGTGGAAGTAAATAGAAATATATGTCAGAGATTTTAGGCTTTTTTTAGGCATCCCAGTTTACAGGAAAGACTTTGAAAGCACACATAACCACAGGGTCAGTAGTATTCCTCTAATATTTCAACAGATGATATCTGATTCAAACGGGTGACGAGGAGTGGGTTTCCCATCGTCCTGATGCCAGGAAACTAAAGAAACATGTCCTCTGAGTCTAAGATAACCGTGACCATCAGCTTCCCCAATGAGTTAACTCAGGGGTTTCGGTTTGCATCAGGGACTCCCGCTGTTTGATCTCAGTTCCTCCAGTGAGCCTATAACCCCCCCGAGATGATCTGAGAGACTCAACATTGATTTACAGGAGCTCAGCTGAGAAACACACTTCAACAGCATCTGCGGCTTCAGGCTAGTATTGACTGTCTTTTTGGTGACATTTCACGAAAAACATTTGGCGACATTTGGTGACGTTTCGTATGTGTACAGTAGGTTTAACATGTATAGTGAGTTTATTTCACAAATGCTCATTACTTCACAGGTCTTCGAGAGGAGGTCTGCTGACGGTAAGGAATCTATGATATGTTGAAATAATCAATCAAATTCTTCCTGCATGTGAATATTGTGTCATGGGTTGTTATCATATAAAAGGACATATCAAATAGGTATATTGCTAATGTAATCACCCATGTATTAACATTTTATTCATGTATTTATTTTTTCTTTAATTTAGTACAGTATGTATGATTATATATTTATGTTCAGTGTTTGGGTCAGTATAATTATTTAGTTTTTGAAAGGCTGCATTTATTAGATAAAGATACAGATCCTGATGATTCTTGGCATAAAATAAAAATCTATAATTTTGACCCATACAATGTATTGTTGTCTATTGCTACAAATATACCCGCGCTACTTATGACTGGTTTTGTGCTCCAGGGTCACAATTATTCTAAAAGAGACTAAAACGTCCCCAAATTAAATGTGTTAATTGAAATAACCGTACATACATATGCTGTCTCCATATTCAGCTCGCAGGAATCAAGTGTGTAAGAAGACAAAGAGCCATGGATTTGTTTAGATTCGTGGGAGGCGTGGCACTGGGAGTGGCCGAGTGCACGGTGGGCGTGGTCAGAGCCGTGGTGGATGTTCCTCTGGGGATGGTGAAAGGAGCCGCGTACAGCACCATAGAGGCCGGCGGTAAAATGGGCAGCGTGGGCTCGGCCGCTGAAGCCATCGGCGCCGCTGCTGTCCTGCTGGTGTCTCCAGTGACCGGCGCGGTGGCCGGAGGAACCAAAGAGATCGTCAAGGCGCCGGAAAAAGTTGTGCATGGTGTTGTTAATGGTGTTAAAAGAGTGTTTGACGATTGAGAAGCATGAAAGTTGAAGTTGTTGTTCTGATAAACCTTTGACTCTCATAATGATGATGATGCACACACAGCTCCACCTGCTGCCAGTGAGAATAAATACAGCCTGCTTTACTACAGCCCATATAAAACATCTGAGAAATGGACACAAATTTGTATGAAAAATGTGCATTCCATAGACTCTTAAAATTAATTGCTTAAAATGATTACAGGAGCATTATAAATCAGCACCGATTAGTTTACAAATCATGTCACACATTTTGTCTTTTGTGTTAGTTGTGTCTGGTCTTTCGGTTTTCAGTGTTTGAATTCTTGAAAAAAGTAAAAATTCAAATGAGAATAAATAAATAAATAAATAAAATCAATCTTTGTATTTCTTCAGAAAGCACGCACTGCACAGTTATCTGTCAAGACACGTTAGAGCAGAAATGCTTTCAGATGTTCGTAGCTTCTATGGAAAAAATCTTTTTGTGTTAATTTACATTTGATGATGATGAAATCTGAAAATGTTGGTGTATGAATTACTAAGAAGCAAATTAATATAGCTCCAAATGAATATAAGTGAATTGCATCAATATTGATTAACACACCTTTGTACCTAACAGCAGCATCCACATGTCTACGAACATGGATCTGTACCATGCAAGACTTGAATACTCACAAAATGGGCACCGCTTTAAATATGACTTAATAAAAAAGTATTCTCCTTTATTTAAAATGGTGTGGTGCTATAGTGGCACAGGAACAATCTCAGATTTATCTAAAGTTATAAAAGAAATGATAACTGTTTTAAACACTTTTGACCTGATTCAGCATGTGCACGGACCCACACACAATCGTGGACACACTCTAGATTTACTCATCAGTAGAGGTCTAAACATTTCATCCATTGTCATTAAGGATGTAGCTCTGTCTGATCACTTCTGTATTTTCTTTGATATATTGATCTCTGTCACCACTGAATCTAGATCTGTCTCTGTCAGAAAGAGATGCATTAATGAGAACACTAGTGTGCTATTTATGAAGGCAATATCTTTAACACCGAGCATTTCTGCAGACGCTGTTGATCTTCTCCTGGATTCATTTGACTCAAAAGTTAAGAATGTTATTGATGATATTGCACCGATAAAGGTCAGCAAGAAGAATGGCAGACAAAAATCATTTTGGAGAAAATCAACAGCAGTTCAGAATATGAAAAGACAATGCAGAAAAGCTGACCGGATGTGGCGGAAGACGAAACTAGAAATACACTATAGCATCTATAAAGACAGCCTTCATGCTTTCAATTTGGAACTAGCCACAGCTAGACAGACCTTCTTCTCAAACCTTATAAACAGTAACTTAAACAACACTCGCACTCTTTTTGCTACTGTTGAGAGACTGACAAACCCCCCAAGTCAGATTCCCAGTGAAATGCTCTCGGACAGCAAATGCAACAAGTTTGCTTCCTTCTTTTCCGAGAAGATCAGTAATATCAGGAAGGAGATTGGCACATCCTCAAGTTATGGAGAGGTCACACAGATTCGACTGCGATTGAAGAAGTGACTATCAAAAAGAAGTGACTATGTCTGTTTTTGAAGCAATTAATAGCAACATTTTGGAGGAAATAGTACAGCATCTCAAATCGTCAACCTGCTATCTTGGCACACTTCCCACATCTTTTTTCAAAAGTGTGCTTAACTGTTTAGAAGCAGATCTCTTAGAAGTGATGAACACCTCACTTCTTTCTGGGACTTTTCCAAACTCCCTGAAAACTGCAGTTGTTAATCTCCAAATGATTATAGCCCCATTGACTCCCTCTGCCAATGCATTGATGAAATTAACAGTTGGATGTGCCAAAACTTTCTTCAGTTAAACAAGGAGAAAACTGAAGTCATTGCATTTGGAAACAAAGATGAAGTTCTCAAGGTGAATGCATACCTTGACTCTAGGGGTCAAACAACTAAAAATCAAGTCAGAAATCTTGGGGTGATTCTGGAGACAGACCTTAGTTTTAGTAGTCATGTCAAAGCAGTAACTAAATCAGCATACTATCATCTCAAAAACATTGCAAGGATTAGATGTTTTGTTTCCAGTCAAGACTTGGAGAAACTTGTTCATGCCTTTATCACCAGCAGGGTGGATTATTGTAATGGTCTCCTCACCGGCCTTCCAAAGAAGACCATTAGACAGCTGCAGCTCATCCAGAACGCTGCTGCCAGGATTCTGACTAGAACCAGAAAATCTGAGCACATCACACCAGTCCTCAGGTCCTTACACTGACCACCAGTTACATTTAGGATTGATTTTAAAGTACTTTTACTTGTTTATAAGTCACTCAATGGTCTAGGACCTAAATATATGGCAGATATGCTCACTGAATATAAACCTAACAGACCACTCAGATCATTAGGATCGAGTCAGTTAGAAATACCAAGGGTTCACACAAAACAAGGGGAGTCCACTTTTAGCTATTTTATTGTTGTGATTATTATTATTTTTAATGACTATTTTACTTCCTTTGCCCTGCCTAAAGTGTAAAAAAAGTAGAGATTGATTTTATTATTTGAACAACACTAGGATATGCTCAAGGGCTTAAGCCACATTTGATTATTTTGCAACACGTTAAATATAAAACATATATTTAATAGGGCTGGGTATTGCGACCAGTTTGGTGATTAGATTTTATTCTTATTTGCATGGTTTCAATTCAATATCAATTAGTCAAATGTTTCAGGGAACTGTTTGATTTGCAGACATGGAATACATATTTTAATATAAATGCTGGTACCTGAAAACCTCCTTAGCTATATATTACTGAAAACACATTTTGAAACAGAGATGGTTAGCTGTATATTAATTTAGATGGCTGTAAAACAGCAGGAAGTTGGTCAGAACTGAATGAGATGCTTTTTTAAGTGAAGAGAGAGATACTCTGCAGACATTAATGGGGATTTGATGGGCATACATGTGATTCTGAAACAAATACAAGAGGAAATAAACTCACTGACATGTGCATAAAGATGTCAGCTAATACACTTGCATTAAAACTGAACAAATTCACATTCAAAGAATTAAGCAGCTTTTCATTGAATTTAATAACTATAAAGGCAATAACAGCAATGTATTAGTACAGGGATCTCAAACACTGCTCCTGGATTCTCTTAACACAAGGCAGATAATAAAGACAATTCACTTACTTGGCACTCATGCACACATTGCACTTGATATACATTAGCACTCTGTAGAAATAAAACGGGTGGACAGATTAATGTGAAGCTGCTGAACAATCGCACGGGCGCTGCTCTCGACTCCCACATGAAGTAATACTAATTTGTAGTAAATACTATAGTGTTTTTGAACAACTATATTTCTACAAATATAGGGTATATTATACTACAATACACTACAGTTCGCTGTTGTAAAAACTAAAGTAAACTACAGTATGTATTACAGTTTATCAGTTCACTATACTTAATACAACAGTATGCTGTAGGATTCATTAACAAAGTGTTGTAAATACTATAATATCTACAGTATAATACACTACTATAGTGTGGTTAAAAAACACTACAGTATTTACTATAACTTACTATAGTATTTTTTTTCCATGTGGACCGTGATTTGCTGTCCAGTTCTGCTTCCTGTTTTCCTTAAAGTAAATATTCGTGATTTCCCAAATCGATATAGTTTTGTTAAATTGAAGATCGATTCAAATTGGAGAATCTATATTTTTGCCCAGCCCTAAAATTTCCATACATTTACAGAACAAGTTTACTCACCTCATGCAACAATCGTGTTAATATACTGCTTCTGCCGTTACTGTTTTGCTTGTTTCAGTGCAAACTGACCCCTGTTGTGGCGGAGGAATATTTCAAAGGCAAGGACAATTTACCTTGGGCGGAGAGACACATGTCGCCCCGTCCCATCATCCAGACTGCACTCTGGTGTTACTCTTCTGAAGTGCGGAAGCAGGAGATGGTGACCTCTGGTGGTACTTTGTACAAATACATATGAGACGAGCGCAAATAAAACTAACCAAAGTTATAGAAACAAAAAAGACAGAATAAGAGAAGTTGATAATATTGAGCACTTTGAGACCATAAAATGATACATTGTCCATTGTGAAAGTGCGAGTTTGAAATATTGCAGGAAAATATAGTATAAAATATTAACATTGTAACATTTACTTTAACATTTATATTTCTGTATAATAACATTTAATTCAACTGTTAAAAAAATCTTCATTGATCAATAATTATTATGATTATTTTTTATGCATTTTAGCAGACGCTTTTATCTAAAGCGACTTACATTGCATTCAGGCTATACATGTTTTTTATCAGTATGTGTGGTCCCTGGAAAACAAACCCACAACCTTTTGCGCTGCTAATGCAATGCTCCACCCACATAGCTCAGGATTGGTTCCTTTGTGCTCCACCTCTTACTGCAGCATCTTCCTATTGATCTGAACAAACAATCAGATGCAGAACTGAATAAAGTGTATTGATCATATTGAGAAGGGCAGCAGGTTCAGATACTTACTGATGGATTCTCATGTTTAGGATCAAGAGAAGTGCAGGAGTCTCCAGGAGGTCTGGGATGAAAGGTCTGTGTGAAGAGAGAGAGAGAGAGATTGGTCATGTGATCATCTGTGATGATGATCTGACTTTGATGTCTCACTTACTGAGAGTGTGTCGTACAGGTCAGAGGTCATGGACTTGAGCTCAAGAGCTGTATATTTGCCTTCATTGGGATCAGAGAACTACAGAGAGAGAAGGACTTACATCACAAAATAGGAGTAGGTGATATAAGCAAAATGTATAGCACAATATTATATATATATATATATTCATTTTCAGAGGTAGGTAGTCCAGGGGCCAAAGAGTAAAAGTCCTGTCGAACTCAGCAGCTGATTTCACGACTAAGTCATTCCTTTCAAGTCACAAACAAGTCGCAAGTCAAATCCCAAGTCCTCAAAGATTTAAAGTTAATGAGATAATTAAGCGACTATTTAAATTATGATTGTGAATTGGTGATGCACACCTGCTGTTATTGAGAATTACAGAGGATCAGATGTTGATGTTTTATTGGTTGAAATGATGCCATCATCATGGAGATCAGTGTTTGCTTTAGTTGTGCTCTTGACACTTGAATCCTTCGTTAGATATCTCTCTGTAGCAATACATGTGGTGTTGTAAATCAGAGAGAGCAGTGCTGTACAGTGAGCTGTTATCAGCTGTTTATATAAGAGATAGTCATCAGGTGTTTTACTGAATTCATTTTATTATTTAAATTTTTAGGTTTTGAATAATCAATCACGTTAAATACTACAGTATGAAATGAAAGTGTTGCTATAATAGCAAAGAATTATGTTAAAATCTACTGTATGTAATGCATATAAATATTTGAACTCCAGCACTATTTAGACTCACACCAACATCAATACCAGCAATAGGATGTAATAGCGACGAAAATACATAAAAACATATAAAGTCAGTAATTACTTCAGTCAGTTAACACATCACCATGACCTGACAAGTTTAGTAAAATGACATTTTGCAACTAACGTTAAGCACACAGTGATGTGCAACTGACTCGAGAACGAGAACCGCTCTAGCAGTGGACGTGTACGTTCACTGTACTCACTCAGTCTATCAGCAGCTCTGCTTGTGCCCATCATCAGTTCCCTCTTCACAGCATTTCAGTCAGTGCACTGTAGTAACATCTCCTTCATGATATAAACGGCAATCTTCGCTTTGTTTTAAGCTAAGAACCAATCATTTTAACCAAGAAAACATCAACATCTGATCCTCTGTAATTCTCAATAACAGCAGGTGTTCATCACCAATGCACCATCTTCACTTAATTAGTCACTTCATTATCTCATTAATTTTAACTCTTTGAGGATTTGGAATATGACTTGAAGACTTGTTTGTGACTTGAAAGTCACACCTCTGTTAATTTGACACCGGGGATTTTGCTGTGTACAGACAGTCATCTGTTTAAAGAGAGAACTATCAGTTTATGACTGCTTTTGGTGGAGGATGTTGATGAATACTTTAATAAGATTAGTTTCCCATAAGTCTGAAACACATATAACGGCTGAGTGATTGATTTTCTGTAAAGTTATATCTGTATGATTTACCTTTGTCGTTGTGATGTATTCAGATTTAAACCTCCTCCATTTCTTTCTGTAATAATGACAGGTATTAACAGCATATAGATGACTGTGTTTGAAAAGATCAAAGCTATTTGTGGTTCTCACATTATGAACAGGATGATGATGATAATGATGGTAAGGAGGATTATTGATACTCCACATTCCACTGTGATGCCCAAAGCTGCATGCCAACTGGATCTGTGATGCTCTGAAAGAGAGAAAAGAATCAGCTAAAATTAACTGCTCTAACTGAATAAATGTATGCAGGTTTGCTCAACCAAAGTTTCACCTGTGACAGTCACAGCATCTGATCTCTGAGATCCATGTTGATTGTGAGCCTCACAGTAGAAGCGTCCACTCTGTAGTGCACTGAAACTCTGTCCAGATCCAACAGATGAGCTTTGATTCTCCTTAAACCAGATGAAGTTCAGAGCAGGTGGGTTTGAATCACTGCTGCAGATCAGAGTCACTGAATCTCCCTCCACTATTTCACCAGATCCATTTATAGACACCGAGACGCTCCTGGGTGCATCTAAACCAGACAAAAATAAAGTGTATAATTACATGTTTAGTATAATAAACTCAAACATAAAAAAATATATAAATACAAAATCTGTACTCACACATGACATTGAGATAAACAGCAGGAGAGGTGTAAGTGTGTCCATGTACAGCACAGCTATATCTGCCTGCATCCTCTCTTCTGACTGACTGCAGCAGGAGTTGATTGTTTCTGTCTCTTCTCTCAGTTAATGTCTGTGAGTTTCTGTACCAGATGAATGTTTCTCTGTCAGTCAGAGCGCAGCTGCTTTTACATGTCAGACGGACTGAATCTCCCTCTTTCACTCTCTCAGGAGACTCCACCTGAAGATCTGAACACAACACACACATTATATCTAGTGCTGCTGTCATACACTGATTATTATTCAACATAATGCACAGAAGAAGAGTGAAACCTCATCAAAGTCACCTGTGACTGTAAGAGTTACTCCTGGAGTGCCAATCCATTTATCCATATTGGTTGTGAATCTGAAATAGTACTCGTGTTCATCTTTCTGTGTCACATGACTCAGTCTGACCGCACAGTTCTGCTGTTTATCTCCAAGATACTGAAGCCTCTGACTGTATTCATGGTCCTCAAACAGATCGGGAAACTCTTCATTATAATTTATGAAATTAGTTTTGGTCCAGAACACTTCCCTGATCTGATATCCAGTAGGGTATGTATAAGTGCAGTTCATTATCACTGATGAGTTATTTAGTGCACAGATGTGTGAATGACTGTAACTCACACCCCAATCAGCACTAGAAACCCCTGAAACACAGAAATAATAACAATGAATATATTATTTAATGAGTTACTGAGCCATTCATTTTTGCAGCTCTTAGTCCATGTGTGTAAGTGTGCAGAGGTCATCTATGCACAGTAAAACCCTCAGTGTTTATATAGTGTATGAAAGTACACAAGTCACACCATAATTTAAATGTGGCGGACTTTAATGGACAGTAAAACAAAGGCAGAATACCGTATAACTCCAGACTGGCACAGTATTGACGAACCAATGCAAACAAATGTAGACCACCGTAACTTAATTTGAGTGTTCAAAAACTAAGTCAAAGCGCAGTAACTGATGTTATACTGTGTTCTGCCTTGGTTTTTCCGGGGCTTTAATCCAAGATACTTATAGACATGATAAAGGACAATAACTAATTTTTGACTAAAAACAAAGTTATGGTGTTTTGTCTTTGCAAGGCAGTACTGCTGCTGTCCCTATAGACTGGCATGCTTTCAGCGACCAGGCACCTCAGCATCACCCACGTGTACAGCCAGTCAGTAATCATAGTACCTCAGCTGTCTTAACTACACCTTGTGTATATACAAATATATACTACCATCATCACTTTGTCTGTCATGCGACTCTGTTCCCCTTTTGGGCTTGAACTGATTGTAAAACTAATTACATTATTAATTGTTTTTATATTTACTTTGAAAGCTGAAGCTCGCAATAATGGTAAGTGGCATTAGATTTCCGATGCACTCTTGTGGTGTTCGGCCAATCACAATGCACTGGGTCAGTTGGCCAATTAGAGCAGACTGTGCTTGTCGGAAGGCGGGGCCTTGTAGAAAGCGACACATTTGAGAGAGGCGGTGCATATAGGAACTACAACAATGTATTTCAAAATTCATGTTTTTTGAACATTCAAACATGTCAACATATTCTGTTACAATTACACAAAACAATGATCTTTAAAAATAGCATAATATGACCCCTTTAAAAAAACTTGAACTTTTCTGTTTTGCAAATCGTTTTTTTAATTGATCTTAGGAAATATTGTAATATTTTGAGATACTCGATTATTTTACTTTTATGAGCTGTAAGCTCTAATCATCAAAATGAAAAAAAAAAACATTTAGAAATGTTTTACTTTACATGTAATGCATCTAGAATATATCAAAGTTTCAATTTTGTAAATAAGTTACAAAAAATATTTTTTCACGATATTCAAATTTTTTGAGATGCACCTGTATATATATTTCTAATGAGCAAATTAGGAAGATGAGTGGAGGGTGATGAAGAAGAGCAGAAATCAGACGTTTGCCATGAATGATGCTGCACAAATAATGTAATGCTTTGAAAAAAATACAAATAAAATTACTTTGATCAATGAGCGAAGTGTTGCTGTAATATCAGTCACTCACTGTGAATCATGAGAAGAAAGAACAGAGGAAGATGAGGAGCCATTCTGACTGACATCACCATAGCAACACCTACAACAAACAATCAGTTACTGTACCTATATTATAACATGATTTAAAGTCCAATGTCTATAGCGTATCATATTTAAGGGGTTTAAGTACATAAAGGATATATATATATATATATATATATATATATATATATATATATATCCTTTATGTACTTAAACCTATATACTGTATATGTATATTGTAGTTTGAGTGAATGGGATGTACAATGAACACACACTGTAACTTCTTACTTAAAAAGATCAACTATTTAATGTTTTATTGTGTTAAAGGATATATATATCACTGTAAAAAAAAATTACTTGCAGCTGTGGTTGCCAGCATTGTACTGTTAATTTATAGCTCTCTACTGTTAATTTACAGCTCTTCATTTTACAGTATGTTACCGTTATTATACCATGTGGTAACTCATTTCATTTTGGAAAGCGATTGCTTCAAAACATTCAAATTTTTTATTTATTTTTTATGTTTATATGGTGTTAGTAGAGTGCATTTATTTAATTTGAGTCCACTAAGAAATGTTTCTTACTTTAAAACCACAAACACTTAAAGTGTAATAATAAAGCAACCAAACATGACTTTTACTAAAGTATTTGTAGATTGTCATTAACTAGCAACAACAAACATTTCCGCTTAACATAAATATTTTATCTGAATCAGCAACTGCACATTTACTGTCTTTAAATAAAGCAGCAGAACATCAGTGCTTGTGTCTCATCATTGATTGAAGCACAGGCTCTACTCTCCAGCACAATGATGAACCACACAACTACATTAAATTAACAGATCTCTCTTGTGCAAAAACACATTTATACAGTTCAGATTAATATTTACTCTCGTTATCAGTTGAATTTGTACAACTTTTTTTCTATGAACATTCACAAATATTTCAGTGAAATTAACTTGTTTTGTTTGGGAAATCTAACTGTCATGTTTTACAGTATATTGCTGTTTTTTCCTTGAATTAACGGAAATCTATTGGCAGCTCTGGTTTCCAGCATGTTACTGTTTTTGTACAGTTTGTTGCCATAAATTAATTACAGTTTATTACAGTTTATTTACATTTCGTGCTGTTTTTTATCGTGCAACTTTAACACTTTAAACCCCACAGCAAAATCCTCAGTTTTAAATGAACACATACAGTGTGTCCACACTACAGAGAGTTAGATTAACACTAAAGCGGAGAAGTTAATTAGATAATTCTGTGATTAATTAAGTGATGATTGATCATTATTGATGAACATCTGGTGTTAACAAGCAGAATTTCTGAATGAAAGAGAAACAAAAGAACTACAACTGACTTCAACCACAGCCTTAGATGAAATCAACGGAAATAAAAGAAGACCTTAAATCTCTCAAGATATGATTAAACAACTCTTGAAACAGTATCGCCAGCTTCAATTATCACCAGACTGACTTTATTTCAGACATCTACAGAAGATCTTATTGAGAGTGAAAGATGTTTCAATGGTTATTTTCACTACGTGACAGAGATCAGTGTTTACTTTAGTGGGCTCTTGAACCTTGACCTTCAACATTCATATTTTTTGGTTCTGTATCAATGTGTTCTTTGAAAAATATTTGTTGTGGCAAAAAAAAGTCAAATAAAAAACATTTGGAATTGTTGTTTGTGGATTTGTAATAATAATCACCCTTCTGACACCTGTTTCACTGATTGTACCCAGTGTCTCTTCTGTTACTGATTATTGATACTAGAGCAAAATAACAAGCACTGTTGAGCAATCAGTTGTGGAAGACTGCTCAAACATATCATTTAAACAAAACTGAAACTTGAAATTTAGACGCACACATCACGAATCAGCGTATGAATATCAACAATGGTGACAAAACACTAAAATAAATAAACAGATCAGGTCTGAACATAACAAAAAATGCTATTAGAACTCAACACAAAAACGAAAGCACATAATAAGAATTCAAGAAAACAAGTGGACAATTCAGTGGCATCATTAATTCATGCCGCAATGCATGCTGGGAGTCATGGGTGAGTTTTGTCCTGTGCTGGTTCCCAGAATGCATTGCAGCAATAAGCTTTTGATAGTCACCATAGTTGAGATTCATACACTGATTCTTGATGTCTCTCTTTGAGTGTAAATAACATATTTAAAAAATGTTTTAAATCTAAACTGTTATAGAATTCATTTAATGTTGGTTGTCAGAAAACGGACTGATATATTGTATTATTGAATGTTGTAAATAGTGGTAACATTTTATATATATATATAACACAATATTCACATAATTAGATAATGAGTAAGCTTAGAATGTGAGATTTTAAGTTAGTCTTACAGATGATGTTTGTGACGATTAGAGATTGTCAATATTACCTCACCAGTTTTAGCAATTTTGCCTTAACCAATGCGTTTTAAAGACATTTAAAACATTTTTACAATCAAACAAAACTAACGATCAAAAGTCAACACTGATCTCCACAATAGTAACTTCAAACGAAAAAATACAACATCATCATCTAAACCTCTGTTCATTCTCAATAAGATCTTCTGTAGACATCTGACAGAAATAAAGACAGTCTGGTTAGTAAAGCGTGAAGCTGGTAAAGCTGTTTGTTGAGTTGTTTAAATCTTCGGTTGATTTCATCTAAGGCTGTGGCTGAAGTCAGTTGTAGTTCTTGTGTTTGTCTTGTTTCTCTTTTCATCAGTGATTCTGCTCATTAACAGCAGCTGTCTGAATTCACTCATTACTGTTCATTCTCTCTGTCAGGTGGACTATTTTAGTAAACTCATGTAGAGAATGACAGTCATGAAGGTTTTTGAGAGACTTTTAAAGAAACACTGCAATTTGCTGCAGTTATTTCCACGGAGCGACAATACTTCACACAAAATATACTTAAGTAAAAGTAAAATTACAGATTAAAAAAATTACTTAAAAAAGTACAAGTACACAAAAAAGATACTCAATTACAGTAACGCGAGTAAATGTAATTCGTTACTTTCCACCTCTGCTACCTCCTTTAAAAAATCTGTCATAATCCCTGTGCCTAAGAACAGTAAACCCTCTGAATGACTATCGTCCAGTTGCCCTCACATCGACGGTCATGAAGGTTTTTGAGAGACTTTTAAAGAAACACATTTGCTCCTCCATCCCTGCTACTTTGGACCCTCTTCAGTTTGCCTATCGGCCAAATAGGTCTACTGATGATGCCATCTCCCAGGTACTGCACTCCTCCCTCACTCACATCGACAGCAAAAATGGCAACTATGTCAGGCTGCTATTCATAGACTACAGCTCAGCTTTCAACACTATAGTCCCCACCAAGCTGGCTGTTAAACTCTCAGACCTCGGCCTAAACACTTCACTTTGTGACTGGATTCAAGATTTCCTCACCGCCAGACCACAAGTGGTGAAAGTCGGCCAGTTCACCTCCAACTCCATCACCCTGAACATAGGAGCCCCACAGGGCTGTGTCCTGAGCCCCCTGCTCTACTCTCTATACACCCACGACTGCGTGTCCTCTCACAGCTCCACCTCTATTGTCAAATTTGCAGATGATACTGTGGTTCTGGGCCTCATCAACAACGATGACGAGGCCGCATACTTGGATGAGGTGGAGAGACTTACATCATGGTGCCAGGACAACTGTCTCTCTCTGAACGTGAGCAAAACTAAGGAGCTGATCGTGGACTTCAGGAAGAGACAGCAGCAGCCCTACACTCCTCTTATGAGTCGTGCGCTTAGCTGAGCGCATCTCAGGGTCTGCTCTCCCCTCTCTGCAGCACATCTACTTCAAACGCTGCAAAAGCAGAGCTGTCAAAATAATCAAGGACTCAAATCACCCCGGTAACCGTCTCTTCTGCTTACTGCCATCTGGCAAGCGCTTCAGGAGCATGATGGCAAAAACTGAGAGACTGAGAAGGAGCTTCTTCCCTCAGGCCATCAGGCTCCTTAACACAAACCCAGTTTTATAAACGTTTACAAGACTCAACTCGTTTGCACATCCCTCTTGCACATCCCTGTCCATTTTTCTATTTATTAAGTCACAGTATACTGTTTTGCACATCTTATTTGTTATGCACTTTTATTTTTATTCTATTGCACATTTTACTCTTATTTCTCTTCTTTTTATTTTTTACCTATATTTATAGGTAAGGAGGTTCCTACCTCCCAGAGGTGGAAAGAGTACAAAAATATTCTACTCAAGTAAAAGTACCATTACATTACTGAAATTTTACTTAAGTACAAGTAAAAGTACCAGTCTAAAAATCTACTCAAGTAAAAGTAAAAAGTAGCTCATTTAAAATTTACTCTGAGTAAAAAGTACTTAGTTACATTTTAACAATGAGAGGGAGGAAAAAATGGGATAGACCAAAGGTGTCAAACTCAGTACCTGGAGGGCCACAGCCCTACACAGTGTAGATATTACCCTAATTAAACACATCTGATACAGCTAAACTAATCATTTAGGCTTATTTGAAAACTACATGGTGTGTGTGTTGGAGCAGGATTGGAACTAAACTCTTTAGGGCTGTGGCCCTCCAGTAACACCCTCCAGAGTTTGACACACCTGGGATATGGGCCTATAAATCTCAAACTAGGTGTTTTTAATTCAAGGAATCAGTTATTTAGAATAATAACACATTTAGGCTGTTACCAGGGAAATTAAATCAGTATCAACAAAATTAATCTTTGCAATGCAGAGGAATCTGAAGTGGCATTTAGATGTATTTACACTGACATTGAATGCATTTAGACTGCAGTTACAAATGCAGAAATAATGTTTTGATAAATAAGACATAAAATGTGACCCTGAACCACAAAACCATAAGGGTCCATTTTCCTAAATTGCGATTTATACATCATCTGAAAGCTGAATAAATCATATTTCCATTAATGTATGGTTTGTTATGATAGGACAATATTTGAAAATCTGGAATCTGAGGGAGCAAACAATCCAAATATTGAGAAAATCTCCTTTAAAGTTGTTCAAATTAAGCTCTTAGTTTTGATATATTTACAGTAGGAAATTTACAAAATATATTAATGGAACATGATCTTTACTTAATATGCTAATGATTTTTGGCATAAAAGAAAAATGTATAATTTTAACCCATACAATGTATTGTTGGCTATTGCTACAAATATACTCCAGCGACTTAAGACTGGTTTTGTGCTCCAGGCCAGGGTCACAAATGTTAAATAGTCATTTGAAATAAAAAAATAAATAAATCAAAAGATACTTTAAATGTTAAATTAGAACCACCAGTAGGTGTCAGCAAGTCACTCATAAGTGAGTCATTGCGATTGAACAGAATCATTTAAACGGTTAATTCAAGGAATGAAACACGTCATTGCTCAGAGTCAGAGACGCAAAACTGTGTATGGTGGCTGTGTATGGAATTATTTTTGTTGTCGAAATAGAGCAAAAACAGGCAATATGGTGTGTAAAACGCAAGTCTCTTAATTAACTTCTTGTTTTTTGAACTGTTGTAAAAAGCAAAACTACAGGCCTATGTAATCATGGTGATTTTTTATGCGAAAAACGGCATTCTTCATGTGATGTTGACTTAGGCTATGTTCACACTTGGCGTCTTTTTTGACTAGAAAAAGTTGACAAGAGCGCTTTTTTAATGAAAAACAAAGCTGGCCGCGTCTGTTACAAATAGCAGCCGAGAGCGGCTTTTGTTGCCATAGCAACAGCTGCAACAGTAGCCTAGCGCTGTGTGCTGCAGAAATGTCAAGAAAGAGTAAAAAGTTGGCTCTTGCGTTGGCTTTTGAAGTTAACGGGAAAGAAAAGGTCGATTCACAACGACGTATCATATATCATACAGCTCCTTGTGCTCCGAAACTAGAACGATCAGTCTATCTACCGGCACCTTCTCCATTTTTTTTCTTGTTGTTATGGAAACGACAGATCTCGCTACTCGCTTGTCAGCTGTCAAAAAGGCGCTTGACGTGGGGCATTTTTTTCAGAAAAGTTAAACTTTTTTCAACTCGAAAAAAACGCTCAGAGCTGCAGAAAAAGACGCTGGCGGTGGCGTTTTAAAAAGCGCTCAGGACTTTTTT
This sequence comes from Schizopygopsis malacanthus, assembly GCA_027474115.1. Lineage (NCBI taxonomy): Eukaryota > Metazoa > Chordata > Actinopteri > Cypriniformes > Cyprinidae > Schizopygopsis > Schizopygopsis malacanthus. The sequence goes on along the minus strand of CM049871.1, from coordinate 2,121,237 downwards.
TTAAAACACTCCATAGGATTGTAATGTAAAACAGACGCCGGCAGCTTCAAAAAAGACGCCAAGTGTGAACACCGCCTTACTATATTAAATTATATACATTTTCTGCTTCTATATCTTCAACTTTGTGATCATTCTAAACGCATTTTAACACTGAATCACGCAGTGAAAGAAAGCACTCCATATGCACGCGGATTAGTCTAATCTAACGTAACTAGATTTCACGGCACACTGTTTAGAGTGATTTGTTTGGTTTTTGGCAAAATACTGATAATGTCAAATCGCACATCGTTAAAACAACAATTACTATATTATCTCAGATGATATTGCACACCCTGCGCCACTGTCTTTTTGGCTCATTTGTGCAAAACCTTTTGCTAAACCGTCAAAGCTTCATTTTAACCACCAATGCAACGATGCAAGTATTTACAATACGTTACCTCTACATGCTTGTGAAGGGTTGATGTCGAGATGTTATAAGCTGCTAGTTCGGTCTCCCGAGGCAAACACAGCTAACACTGCATACTAGAGCATGAATATATGGCCAGGGGTTCACTTCATTTCCTTCGAGTTCAACTTCAGCAGAATACGACGGGGTCTGGTTTTCAGCTGGGTCTGCACCATTAACGCCTGTCTTGTTCGTCTGCATCTTTCTTGTGATTTTAGCGCCAGTTTCTTCTTCTGCCCATTATTTGCTGCAGTTGTTTCCACGGAGCGATTTTGTTTTTACTCAGTAACGAATGTGTTTTAAAATGTAGCGAAGTACAATACTTCACACAAAATATACTTAAGTAAAAGTAAAATTACAGATTAAAAAAATTACTTAAAAAAGTACAAGTACACAAAAAAGCTACTCAATTACAGTAACGCGAGTAAATGTAATTCGTTACTTTCCACCTCTGCTACCTCCTTTAAAAAATCTGTCATAATCCCTGTGCCTAAGAACAGTAAACCCTCTTGCCTGAATGACTATCGTCCAGTTGCCCTCACATCGACGGTCATGAAGGTTTTTGAGAGACTTTTAAAGAAACACATTTGCTCCTCCATCCCTGCTACTTTGGACCCTCTTCAGTTTGCCTATCGGCCAAATAGGTCTACTGATGATACCATCTCCCAGGTACTGCACTCCTCCCTCATTCACATCGACAGCAAAAATGGCAACTATGTCAGGCTGCTATTCATAGACTACAGCTCAGCTTTCAACACTATAGTCCCCACCAAGCTGGCTGTTAAACTCTCAGACCTCGGCCTAAACACTTCACTTTGTGACTGGATTCAAGATTTCCTCACCGCCAGACCACAAGTGGTGAAAGTCGGCCAGTTCACCTCCAACTCCATCACCCTGAACATAGGAGCCCCACAGGGCTGTGTCCTGAGCCCCCTGCTCTACTCTCTATACACCCACGACTGCGTGTCCTCTCACAGCTCCACCTCTATTGTCAAATTTGCAGATGATACTGTGGTTCTGGGCCTCATCAACAACGATGACGAGGCCGCATACTTGGATGAGGTGGAGAGACTTACATCATGGTGCCAGGACAACTGTCTCTCTCTGAACGTGAGCAAAACTAAGGAGCTGATCGTGGACTTCAGGAAGAGACAGCAGCAGCCCTACACTCCTCTTATGATCAGTGGGACCCCTGTGGAGAGGGTGAGTAGCTTCAAGTACCTCGGTGTAAACATCTCCGAGGACCTGACTTGGACTACACACATTCAAACACAGGTTAAGAAAGCCAGGCAACGACTGTACCATCTGCGACAGCTGAGGAAATTCAGGGTCTCACCAGCTATCCTGAAAACTTTCTATTCAGGGGCCATAGAAAGTGTTCTGACTCAGTGCATCTCAGTGTGGTATAATAATGCCACAAACCAGGACTGCAAAGCCCTACAGAGAGTCGTGCGCTTAGCTGAGCGCATCTCAGGGTCTGCTCTCCCCTCTCTGCAGGACATCTACCTCAAACGCTGCAAAAGCAGAGCTGCTAAAATCATCAAGGACTCAACTCACCCCGGTAACCATCTTTTCTGTTTACTGCCATCTGGCAGGCGCTTCAGGAGCATGATGGCAAAGACTGAAAGACTGAGGAAGAGCTTCTTCCCTCAGGCCATCAGGCTCCTAATCTCAAACTCAGCCTCATAAACACTTACAAGACCCATTGTTAACTGTAAATATTCTCTCTGTAGTCACATTCTCATCATTGCTGCTCTATGTACAATACCATGAACAACCCGTCTGCACATCCCTCTTATTCACATTACTATTTATTAAGTCCCAGTACACTGTTTTTTCTTTTTTTGTACATCTTATTGTTTTTTGCACATCTTGTTGTTTTTTGCACATCTTTTTTGCACATCTTATTGTCTTTTGCACATCTTATTATTTTTTGCACATCTTATTGTTTTGCACTTTTTTTTATTTCATTGCACATTTTACTCTTATTTCTCCTTTTCTTACCATATGTATGCCCTTGTGTTATGTTACTTTATATAATTTGTATTCTTATTATTTTGCACTGTCCACTGAGCGGACCTGATTCGATTACATTTCACTTCTAATTATACCCTGTATAACTATTATGTGACAAATAAAGAAACCTTGTACCTTGTATATATATGCTCTTGTGTGGTGTTACTTTTATTTTATTTTGTTTGTGCACTGTCCATTGAGGGGACCTGACTTGATTACATTTCACTCTGATTATACCCTGTATAATTTAGTATGTGACGAATAAACGAACCTTGAAAGTTGAATAGTGAATGAAGGTGTTATTTGAAACGCAGCCTCTGAGTGTCGCCAGAACGCTGTTAATTTAGGATATATAGCAGCAGGCTACTTTCTCGAAAATGACAAATATTACCAAGAATACATTGTTTTAATGGAAAACAGCATGCAACTGTTAAAAAGTGGCCGTTTTTTACAGCAATTTTAACAGTGCTTAAAAAAAGCACGTTAACAGTGCAGTACAAATTGAAAAAAAAGACAACATTGTACTCAGACAAATGAAACTACAAATATGTCTCTTACATGTAGTAAGCTACTGAGCTATATTTTGAAACAACGTCCCAACTTTTCTATTTTTTAACAAAATGTGCTTTCTACCTTGGACTGTGTAATATACAGTGTGTGTTCATTGTATATCCCACATGGAAAATAATATAGCAATTTATAATCAACACTATAGTGTTTTTAACCATACTATTGTAAAGTGTATTATACTGTATATATTATAGTATTTACAACATTTTGCTAATGAATGCTACAGCATCCTGTAATATTAAGTATAGTGAACTGATAAACTGTAATACATACTGTAGTATAGCCTACACTAGTTTCTACTACACTAAACTGTAGTGTAATGTATAATATACCATATAGTTGTAGAAAACTTAGTACAGTAATTTGTTTACTATAGTTGTTATATTACCACAGCAACTATATAATTACCACAACAAATCAATTACTGTAGTATGGTTCAAAAACATAATAGTATTTACTATACATTAATATTGCATTTTTTAATGTGGGATCAGACTCATTTTATTCCTCATGAAATGTGCATAATTTGTCAACAACAATAGTCTGTTGAATAATGGGGAGGTTTTCATGATACAGATGTGATGGATCACTACAGAATCCAGATCAGAATATAAACTACACCTACACTTTTACAGTAAATCAAACATCAACAACTGAAAAGCAATACAACAATGACTAATGTCCAATGTTTTACAAAAGCAATATTTCTGAGTGAAAACAGAGAAATATGGAATGGTTTTACCGTGTTTCAGTGAATCTCTCATCTATCACAGTTGAAATGATGAAAACAGATACCAAACAGAGGAAGATAACATCAGAAGTTTCCTCATGAACTCGTCATTAAATGTTTTCTGCTTCTTTCACAGCATTTCTTTGCTTCTTTCGTTACTAAAACACAATCAGTGTGAAACCTTTCAAAGAATGCAACTTCTGTCTTAACTGTCTTAACTTAACTTTCTGTAACTGTCACTTTAATACATCTATTCGAAGCAAACTACAATGAAAAACAAAAAAATTCAAATGCAAGCCAAGAAAAATATGGGGCGTCGATCTGGACATTCTGGAACAGTTACGCAATACTGGTGAAAACAATTCAGCACTCCAGACACTCAAACAGATTCAGTGACATTAACAGCTGCTTACAAATGTGTGAAGATCTGCTGCACATATACTGAAACCCACTGAAAACAAATGAAACAATATTACTTTGATTACAGAAAAGTGTTTATTTTTGCTGAATTATGTATTAATATGTATACTAATATATTAATATTAATATGAGTCTAGCTCTTGAAAAATAAAAACTATTGATCAAGCGAATCACAGCTGCAACAAAATTTAGAAAATGAGTCATAGCACTAAATGTTATGCCTAAATAGTTTGTAGCAGCTTATAAGCAGAGGTCTAAACGCCAGGTTCAGAAAGTAAAACGCCCCCCCAGTATTTTGTTCCAATCACCTGGATTTGCTAATTAACACAGTTTTTCAGCCAGGTCAGAGATGGGACCAAGTCATTCCTTTCACGTCACAAGCAAGTCTTAAGTCAAATCCCAAGTCCCCAAAGAGTTAAAGTTAAGGAGATAATTAAGTGATCAACTAAATGATGATTGAGCATAAGTAATGAATACCTGATGTTAACAATCAACATAATTGAAGAAAAGAGAAACACAAGAACTACAAATGACTTCAGCCACAGCCTTGGATGTAATCAACTGATTTTATTTATTTATAATAATACAAATAAAAAAAACGTTACATCTCTCAAGGTCTGATTAAACAACTCCACAAACTCATTACTAACCAGATTGACTTTATTTGATGTCTGCAGAGTATCTTTTTGAGAATTAACAGAGGTTTAGATGTTGATGTTTTATTGGTCAAGAAAAATAAAATAAAATCACGATAATTGCCACCATAATTGTGGTCAGTGTTTCCTTTAGTTTGTCTCTTGACCCTTTCGGCAATTAAAAGTTATTTACTTCTAAGCAGTTTCAGTATTGTTTTACAGTACACATTTGTATGTTGTCTAATCAAAAGTTTGAATACTTGAAACGGTTTCACTTATTTTCTTCTGCTTGTAACTCATTTTAATGAATATCTTAAAGTGGTCTGGCTTAGGTTCATTGACTGACATTTAGCTTATACATAACTGCAAAACAAATTAAAAAATAAGCTCTATAAAGGTGACTTGACTTGCCTCTATTAATCAAGGCTTCAATATTGAGAGAGAGATAACAGAATTTGATCAACTCAGGCTTTTAGACATTAATGATCATATGATCCTCAACAATGGTGACAATAATTATTCATACTGCAGCGCATGATGATAGTTTTTACTATGATGTTACCCTACATGCATTGCAGCATGAATCATTTAGCTGATTGTCACCATTGTTGAGATTCATATACTGGTTCTTGATTTCTGTGGGTGTCTAAATGGCATTATAAATTAAGTTTTTTTTTTTTTTTTTATATGCATTAGATAGAATTAAAATGCACATGTTTAAACTATAGTACTGTAATACATAAAAAAAAAACTCATTCCAGCTTTGGGGAATCATTCATTAAATATTCCATATTGTTTCTATTGAAGAGATATTAGTCTTTAACTAATGATTTATACCTTATTGATGACTTGTCCAGCGACCATTACCATCAGTATTTCTTTAACAATTTCATTTTCTTGCTTCGTGGCCAACGATAAAACAAACAAAATTTGTACTATTAGTACCATAGTTTTAGAGCAAGCGAGCTTTATGAACAAAGCTTTTGTGTGCATTTTAAACGGCCCAATTAAGGTCCACCCACAGTCGACTGTCCCAATCAGATTGTTCTTGTGAGGCAGAGCCCCGCCACGCACGCACGCACGGACGGCTCGGAACAGATCGAATTAACATAGATTCAAGTGAAGAAAGACTTAGGGTGAGTCCCATTTCTCTGTCTTACCCCTTCCCCTTTCCTGCCGTCTTACCCCAAGCCCTTGTCCCTCGAAACCGAGTGGTAAGCGCTAGGGGTGAAAACATACCCCTATGAAATGAGACACCACTTGGTTACTGTTACGTCATCATACACCGTCGCTAGCTGCTGCTACGTCACCAGAGGAGACAAGTGTTGATCACAATCTTGCCGTCTGCAAGTGTGTGTATGTCGATTGTGTGGGTTTTAGTGATGTTTTCTCTAGTCAGAGAAATTCGGGACTATTGTGCAAATCAGCAATGTAACGTTAGCGTGAAAAAAATTGTGATTTTTTTAAAACGTTCCAAATAAGAACATGGTTGAAAATGTATACGTAAAGGACTGTGTAGAGCACAAAACAAGACTGTCGTAATTTCTAAATCAATTATTTAAGCCGAAAATACTTACATTTATGGGACTCTCTGGATGATCTGACCGCAGTGTGTTCTGTGTGCCCCTTGGTTTCAAGTACTTGCGAAAATGCTTGGTTTTAAGGGGTATCTACCCCTTCCACTTACCCCCACAACATGATCAAAGAATTGGGACAGCCCGTACTCTCACGTGAAAGCACAAAACTAAGGGGAAGGGGTTAAGGAAAGGGGTAAGACAGAGAATTGGGATTTACCTTTGAAATTGTGTTACAAATCCTTTGCTTTCATAACTGCATCAAGCATGTGATCATTGACATCACCAAACTTTTGCATTCTTCTTTTGTGATGCTTTTCCAGGCTTGCAGTGCAGCCTCTATCAGTTGTTGTTTGTTTTGGGGGGTTACCCCCTTCAGTGTCCTCTTAACAGGTAAAAGGCATGCTATATAGCAGGGGTTCTCAAGGTTAACATTCAAAGGTCCGAATCTGAATTATCATCAATGTCAAAAGGTCCAAAATAAGTGTTATTACAAAACTTGTTTTTTATAAACATGCTTATAACTTTATATGACAATTCAACTTGATATATGCTTAGTTATCATACTTAGTTCTCATTCAGGCCTACATATTTTATGTTTCTGAAATAGTACTTCAATGTAACATGCAGTTACTGAATTCAACTGAATTGCCAAAATCTTTAATTTTATATATATATATATATATATATATATATTATTATTATTTTTTTTTTAAACATGTTTCATGGAGTACAAACGTCTGAACTATGTACATATTCAACCTTTTACAGACGAACTACACTCATGTTCATATGCCAGACAGGTTTTTGGAAACACTGTTTTGTACTAGTCTCACAAGTCTGCTGCGGTTCGGTTCTTTGAATACGCTGCTAACTCTGCCGGTGGAGAAAGACTGCGTCTGGAATATTTATTTCCCACTGTGTATTTCCCATCATGAAGTCAAACCAATTGAGGCATATGTACATTCATAAGCATCATTTGCAAAACACAAGCTTAAATTATAATAAAACATAATTTAACTCACCAGTTGTTTTAGCCATATACATTACAGAATTGAATACACCAATTGTGTGACATTTATATGTCATGGAAAATAAATTCTGTTTATTTTGAAAAAAAAAAAATAGTTGTGATTTACAGCTGATGTGCGTCAATGTTGAGGTTAGTAACAGGACATGGTGACCTCTGGTGGTAGTTTGAGATTTTTTACAAACACATATGACAAGATTACAAATAAAACTGTGGGGGGAAGTTACAGATTAACAGGTGATAATATCAAGGACTTTGAGACCATAAAATGATACATTGTCCGCTGTGAAGCTACACAATTATGATTTTCTTCAGTATTTCAGGGTAAAATGATAAATTCTGATTCAAAAGCAGTATAATGCTGTATAATGACAAAGCAGCTAGATTATTATTATCAATATTGATCCACCAGCTTTTTACATTACTTTAAATCCTCTGTTACATATGAAGAAATAAAACACTTAAGTGACTAATCACTAATGATCCCTGTCAATCATCTGTGGCTCCCCCATCAGAGCTCAGGATTGGTTGCTTTGTGCCCCGCCTCTTACCGCAGCATATTACTATTTATGTGAACATACATTTACATGTATAAATACTGACTGAAGTTTATCAACAACATTATAAAAATGTAGTACAGGAGTCTTCAGGAGGTCTGGGATGAACGGTCTGTGTGAAAGAGAGTGAGAGATCAGTCATGTGATCTGTTATCCGTTAATGTTATCTGACTTCGACGTTTCACTTACTGTGACTGTGCCGTACAGGTTAGAGGTCGTGGGCTTGAGCTCAAGTCTTTGTGTGTCTTCATTGGAATCAGAGATCTACAGAGACAGAAAGTGGACTTACACTAACAAATATATATATTTATATATATATATATATATATATATACACTGACCAAAATTATAAATGCAACACTTTTGTTTTTGCCCCTATTTTTCATGAGCTGAACTCAAAGATCTAATAATTTCTCTATGTAAACAAAACGCCTATTTCTCTCAAATATGTGTTCACAAATCTGTCTAAATCTGTGTAAGTGAGCACTTCTTCTTTGCTGAGATAAAGGAAAACCAGTCAGTATCTGGTGTCACCACCATTTGCCTCACGCAGTGTAACATCTTCACATAGAGTTGATCAGGTTGTTGATTGTGGCCTGTGTAATGTTGGTCCACTTCTCTTCAATGGCTGTGTGAAGTTGCTGGATATTGGCAGGAACTGGAACACGCTGTCGTATACGCCGATCCAGAGCATCCCAAACATGCTCAATGGGTGACTTGTCCGGTGAGTATGCTGGCCATGCAAGAACTGGGATGTTTTCAGCTTCCAGGAATTGTGTACAGATCCTTGCAACATGGGGCTGTGGATTATCATGCTGCAACATGAGGTGATGGTCGTGGATGAATGGCACAACAATGGGACTCAGGATCTCGTCACGGCATCTCTGTGCATTCAAAATGCCATCAATAAAACACACCTGTGTTCGTTGTCTATAACATAAGCCTTCCCATACCGTAACCCACCGCGACCATGGGCCACTCAATCCACAACGTGGACATCAGCAAACCGCTCTCCCACACAACACCATGCACGCTGTCTGCCATCTGCCCAGTACAGTGAAAACCGGGATTTATCCATGAAAAGAACACCTCTCCAAAGTGCCAGACGCCATTGAATGTGAGCATTTGCCCACTCAAATCGGTTACGACAACAAACTGCAGTCAGGTCGAGACCCAAATGAGGACGACAAGCATGCAGATGAGCTTCCTTGAGACAGTTTCTGACAGTTTGTGCAGAAATTATTTGGTTATGCAAACCGATTGCTGCAGCAGCTGTCCGGGTGGCTGGTCTCAGACGATCTTGGAGGTGAAGATGCTGGATGTGCAGGTCCTAGGCTGGTATGGTTACACGTGGTCGGCGGTTGTGAGGCCGGTTTGATGTACTGCCAAATTATCTGAAACACCTTTGGAAATGGCTCATGGTAGAGAAATGAACATTCAATTCATGGGCAACAGCTCTGGTGGACATTCCCGCAGTCAGCATGCCGATTGCACGCTCCCTCAAAACTTGCGACATCTGTGGCATTGTGCTGTGTGATAAAACTGCACATTTTAGAGTGGTCTTTTATTGTGGCCAGCCTAAGGCACACCTGTGCAATAATCATGCTGTCTAATCAGCATCTCGATATGTCACACCTGTGAGGTGGATGGATTATCTCGGCAAAGGAGAAGTGCTCACTAACACAGATTTAGACAGATTTGTGAACAATATTTGAGAGAAAGAGGCCTTTTGTGTACATAGAGAAAATCTTAGATCTTTGAGTTCTGCTCATGAAAAATGGAGACAAAAACAAAAGTGTTGTGTTTATATACATCTATATATATATATATATATATATACATTTTGTATGCTTGCTCACTGACAAAAAAAACGTCCAGTCTATAATTTTAATGGTTGGTTTATTTTAACAGTGGGAGTCAAAATAGTAACAACAACAAAAAAGAAGAACGCATATATATATATATATATATATATATGTATATATATATATATATATATATATGATTGCTTTTCTGAATTATTGATTTTCTGTAAAGTTATATCTGTATGATTTACCTTTGTCATTGTGAAGTATTCAGATTTAAACATCCTCCGTTTCTTTCTGAAATAATTACAGGTATTATTAGCATATAGCCGACTGCATTTGAAAATTTCACAGCTATTTGTGGTTCTCACATTATGAACAGGATGATGATGATAATGATGGCAAGGAGGATTAATGATACTCCACATTCCACTGTGATGCCCAAAGCTGCATGCCATCTGGATCTGTGATGCTCTGAAAGAGAGAAAAAAAATCAGCTAAGATGAACTGTCCAAACTGAAGAAAGTTATACAGGTTTGCTCAACCAAAGCTTCACCTGTGACAGTTACAATGTCTGATCTCTGAGATCCATGTTGATTGTGAGCCTCACAGTAGAAGCGTCCACTCTGTAGTGCACTGAAACTCTGTCCAGATCCAACAGATGAGCTTTGATTCTCCTTAAACCAGCTGAAGTTCAGAGCAGGTGGGTTTGAAACACTGCTGCAGATCAGAGTCACTGAATCTCCCTCCACTATTTCACCAGATCCATTTATGGACACTGAGACAGTTTTTGGAGGGTCTAAAAAAATTATGATAATAATTTACTGACAAGGTCTGTAAAAAATAAATAATAATAATATATATATTTGGGGTGTAACGGTAAAAAAATATGACAGTTCGGTATGTACCCCGGTTTTAACGTCACGGTTTGGTATGATTTTGGTACAGCAGGGGGAAAAACTTAACTTGTGTTTTTTTTAATTATTTTTTTTATGTTGGTTTACTGAACAAGTTGCTCATTCTTTAAAAACATTCAGTTATATTTAAAATGTTCTTAGTGATACAAATCCACCTCAATTTATGCATAGCCCTCATATGATGCAATTTCAAGTTTTCCTTTCTCTTTGGAGTGTTACATGCTGTTCATGCATAGATAAGATCCCTAAAGTTGCAAAGACTAAAGTTTCAAACCCAAAGAGCTATTCAAAAAAGTGAATCATGTATACAAATTCAGTCCCACTAAACATATTTTATTAGTCTACATGACACCCATGTCTGGTTCTGGCATAAACGGGTTTATGATGTTTAATACATTTGGCTGCTTTTACACTTAAGGTCATTGCACACAGAGTCCAACATTTTAGTCCAAAATGTTCGCACATTAAACAAATAAATACAACCTCACATTATGTCAATCACGTTTACACACTGCATCCAAAACTTTCATCTGTTGTAAAAAATATCGGACAAGGTACGGTTTTCTGCATTTTCGCATCCGTAGCAAGCATTTTGAAAGGAAAGGATGACAAATAAGAAAAAAAAATGCTAAAAAACCCCACATATGAACATTCCTTAGTGTCCAAGGACCTTTACCGTGGAGTTAGTTCACGCTCTGCCTATGGGTAAAATAAATGTAGAAAATGTAAAACATAACTGTACGTATTTAAAAAAAGAGCAACTTGTTCATTAAACCACCGTTTATTAAATAAATAAAAAAGTTACGTTTTTCCCCCTGCTGCACAGAATTCATGCTGAACCACTACGTTAAAACCGAGGTACGTACTGAACCGTCATATTTGTGTATATGTATTTAACAGACTCACACATGACGTTTAAAGTAACAGTATCAGAGTATTTCTCTCCATGTTTATTTCTGGACTTGCACTTGTATTCTCCACTGTGATCAGATCTGATGTTTGAGATGCTGTAGATTCTTCCAGATCCTACAAACGTTCCTCCTTTAAACCAGATGAAGTTCAGAGCAGGTGTGTTTGAATCACTGCTGCAGCTCAGAGTCACTGAATCTCCCTCCACTATTTCACCAGATGGACTGATGGACACTGATAGGTTTTTTGGAGGGTCTAAAAAAATCATCAAATTATTCATTAACAAGGCCTGTTAAAATTTGTAATACAAATTGTTAGAACTGACTAAAATAAACAGAAATGTATGAAATAAACTGTATGAACTCAAAACCAAGAATCAGTATATTGTGTTTTATAACAGACTCACACATGACGTTTAAAGTCACAGCATCAGAGTATTTATTTCCATGCTCATTTCTGGACTTGCACTTGTATTCTCCACCGTGATCAAAGCTAATGTTTGAGATGCTGTAGATTTTTCCAGATCCTACAGTTGTTCCTCCTTTAAACCAGCTGATTTCTGCAGGTGGGTTTGAATCACTGCTGCAGGTCAGAGTCACTGAATCTCCCTCCACTATTTCACCAGATGGACTGATGGACACTGAGACGCTCCTGGGTGGGTCTAAAACCGAAAAAAAAAAATATTCATTAACAATCAAAAATAGTTTGAAATCAAATATAGTCGGACGATGTACTGATACAACCAAATAACTATCGTTTACTCACACGTGACATTTAAAGTCACAGTATCAGAGTATTTCTCTCCATGTTCATTTCTGGACTTGCACTTGTATTCTCCACTGTGATCAGATCTGATGTTTGAGATTCTGTAGATTCTTCCAGATCCTACAGTTGTTTCTCCTTTAAACCAGGTGAAGTTCAGAGCAGGTGGGTTTGAATCACTGCTGCAGGTCAGAGTCACTGAATCTCCCTCCACTATTTCACCAGATGGACTGATGGACACTGAGATGTTCCTTGGTGCATCTAAAAGATAAAACAGATTTAATTAAATCAAAAAGTTGACACTAAGTTTAGAAGATCTAAAGGTCAAATATGTACGTTTCACCAATAAATGTCTCTTATTTAAAACCATAATTGACCATTATCAAGGTCAAGGTCAAGGTTTCTTTATTTGTCACATAATACATTATACAGGGTATAATCAGAAGTGAAATGTAAGTGAAATCAGGTCCGCTCAGTGGACAGTGCAAAAGAATACAAATAAAAATTATATAAAAGTAACACAACACAAGAGCATATATATGGTAAAAAAAGAGACTTAAGAGTAAAAATAGGTTAAAAAAAACCACATAAAAAGCACAATTCTGAGCGGAGCTAATTCACAGGCGACTGAACTCAGCAGCGCCACCGAAAGATCGATTAAGACACAATGACTAATTGTAGAATCATGGGAGCTGTCTTCTTCACCTCTGCAGTCATTTTTTGCTTTATATGACATTTCATTGGTGACAGAATACACAGCAAATGATTATGAATAGTTGGGATCTATGACAAATGTGTAAAACAAACAACTGTTGCTTGCTAGATGCTACCATCGTTAGTAGAGATCGTTGGCTTTGATGCTACAAATACTACTTCCAAAATTTGTCCAGGAAGTGCACTATTTCCATGGTGCCTACTGTCATCCGAGGGTAGGGGGATGTGACTGCATTGACAGGTGAAAAAATACATAGACCATTTAATTGGTTAAAACTGTGAATTTCTTTGGATTTAAACATTGTTATTTTTTGCACAATATAGAGCATTTGCAACTACATCACAGTCTAGTCAGTTACCCGGATGTGTACCATATTGGAGATACTTAATAATGGTTAATGTGCTACTAAAGATGTTTTTGGGCTACTGTATGACGTCTACACCAGAAAATATAAAAACAAAATAAATAAACTGTGGAATGAATGAACAGTGCTCTATTTTCTCCAGGTGTTGGAGCAAATGGCTGCCCACTGCTCTCTGTGTGTGTGTGTTCACTACTCACTGCTATGTGTGCACTTGGATGGGTGAAATGCAGAGCACAAATTACCATACTTGTTTACCATACTTGGCAAATGTCATAACTTTCACTTTCACTTTCACTTTCTCCTTCTAGGGTGGCCATATGTGCCATTTATACGGGACACGTCATGGACATGGTTTTTATATTGCCTAAAACATCCAAAGTAGTTTGACCAGTAATAATGAAGGTATTGTATATAATCAACCAATCATGGTGCATGAGAAGGTAAGATCTACAGAAATACAGTATTTCTGACATAGCAACACCCAACATAATCACTTGCATCTAATGCATCTTATGCACTTTATTCATATTTCGTTCATGGTATTCATTTAGAAGTTGTAATTACTCATGTCTATATTTTTATATTTTGTAAAATAAATTAATAAATTAATTAAATAAAATAATAATAATAAAAACACACACACGCACACACACACACACATATATATATATATATATATGTGTGTGTGTGTGTGTGTGTGTGTGACCCTCTCTGTGAAATCAATGCTAAAGTCTTTAAATCTAACTATGTATATATTTGTTTCGAAATTTCACGATTTTATCATGATTCTACGTCATGTCGGTTTGACTATTTTGTCAAACAAAATACAGCCAAAGTAATTTTGCCATTATAAAGACAAAGACTTTCAAGTGAACAAAATATAAAAAGAATGGTTTCTTATTAAAAACAAGAACAAAGATACACATTACAAATACACATATATACAAATAAAACAAACAGTGCTTAATTTCAGGTACAATTAGCAGGATCATGCAGGAAATTGAATGAACAAATATACAAATAAAAAACGATATACCGGTGCATCTCAATAAATTAGAATATCGTGTAAAAGTTAATTTAAGTAATTCAACTCAAATTGTGAAACTTGTGTATTAAATTAATTCAATGTACACAGACTGAAGTAGTTTAAGTCTTTGGTTCTTTTAATTGTGATGATTTTGGCTCACATTTAACAAAAAAACACCAATTTACTTTCTCAACAAATTAGAATATGGTGACATGCCAATCAGCTAATCAACTCAAAACACCTGCAAAGGTTTCCTGAGCCTTCAAAATGGTCTCAGTTTGGTTCACTAGGCTACACAATCATGGGGATGACTGTTGATCTGACAGTTGTCCAGGAGACAATCATTGACACCCTTCACAAGGAGGGTAAGCCACAAACATTCATTGCCAAAGAAGCTGTTCACAGAGTGCTGTATTCAAGCATGTTAACAGAAAGTTGAGTGGAAGGAAAAAGTGTGGAAGAAAAAGATGCACAACCAACCGAGAGAACCGCAGCCTTATGAGGATTGTCAAGCAAAATCGATTCAAGAATTTGGGTGAACTTCACAAGGAATGGACTGAGGCTGGGGTCAAGGCATCAAGAGCACCACACACAGACGTGTCGATGAATTTGGCTACAGTTGTCATCAGAGGCGTCTTACCTGGACTAAGAGAAGAAGAACTGGACTGTTGCTCAGTGGTCCAAAGTCCTCTTCAGATGAGAGCAAGTTTTGTATTTCATTTGGAAACCAAGGTCCTAGAGTCTGGAGGAAGGGTGGAGAAGCTCATAGCCCAAGTTGAAGGAGCCCCTACCAAGTATTGAGTACATATACAGTAAATTAACATACTTTCCAGAAGGCCAACAATTCACACAAAAAATAATATATTATTGGAATTATGAAGTATCCCAATTTGTTGAGATAGCGAATTGGTGGGTTTTTGTTAAATGTGAACCAAAATCATCACAATTAAAATAATCAAAGACTTAAACTACTTCAGTCTGTGTGCATTGAATTGATTTAATACTTGATTTTCACAATTTGAGGTGAATTACTGAAATTAATGAACTTTTCCACGATTACTATTAAAGCAACTGTATTATTATTATTTTTTCTGTCAAGAGTAGAAAGTTATTTTCTCTCTTTGTGTTTTGTTGTTTTAACATTAAGAATAACAATTCTGTCATCTGTCTGTAGATTCTGTCATAGTGTTTTATATTTATACCATCATTTACTCAATGTTAGTTTTAAACCTGAATGAGTTTCTTTTTTTCTGCTGAACATAAATGCTATTTTAAAGAAAGTGGAAAACCAAACAGTCCACAGCTCGTCCACAGCAACTTCCACAATATTGTTTTCCTGCTATCAAAGTCTATGTGTACCAGCAACTGTTTGGTTTCCCACGTTCTTCAAATTATCTTCTTTTTTGTCCAGCACTAGACAGAAATTAATACAGGTTTGGGACAACGTGAGTGAGTAAATAATAACAGAAATTACATTTTTGGGTGAACTATCCCTTTAATTATAGTCGGCTGCATGTTTAGTACTGTCCCTTTAAGAGCTGCACGCATCTAATATATAGGCACGCATCCATTTCTCTCTCTACTGTTTACTTTAATTTTAGACATAACCAACTGAGTTTATATGTAAAACTTGTGTGTTTTGACAGTTTTAGCTCAAAAGACAACAGTTGAGAAATCAGGCACTGTTAAGGCCCGTACACACCGGGACGAATTTCGTGCGCGATATTCGCCGACGTTTAACGCCTCGTGACTAAACAAAGGGCGCCAATGTGAGTGTGCACACCGACGCGAAAAACGCCACGCGTAAAAGCGTCATTTTTTTAAAAACGCCTCGGGTTCGTTTTTTTGGTTTGACGCACCGCGTCAAAAACTATCCGACCAATGAGAATGGCGCTTTTGCTCATGTGTCTGGAGCTGCTGAAGTTACAGTAAAACACAACTTGGGGGCGCTCAAACACAAAACAGTCTTGCCGAGCACACATACGTTACGACGAAGAAGATATATGCCAAGTAGCGTCTACACTGCCGGCGTCGGAGTCTTTTCCGGCATCTTTCCTCATTCAACAGAACAATAATTTCTTCAACACTGGAGCTGCTGGAGCTGGAGCTTCTGGTGCTTGAAATATCCATGTTTTCTTTGTATGATTTTGACAAGCGCGTAAATACTTGCTCTCTTCTTCTGAGTGACAAGCGAGAGTCAGAAGCGTAAAGTTGCGCAGCGCCACCTTGTGTACCGGGGTATTTCTGTTTTACATTAAGCGTCATCTAATGTCAGGGAATGAATTTGCATGTTCACTCGGCTCATCGTCAGCAAAAATCGATTGGGTGTGAACACAAAAAACGCATTGAAAAACGCTGGCGAATAACGCGCGCCGATATTCGTCCCGGTGTGTCCGTGCGCTTCAGATGTACGGGCTCAGAAAAAGTGCATGTCAGAACAGCGCGCGATTGAAAGGCTTAACCGGAAAGTGCAGTGTCCGTGAGAGTAACTCTACCGCTGAGTTAACACTGATGTGAATGTATGTGGCATTGTATATTGAGGCGGAGGGGCCAGAACTGCAACTGAAAAAATGTGCACTGTAGCACTAGGCTATTCTACAATATGTCTTCAAAAGCAGATTGTGGAGACATTTTATCGTCCGCGATCAAAATATGTCATATCGCACACCCCTACAAGTGAGACATAAGATTTGTTTTGTTAAAACTTGACACCTTTTTCCCCTCCTCTCGAAGTCCTTGCTGAACCTGCATTGCAAATAGCAATGGCATTGTCCTCCTCTGCCACCGAGAAAAACCTCCAGACCGGTGAAGACATGTTCACAAATGATGACGTAATGAGCGCAACACAAGCTGAGAGTCACTGCAATTTAAATCTGCAGTCGGTAAGCAGATGAATCTCAGATAAATTAGACTGATTGATTGATTTACCGGCATGTGTAATTTATCTAATCTTGATATCGGATTTCATTTTTTTTCGGAGCAATACAAATTACGTCATTTTCACCCATAACGGTCGATAATTTATCTGTCCGATAAATATTGTGCATCCCTAATATATATATATATATATATATATATATATAGTACACTTGTGTCTGCCTTGTGTTGATGATGTAGAAGAAGGTTCTACAAGTTAGAGATCCCACCAATCTTTCTTATGTGATGTAATCATAACCACAACTTAAATTACACATGCTCCAAATATCATAACGTTATTGGTGATATGCGTACCCATCACTAAACTATTTCACCTCCCTACGTTGGCAAAAGCAAATTCACTACAAAAATAACAAATATAAGAAACAAGTGTAAAGGGTATTACTTTTGCATTTTACATCTAAACATTACCATATAAGTTAAAAGGGGTCCAGTTATGTTCTTTTACAAAGTCTTGCTTTTGTTTTGGGGGTATACTGGAACATGCTCTAATGCTTGGTGTTTTGAAAATCGCATCATTTTTTTCCACATAGTTTACATTATTACAATACCTTTCTCCTCAGCCTGGCACAAACAGCTTGATTAGTTCAACTAATTCAACTAAAATGTTTTAATTGGTCAGACATTTAGAAGACTACAGCAAATTATGTCAATTAAAATTCAACCATTTACTCAATGTGTAGTATATGTTACCTCAACTAAGATGTTTTACTTGTGCATCATAAGAAAGTGCTGGGGAACTACATAAGCATTTTTTTTATAGTTTAACAAAATTTATGAAATTATTAACTGGTGTTTATCAATCACTAAAAACACACGTTACAACACATAATAGCCTTTATTGAATAACAATCTCCATTTATAACGTTTTTCATACATACTAAACATACAGGAATGAAGAAAAAAGTAATCTACATATTTGATGGCGTGAGAGTGAGTAAATTAAAAGCACATTTTCATTTTTGGGTGAACTATCCCTTTAAAGCTCCAGTTGAAAAACTTTACATCTGGAATACAACTGCAAAATCCAGTTTACACTATGTTTAATGAACTAAGAACGAACTAAGCAAGCTAAACTCAATTTTAGTTAACCCTCTGGTTGTGTTCGGGTCAAATTGACCCGAAAAAGATTTTCTTTTTCCCGAAAATACTAGTTAACGTTATCGCATTGGACTCAAACTTACTGACTTTGTTCACATAGGGTATAAGTACTTCTCATTAATTTTTTGTAAATTTTCGTAATTTTTTGTGGGTTTTATTTCAACTAGTAACACTTGTGGTGTTCCCGGTCAAAAATGACCGGACTCCAAACAACTGCTTATAAATCTGTCATTATGCTATATTATCACTAAATATTGGATTCATTCTTTTTGTCAACTTGTTTTCTTTCATTTAGGACTGGTTTTGTGTTTCTATTTGCATCTGATTAATCGTAAGCCTCATTTATCCGAAAGTATGCACCTCATTTTTTGAGTGAAAAAATCTTTTTTTATGAATAATTTTCACAATATGAGATAAAAAATTATGAAAATTTGCACTGTTTCTCACACTAGTGTACTTTAATGTTTAATCAGGAGGTTTGCTTTTAAATGCTTTTATTTTGAACAAAATTGCAAAAAGTCACACTTGTGGTGTTCCCGGTCAAAAATGACCGGACTCCGATCAATTTCTTATAAATCTGTCATTATGCTATATTATCACCAAATATTGGATTTAATATTTTTGTAAACTTGTTTTCTTTCATTTAGGACTGGTTTTGTGTTTCTATTTGCATCTGATTAATCGTACACCTAATTTATCCGAAAGTAGGCACCTCGTTTTTTGAGTGAAAAAAACATTTTTTATGAATAATTTTCACAATATGAGATAAAAAATTATGAAAATTTGCACTGTTTCTCACACTAGTGTACTTTAATGTTTAATCAGGAGGTTTGCTTTTAAATGCTTTTATTTTGTACAAAATTGCAAAAAGCCACACTTGTGGTGTTCTCGGTCAAAAATAACCGGACTCCGATCAATTTCTTATAAATCTGTCATTATGCTATATTATCACCAAATATTGGATTTAATATTTTTGTCAACTTGTTTTCTTTCATTTAGGACTGGTTTTGTGTTTCTATTTGCATCTGATTAATCGTACGCCTAATTTATCCGAAAGTAGGCACCTCGTTTTTTGAGTGAAAAAAGCATTTTTTATGAATAATTTTCACAATATGAGATAAAAAATTATGAAAATTTGCACTGTTTATCACACTAGTGTACTTTAATGTTTAATCAGGAGGTTTGCTTTTAAATGCTTTTATTTTGTACAAAATTGCAAAAAGTCACACTTGTGGTGTTCCCGGTCAAAAATGACCGGACTCCGATCAATTTCTTATAAATCTGTCATTATGCTATATTATCACCGAATATTGGATTTAATATTTTTGTAAACTTGTTTTCTTTCATTTAGGACTGGTTTTGTGTTTCTATTTGCATCTGATTAATCGTACGCCTAATTTATCCGAAAGTAGGCACCTCGTTTTTTGAGTGAAAAAAGCATTTTTTATGAATAATTTTCACAATATGAGATAAAAAATTATGAAAATTTGCACTGTTTCTCACACTAGTGTACTTTAATGTTTAATCAGGAGGTTTGCTTTTAAATGCTTTTATTTTGTACAAAATTGCAAAAAGTCACACTTGTGGTGTTCCCGGTCAAAAATAACCGGACTCCGATCAATTTCTTATAAATCTGTCATTATGCTATATTATCACCAAATATTGGATTTAATATTTTTGTCAACTTGTTTTCTTTCATTTAGGACTGGTTTTGTGTTTCTATTTGCATCTGATTAATCGTACGCCTAATTTATCCGAAAGTAGGCACCTCGTTTTTTGAGTGAAAAAAGCATTTTTTATGAATAATTTTCACAATATGAGATAAAAAATTATGAAAATTTGCACTGTTTATCACACTAGTGTACTTTAATGTTTAATCAGGAGGTTTGCTTTTAAATGCTTTTATTTTGTACAAAATTGCAAAAAGTCACACTTGTGGTGTTCCCGGTCAAAAATGACCGGACTCCGATCAATTTCTTATAAATCTGTCATTATGCTATATTATCACCGAATATTGGATTTAATATTTTTGTCAACTTGTTTTCTTTCATTTAGGACTGGTTTTGTGTTTCTATTTGCATCTGATTAATCGTACGCCTAATTTATCCGAAAGTAGGCACCTCGTTTTTTGAGTGAAAAAAGCATTTTTTATGAATAATTTTCACAATATGAGATAAAAAATTATGAAAATTTGCACTGTTTATCACACTAGTGTACTTTAATGTTTAATCAGGAGGTTTGCTTTTAAATGCTTTTATTTTGTACAAAATTGCAAAAAGTCACACTTGTGGTGTTCCCGGTCAAAAATGACCGGACTCCGATCAATTTCTTATAAATCTGTCATTATGCTATATTATCACCAAATATTGGATTTAATCTTTTTGTCAACTTGTTTTCTTTCATTTAAGACTTGTTTTATGTTTCTATTTGCATCTGATTAATCGTAAGCCTCATTTATCCGAAAGTAGGCACCTCGTTTTTTGAGTGACAAAAACATTTTTTTATGAATAATTTTCACAATATGAGATAAAAAATTATGAAAATTTGCACTGTTTATTAAACTAGTGTGCTTTAATGTTTAATCAGGAAGTTTGCTTTCATTTAGTTTTATTTTGTACAAAATTGCACAAAGTCACACTTGTCAAAAATGGCTGGCCATTGAAAATGAATGGGGAAGATCACAAAAAGCAGGACCTTTATTTTGAAATGCTTTTATTTTCTGAAAAGGGGCACAAAGTAACACTTATGCCGTTCCCTGTTAAATCTGACCATCGTGACATACAAGAAAGAACATATTACGATTTTTTTACATTATAACATTTTATGGAACAACAAACCAAAACTGTTATATTTCAGTTATATACAGTATATCCTGCACACTGACAATGTCAAACAGAGACAATATCATGGAACAACAAATCTGACCATTGTGACAGAAAATCAAAAAACAAAAACATTGGCATTGCCATATAGAGAACCACATCAACAAACACCTGGTTGTTGTTTGAACTCATGCAAGTGACTGACACTAGCATTTGTATGTGCCGTGCAACTGGTCATTTTGTGAACTTATTCACATGACTCACAAATAAACTGTGCATGTGCCTTGCAAATGTTTGCCCTGCATTTGCAAATTAGTCATGGATATGACTATGTTTTCAATAGGCTCTGTCAGAAACAGGTTGAAGCATGATTTTATGTCTTCAATGCGGGATGTGGCATATTTTGTCAACCCTGGTGTCATCTTTATGACATTTTCTGTGGATAATCTGCCTTTCTTCTCAGTTGGAGATGATGACCAGGACACATTTCCATCCTTCGACCAGGATGTTACATCAACTTCAGCTGGGCCCTCAAAATCAGAAGATTGCTCCTCTTCAGTTGTTGCAAGGTTTTCAGCTTGTTCAGTGATGTTTTCCTCTTCCAATATATCTTGCAATGCATCTTCACTATAAGATTCATCTTCAGTTGTCTCTTCCTCGCTATTCTCTTGATCAGTAATATGATCAAGAACTTCTTGTAAAGACAGCTTCTTCGCCATTGCGCTGACACAGACTGAATGACAAGCAAGGTGATGTGAGGCATTTATATGCTGTCTCTCTGTGCTAAAGCATTTATTTGTAAACTTTCGTCTACTCTGTGAGAACATGAAAGCCTCAAAACCTATTTCCATAATGTATTGTCTAGAATATGTGATGAAAGAAAAGATTATTTTGAAGTCAATGCAGGCTAAAGACAAGGCAGTTTGAGCGTGTGTGTGTGTGTGATAGCATGAGTATACATGCATTCACACACGCAAAGGCCTTTATGTTTGTAAGCACAACATGCTCCTGAACACTAGTTGTTTCTCTTACTTTCATTCTTCCCCATTCACTTTCAATGGCCGGCCATTTTTGACAAGTGTGACTTTGTGCATTTTTTTTTTACAAAATCAAAGCATTTAAAATCAAACTTCCTGATTAAACATTAAAGCACACTAGTGTGATAAACAGTGCAAATTTTCATAATTTTTTAACTCATATTGTGAATATTATTCATAAAAAATGCTTTTTTCACTCAAAAAACGAGGTACCTACTCTCAGATAAATGAGGCCTACGATTAATCAGATGCAAATAGAAACACAAAACCAGTCCTAAATGAAAGAAAACAAGTTGACAAAAAGATTGAATCCAATATTTGGTGATAATATAGCATAATGACAGATTTATAAGCAATTGATCGGAGTCCGGTCATTTTTGACCGGGAACACCACAAGTGTGACTTTTTGCAATTTTGTACAAAATAAAAGCATTTAAAAGCAAACCTCCTGATTAAACATTAAAGTACAGTAGTGTGAGAAACAGTGCCAAATTTCATAATTCTTTATCTCATATTGTGAAAATTATTCATAAAAAATGTTTTTTTCCCTAAAAAAATGAGGTGCCTACCTTCGGATAAATGAGGTTAAAGATTAATCGGATGCAAATAGAAACACAAAACCAGTCCTAAATGAAAGAAAACAAGTTGACAAAAAGATTGAATCCAATATTTAGTGATAATATAGCATAATGACAGATTTATAAGCAGTTGTTTGGAGTCCGGTCATTTTTGACCGGGAACACCACAAGTGTGACAGGAGTCCGAACACAACTAGAGGGTTAAACAAACATTTACAAATATTATTACTTTTCAAAATTACATCTTTAAAATGAAAAAAGTAAAAAAAAAAAATGACAGTATATCAAATCAAATCACCTTTATTTACATAGAGCTTTATACAATACTGATTGTGTCAAAGCAGCTTTACGGAATCAAACAGGAAAATAGTTTTTCAATAACGTAAGAGGACATTAACAAGTTATTTTCCCAGTTAAAGTCTGTTCATTGGTGATCCAGTGAAGTCATCATCCAGTTCAGCTCTCTTCCAATATTGTCTGTGCAATCAGCCTAGCGTCCCCAAATAAGCAAGCCAAAGGTGACAGCGGCAAGGACCCAAAAATCCATCGGTGACAGAGATTGAGTAGAAAACCTTTGGAGAAACCAGACACAGTCGGGGGGCAGTTCTCCTCTGGCCAGACGAAACCAGCATGGTATGGTTTAATTCTAGGCTGCAACACAGGTCAGATTGAGCAGAGGATTGTCTGGTTATCGTGGTCTTGTCCTGATGGCCAACGAAGTCTTCGTAGGGGATCTGTCTCTGGAGCTCATCTAGCTGACATGGTCTCCTCTAAAATTCAGGCTGTAGGGGTCGTCTCTAGGTGCTGATCCACCATCTAATCTGGATATGGACTGGGTGGCTACATTCACCTCTGCATAAGAATGAAAGACTAATATTAGTGTAGATGCCACTGAGAAAAGTAAAGCTCATTATAATTGTAGTAAAAACGCTAAACATTTATGCAAATTACCTGGAATGAAAACAATAAACGCCTCATCTTGAAAGTACACACAAAGTATGTAGTTGCAGTGAGGATGACTGGTCACGAGCTAGTGTTTGGTGCCTTGAAAGAACAGACTGAGTTGCATCTGAAATCTAGCAATGATGAAAAAGCACTAATGAAACATTTGGCCACACCCTGATGGAGAAATAAAAGTACATTTTAAGGTCACAAAATTAAATGATGCCTTTTAAATAATTTACAATGTATTAATATCAGTTAATTAAATTTTGTGATGAAACAGAATTTGCTAACTTTTTTGGCACAAATCCATTCCACAATCCTTTGCACAACAGGGAGCATTGGTGCTTACTGGATTTGTAATATAACATGTACATTTCACGAGAACAGAAACACCGCTCCGTTTGAAATGAGCGACATTTAACCGTTGCTTGTTGTTAGTCATATTTATTGTCATCTTTTTACTTCATGGGACAACTCCAGAAGTTTGTACATGCAAAAACCCATTAAACACGCCCAGGTTAACTTCAAATAAGGGCATTGCTGTGGTTTACATTAAGTTACACAAAAAATATCATAAAACACGCCAAAATTAGCTAAAATTCATTATAATAACACAGCTTTTGACATTAAGTGTTTTATGGAAATGAAAGAACACCTTCCCTTTACTAAAATTTCCCTCAGACATATCATACAAAGTTTATTCAAAGTTTATATAGGTTGTACGTTTGTGTATAAGTATATACGTTTTAAGTAAAACATTTAAACAAATATAAGTTTTGATAAATTCAGTCTAACGTTCAGCACAAATATTTATTCACTGCCACAATTGACTTACCTGACGCCTGAACTGGACATACACTTAAATATCCACTTTCATTCGGATATGCAACTCATAAAAAACTTGTTAAATGTCTACTCAAAAAAAATTATATTTTGCATGATTTTCTCATTAAATTTAGTCTAAAAATAACATGTATTTAGTGCAACTTACCTGATGCGTGAACTTGACAAGATGTCGCGCTGTTTCTGCCGTGAAGTCACTCAGGTGCGTGCACGTGCAGAATGATCTCAGTGTTGGTTGGATTTGTTTTTATTAGTTTAGTCAGCATTTATTATTCTGAATGTTGACTGGATTTGAAAGTAACC
Source organism: Schizopygopsis malacanthus (assembly GCA_027474115.1). Classification (NCBI taxonomy): domain Eukaryota; kingdom Metazoa; phylum Chordata; class Actinopteri; order Cypriniformes; family Cyprinidae; genus Schizopygopsis; species Schizopygopsis malacanthus. Next base: position 2,096,195 of record CM049871.1, on the reverse strand, counting down.
ATTCGTTTAATGTTTTTTAAATATATTTGTGCAGACTTAATATAATATGTTTTCTCAACTAAGCACAAGCAATTAAATTAGTTCAACTTAAATATTTTGCCCTTCCAACAATTTGTTAATTGGATTTTTTACAGTGTATAATTTACTCACACATGACATTTAAAGTCAGAACATCCGAGTATTTCTCTCCATATTCATTTCTGGACTTGCACTTGTATTCTCCACTGTGATCCGAGCTGATGTTTGAGATGCTGTAGATTCTTACAGATCCTGCAAACGTTCTTCCTTTAAACCAGATGATTTCTGCAGGTGGGTTTGAAACACTGCTGCAGTTCAGAGTCACTGAATCTCCCTCCACTATATCACCAGATGGACTGATGGACACTGAGATGTTTTTTGGTGCATCTAAAGGAGAAAACAAATTTCATTAAATATCAGAAAGTTGACCACATTCCATGTTCAGAAGATCTAAAGGGCAAATATGTCAGTTTCACCACTAGAGGTCTTTTATTCAAAACAATAACAAAGACGTAGCTTTATGACAAGTTGAGTACATTTATACAACGATATTGTGATTATAACTCGATTACGACAATACTCTTGTAGTGATATCATAATAAAGTAGCCTCACACGGGTCACCAAAAATGTAGTGATATCAGATGCTTGACAGCTTCACATGGGGCACCACTAAATGTTGTGATTTTAGATTTAAGTAGCACCACCAATGTTACGTCTTTGGGCTTAAATATTATATGAATAATACAATTTATATTTAATTTTGGTCATACTATTTTATGGGACATCAGGCAAGGAACTGCACCTTGACAGAAAAGAACAATCATGGAATATTGTTGAGTAAATAATAATAACATTTAAATTATAGGAAGTTGTAGTCTAACCAATCGGAAGGATTTGTGAGATATTGTTTACTTGTAGATCCTGTTTACTGTATTATTAACACAAGGAAGAAAAAAGTATAATAAAAAGGGGTTTTATTAACAAACGGATAGACAAGAGTAATTAACAACTATTAAATGGATACAATGAAAGGGTAAAGTGCAAAGATTGAAAAATTTTGGATGTTACTATGGACATTATCTTGTGGAAAGATAAACTGAAGTTTCCTAGCAGTAATAAGGTAAACCTTTTTCTAGTTTCAACAAATAAATCGAAATATTATTTGTTATTAAGTGAAATCAGTTTTATTGAATCTAATGCAAATTAGATAATCATATACTGACAATACACTAATGCCAGCGGTCTCTGGGAAGAAGTTTGGAAAGAGTGATACATTTAAATTCCGCCTGGTCATTTGTTGAGTCTGAGCGGCAACATCTTCCACTTGTTATTGCAGTGGAAGGAAAGGAGTTGGATCCGTTTTACAGTCTTGAACATGAAGACGACGGAGAGGATGAACTCCTGAGCACTGAGAAGGTTCTTTGGTCTGGAACATGCAAGCCGGAGCCTTGAGGGTGAAGGTTCTGGAGCTAGTACAGAAGATTCGGATTAACTGGAACACGCAGGAGGGAGGAACATTGACGTTCTGAAATCATTGCACAAGATCCTGGCTGTTTGGAACTCGCAAACAGAGGATAGTTGAAGAGATGATTCTGAAGTCGTTGGAGAAGATTGGGAGGCACTAAGCTTTGGTCGTTGTTGCTGTGGCAGTTTCAAAACTGACTTGCAGAACTTCCTTGTTTCTCCGGCATAGCAGTTTAGCAGCTTAGCTCTTGGCTTAGCAGTAGACCACACCACTTGGAAACTAACTTGGCTTACAACATCCTAGCACACTTCTTTGTCTGTCAGAGGTGGCCATGGCATTGCCTCTCTCTGGCATGAGGTCTATTTGCATAGCTTAAATTCCACATTTGCAACAATGTCTTTAAATATTTTCCTATGCATTATTCACTTGCCAAACCGATTCCAGATTAACCTAGACATTGTGCTGAAAATATGAAGACCAAACATCAATAAGTAATGCTTAGCACTGACCCCTGCATTCATATATACTGTACAGTATATACCTTAATAGGTAATGTTGCATACCATGTTGTATCACACAGAGCATTCATAAACTACATTCAGGTCTGTAGATGGATATGAGGAAGGTTTGGTCAATTTTGTGTGAATGCACATGAAGATGTTTCCTTCGCCACAAGGCAAAACCGGTTTGCTCAGTCTGTGAGTGATCATTCAAACTTAGGTCACAAGAATGAAGAAATGTGATCAATGAAAAATCACATGGTGATTGGATCAGTCTTTGATCCATGAAATGCTGACATCATAGAATGTAAAAAAGATGGATGACGCATCTCCACTTCCACTATAGAAAAGTGAAGTCAAAACATTCTCAGTATTGCCACGTTCATCTTGTGAAAATGATGTCATTTGGAGCCAGAGTCTGCAAAGTAATGATTGTGAGGTGGAGTCGCAGAATCAAAGTCCTGCTCATATTCCCACAGACCCAATCGCAAGCTCATGACACCACATCCCATTTTATAGCATCAAATAACTAATTAAAAAGAAAACTTCAACACAAATCAGCATGCTAAGAACTATCTAAAATGACAGAAAACCTCTTTGGAAAACAATTATTGGAAGTGTAATTTGAATTAGATTGTCTCATGTCCCATTCAACTACATGGAGTGGGCGGGGTTTATGACCTATACTGCATCCTGTCACCTGGGGGCGATCAAAATGTTCTGGCTTCACTTTTCAAGACTTGTGCGACAAACTTGGTTGACATCCTTATCCTTCAACAAATTATAAGTTTGAGGGAGACCAAGTCAGTTCCTTCATGAGGGTTACTGTATGTTATTGTCACCCCCCCCCCCCCCCCCCCCGATCCCCACAAGATTTAGTGTCGTTTTCTTAAAACAAAAGGCATCCTTTGTTGTCCACGCAGACTGATAACATCAAAATATTACTACGTGTTGGATGGAAAATATTTTTGCCCGCTGGTCACTACACTCTGATTAAGAATTTACCATGTAAACAGAGATTTTTGATTACCTTTATTTGGCTAAAGTGATACTCGAATTAAACACACACTAGGTGGCGCCGACCAACAAAGCCTTTTTTCTTCATGTAGCATATGTATCTTGTGTGGTTTACTTCGCCTGCTGCTCAATTTCATTAAATTAAGATAAATAACTAGTTTCTTCATCAAAAATACAAAATATCCATGATGCTTACAAGAATAAATCTGAAATAATTAGAGGTACCATTAGCAACAAGCTACATTGAAAATGTATGTAATTATTAACGTTTTTGCTCAAAACCCACTTTAAATCATCATCGAATGCTTGTTATAGCTTCCAATTGTGATCTAAAATGGATTTTGATTCTATAATAGGAAGGCATGCACTCTTTGTATGTTTTAGAATGGACTGACCGATACCCAATTGTCATGTGTCATAAACAGCCTTTATTGTGAAATAAATATAAAAAAAGTTGAGCTGCATAATAACATATCTTCATAATTATAGGTCTATTTGCTCTAGACCTGTCAATCATGTAATCATATATCTTGCCCTTCCGTGTATATATATATATATATATATATATATAAGATAAATGTTATCGACACACGATAAATCGACACCTAGGCCGGCGTGGGCAACCCGGAGATGTTGGAGTTTGCTCTTTCTCAGGAGATGGCGAGAACAGCGCCGCTCCTTCCCCTGGTGGAGGGCCGGGAGGATAATCTTCAGTTTCATTTTGTTTCTGTTCTGGTACCCACTTTCTCAAAAAAAGAGCAATTTCATTTTCCTCCGGGTTCTCAGGTCCATGGGACGACAGTGTGCCACGCCCTGCCTCCTCACTCTCGCCCACGACCCATTTTGCCAGTAGCCAAGAGAGTACGGTTCGGGGACGACATTCCTCCCCACGCACCTCTGGCCAGTCCCGTTTGGGACCCAGGGAGTTCGGTGAGGATGCCTCAGAACACACCGTCTTCTGTACCATCCACCCCTACTCCCTTTCGCTGCACCACCACAGGTATGTCGATTGTACCGTTGGAGCCGCTTGAACAGCGTCTGGAGGCGTGGCTCACGCTGCCCAGCCTGTCTCGCTGGCTCACGCGCACAATTCGACTCGGCTACGCGATTCAGTTCGCCAGGCGACCTCCCAAGTTCAACGGCGTTCTCGAGACGTCGGTGGCAGTCCGGAACGCCCCTGTCTTGCGTGAGGAGATTGCTGTCCTCCTGGCAAAGGATGCAATCAAGCCGGTCCCTCCAGCCGAGATGAGGCAGGGGTTTTACAGCCCTTACTTCATCGTACCCAAGAAAGGTGGTGGCCTTCGGCCAATCCTGGATCTGCGAGTCTTGAACCGGGCTTTACACAAGCTCCCGTTCAAGATGCTGACGCACAGGTGCATGATCAAATGCATTCAGCCCCAGGATTGGTTTGCAGCGATCGACCTGAAGGACGCTTACTTTCACGTTTCGATCCTTCCGCGACACAGACCGTTTCTACGGTTTGCGTTCGAAGGACGGGCGTGGCAGTACAAGGTCCTCCCCTTCGGGCACTCCCTGTCTCCCTGTGTATTCACGAAGGTCGTAGAAGGCGCCATTACCCCATTACGGGAGGTGGGCGTCAGGATCCTCAACTACCTCAACGATTGGCTTATCCTAGCCCAATCCAGAGAGCAGTTGGGCAATCACAGGGACTTGGTGCTTCGGCACCTCAGCCAGTTGGGGCTTCGGGTCAACTGGGAAAAGAGCAAGCTCTCCCCTGTGCAGAGAATCTCTTTTTTTGGCGTGGAGTTAGACTCGGTGAGTATGACGGCACGCCTCACGGAGGAACGTGCCCAAGCAGTGCTGAACTTCAGTTCCTTCAGAGGCAGGAATGTGGTACAACTGAAACAGTTTCAGAGGGTCCTGGTGCATATGGCATCCGCAGCTGCAGTCACGCCGGTCGGATTGCTTCATATGAGACCACCTCAGCACTGGCTAAACTCCCGGGTCCCGTGGTGGGCATGGCGCTGCAGTACACTGCGAGTGGGTATCACCCAGCAGTGTCACCGCTCCCTCAGCCCCTGGACGGACCTTGCCTTTCTACGGGCCGGGGTGCCCCTAGAACAAGTGTCCCGGCATACTGTTGTCACAACAGATGCCTCCAGCACGGGCTTGGGCGCTACATGCAACGGGCAGGCAGCCTCGGTGCTCTGGACAGGGCCCCGACTGCTTTGTCACATCAACTGCCTAGAGCTGTGGGCAGTGCATTTAGCCTTGCGGCAGTTCCGGCCACTGCTGTTGGGCAAGCACAGCTAGTCCGCAAGGACAACACTGCGGCGGTCTCGTACATCACACGGCTGGGAGGTATACGATCACACCGCATGTCACAGCTCGCCCGCCATCTCCTCCTCTGGAGTCACATGCAGTTCAAGTCACTGCGCGCTGTTCACATCCCGGGGAAGCTCAATCGTGTGGCCGACGCGCTCTCACGACAGCTCACATTCCCCGGAGAGTGGCAACTCCATCCCGAGACGATCCGGCTGATCTGGAGTCGATTCGGGGAAGCTCAGGTAGACCTGTTTGCTTCCCCCGAGTCCTCCCACTGCCAGCTGTACTTTTCCCTGACCGAGGGCCCCCTCGGCACAGACGCTCTGGCACACAGCTGGCCTCGGGCCTTACGCGAGAATGCATTTCCCCCAGTGAGCCTACTCGCACAGACACTGTGCAAGCTCAGGGAGGACGAGGAGCAGGTCCTGCTGGTTGCGCCCCATTGGCCCACCCGGACCTGGTTTCCCGAACTCATTTCCCTCGCGACAGCACCTCCCTGGTGCATTCCTCTGAGGAAGGACCTCCTCTCTCAGGGGCTCGGCACCATATGGCACCCACGTCCAGATCTATGGAACCTCCATGTGTGGCTCCTGGATGGGACGGGGCAGACTTGAGTGGTCTACCACCGGCAGTGGTAGAGACCATCATTCAGGCTAGAGCTCCTTTAACAAGGCAAACCTACGCACTGAAATGGAGTCTGTTCGCGAACTGGTGTTCTTCTCACCGAGAAGACCCCCGAAGATGCACGATTGGAGTAGTGCTTTCTTTCCTGCAAGAAAGGTTGGAGCGTAGGCTGTCACCATCCACCTTGAAAGTGTATGTAGCCGCTATCGCGGCTCACCACGATGCAGTGGACGACTGGTCCCTGGGAAAGCATGATCTCATAGTGAGATTCCTGAAGGGGACCAGGAGGATGAATCCCTCCAGGTCACCCCGTGTGCCCTCTTGGGTCCTCTCTATCGTCCTGGCTGGACTTCAGAGGGGCCCCTTTGAGCCGCTGGACTCAGTCGAGCTGAAGTTCCTGTCTCTTAAGACAGCGCTCCTGACCACGCTCACTTCCGTCAAACGGGTCGGGACCTCCAGGCGTTTTCGGTAAGCGAAGAGTGCCTTGTGTTCGGGCTGGTCTACTCTCACGTTGTCTTGAGTTCCCGGTCTGGATACGTGCCTAAGGTTCCCACCACGCCCTTCCGCGATCAGGTGCTGAACCTGCAAGCACTGCCCTCGGAGGAGGCAGATCCAGCCTTAGCGTTGCTATGTCCAGTAAGAGCATTGCGCATATACGTGGACCGCACCCGGAGCGTCAGAAGCTCTGAGCAGCTCTTTGTCTGCCACGGAGGGCAGCAGAAAGGGAAGGCTGTCTCCAAACAGAGGTTGGCCCACTGGATAGTGGAGGCCGTCACCTTGGCGTGCCAATCACAAGGCGAGCCATGCCCCCTGGGGGTGAGGGCTCACTCCACTCGGAGTGTTGCCTCCTCCCATGCGTTGGCGCACGGTGCCTCTTTGGCAGACATCTGCAAAGCTGCGGGCTGGGCGACACCGAACACCTTCGCAAGATTCTACAGTCTCCACGTTGAGCCAGTTTCTTGCCGTGTGTTGGGTAAGTAGTGGGCGGGAAGAACTGGCCGGTGTCACGCTTGCTGCGCCATTCCCCCTCTTCTGGGGATACGAGCGCCTTTTTTCTCCCCCAGTTCAGTTCACCGGATGGTGAACCCTGGTGGAATCCTACAAGCACCCCCGGCAGTCAGACTGGGCGGAGCAGTCTCACGCCAGGCCCAGTACTGGTGTTAGCTCGCCTGGGTCTCCGGTCAGCCCCTGTACTGGGCTAGGTGTCCGTATGGTCTTTCCCCTTCGGGTAATCCCATATGTGTATTCTTCCACGGTAAGATTTCCGTCACGGTAAACCCGTGTCTTCCCTGTGACAGAGCTTCTGTCAGGTTCTGCTGGCAGCCCTCCTCCCTACTCCTAGGTAGGATCTGCCCCAGAGTCCAGTCGTATGTAGTACTGCCCCAAGCCTGGGCCAGTCCATATCAGTGTCTCCACATGTTACCTCCCTTCGGGCAGGATGTGGCCTCCGTAGTGCCCTTCTCTGGAAGGCTCGCTTCCCTACCGTTACGGCAAGCTGTAACAACAAATAGGAAAGACCTGAAGCTGTCTTTCACTGAAGGTCGAAATCCCTTCCGATTCCGTGGGGAAAGGAACAGCGGCTTGGCTATCTCCAGCAGCGATGTACTCGGTGGTCCCGGTGACCACCAAGGTTAGCAAATTTGCGCTGGGGCGGTAGGAAGGTTGCAACCTCTTGCATGGCATTTGTCTGTCACCCACTCGCTTGTCAACATCTGCATGCCACAAGGTTGTGACAGGGTTCAGCTTGTGGCGCTTTCCATAGGACCCCTATGTCGTCACGACATAACTCATAGTGAACGACAGATAGGGAACGTCTAGTTTACGTACGTAACCCCCGTTCCCTGATGGAGGGAACGGATACGTTATGTCCCCATGCCACAATCTTGAACCATCGCTGGTTGCCAGGGACTCGTCTCGGCTCCTCAGCGTAAAACCTAATCAGTGGACACACCTGTTGCCCTTTTATACCCGTATGCACGGGGAGTGGCTCAGGTATGCAAAATCCACTAGCCAATTTCATTGGCGTTTTCTCTATAGTCAGAGATGAACGGGGCTTCCAAGTAAATCCCCTATGTCATCATGACATAACATCTCCGGGGGTTACGTACGTAACCTAGACGTTGCTCTGGTCATGTGATGTAATGCTCAAATCTTATCGGACAACCCATGTTTTTGCTTTTCGAAACTGAAAAGATTCGTTGGAATTTACTTCCGTCTTATGCCTGTCACAGTAGCCTGTCACAGTAGGATGTTTGGTGAAGTCTTTAATTGACTGCTGTGTTGACGATTTGCATTGTTCCTCACCTAGCATTAGTGGATGCCTTTTCAGATGAATGTCCATCACACTTGTACTTCTGTTATACTTCAGGACGGACTTGCATATTTTACCAGCTTCATCATTAGAAAAATATTTCCACATACTTGATATGCCACTACTGCTTTGCTGAAAGGACCCACCAGGTATCTGATTGGTCCTCGTGTGTAAGGCTGCCATGTTGTTTATGTCAAAATCACATGATCCGCGCAGCGCGAATGGTCGATGTCAATCAAAAAGCGCATTAAAGGCAGAGCATTAAAGTCAACTAGTGGACTAGTATGTGAAACACCTACTTTGCTGTAAGTGTACTTTTAAATACGTAGATAAAAGTTTATAGATGTTATGCATTTAGATCATGTGTATTGTTTTTAATTAGGATAGCTGTTATATGTGTGACTGTTAAATTAGTTTGTCTCCTGCTTGGAACACTTGGCTATTTTCCATATAGCTACAGTTAAACCGTGTACAGGAGCAGGGTTGCCACGTGGGAACAATGTGATTCACAATTGCATTATCCTTTCCAAATTGGCTTTAAATTATTTAGTTATGTAATTGTCATGATACAAATTCTTCTGACTTACAATAAATTGCTATATTTGACTCATTCTGATCTCTTCAGAAATTATTTTTCAAGTAGATTAATGTGTAGTGGTATTTCCGCAAATCTGAATTTAGGACAGATCATACCGAAGCACCAATGGATTAACTATGGGGAACACCATTAGGGGCTTCTGATTTCTGACTGTCACTGGCTGAACATGGTGTAGCTCTCGAGTTTATAGGAAAAAATACACTTTTTGTTATGAGCATGCATGGTGCAGCTCACTTAAAGATATTATAACCACTCTGCATCCTATGAGTAAGCTCAGAACTGACAACTTTGTGTCCATGGGTTCACTATCGGCCGAGTGCAATTCCTGTGAAATACCTGGTCCCTAATGAACCAAGAATAGAAAGTAAGGGATTTTCAGATTAATCAAATATCTAAATTCATATACAATCGATATCTGTGATCAGTTTTTAATTAAGAATATTGCCCAAATGTAATTTTTTTGATATTTTTATGCAAAAATCATACATACTGTACCTTCAAAGTCAAAGTTACTGAACTGTCATTAACTCACATATGATGTTTACAATCTCAGCATCAGAGTATTTCTCTCCAAGTTTATTTCTGAACTTGCACTTGTATTCTCCACTGTGATCAGAGCTGATCTTTGAGATGCTGTAGATTCTTCCAGATCCTACAAACATTCCTCCTTTAAACCAGCTGATTTCTGCAGGTGGGTTTGAATCACCGCTGCAGTTCAGAGCCACTGAAGCTCCCTCCATTATTTCACCAGATGGACTGATGGACACCAAGACGCTCTTGGGTGGGTCTAACAACAATTAGCAGATCATATATTTAAGACAAATTACACATTTTTTAATCTAATATGATCTGAAATTATCATAACAGATTAGCATAGTTTGTTTCAATGTAAACTTACAGATTACATTTAAAGTCACAGCAGAGTATGTCTTTCCATGTTCATTGATGGACTTGCACTTGTATTCTCCACTGTGATAAGAGCTGATATTTGAGATGCTGTAGATTTTTCCAGATCCTACAGTTGTTCCTCCTTTAAACCAGCTGATTTCTGCAGGTGGGTTTGAATCACTGCTGCAGCTCAGAGTCACTGAAGCTCCCTCCACTATTTCACCAGATGGACTGATGGACACTGAGATACCTCTGGGTGGGTCTAATAACAATTATCAGATAATTAATTTAAGGCATTTTACACACACATACATACATACATACATACATATATATATATACATATATATATATACATATACATATATACATATATATATATATACACATATATATACATATATATATATATATATACACATATATATACATATATATATATACACATATACATATATATACATATACATATATATAAACAGGGCTCAGCGTAAATGAGTACAACCCCTTTGAAGAGTACAATTTTAAACAATATCTCAATGGACACAAAATCCACTTCCAAAATGTTGCTTGCTTTGATCCAGAGACTTTCAGTGGGGTGTACTCATTTTTGCATCACCCTAAAACTGAAAATTGTGTTCTCTAAGTTATATTATTAACCTTACTTTCATGTTATAAGTTAAACAGATGTTATATAAAACTTAGTCTTGTCAACATTTTGGAAGATGTTTTTGTGTTCATTGAGAAATTGTTTAAAATGGTCCTTTTCAAAGGGGGTGTACTCATTTACGCTGAGCACTGTATATATATATATATATATATATTAGGGGTGTAACGATACGCAAATTCGTATTGAACCGTTCGGTACGAGGCTTTGGTAAACAGATATTGTAAAAAACATAAATTTGTTCAATTATTTGGCATTTCCAATTTATGTAGGCCTGTTAATATTCTTATTTTTATTAGACCTATTATTATTATGAAGTTACTTGTATTATTAAATTAAAATTACAATTATTTTGCCCCACAATAATTACCACATAACTACAAGGGAGAATAAGATTAGGCTATTCAGTCCTCAATTAAAATGTTTAAAAAAAAGGTATTTTAAAACAGGTATATTAGGCTATACATTAAAGTATAGTCCTATACTTAAAAAACTAACACTGCAGTCATAAAAAAAATCGATGAAATAAATAAATTGTTTTTTTCAATCACCGACTTTCAAAAACAACCTGTTTAACACAAAATATATTTCTTCTCATTTTTTTCACTATGTAAAGGCCACAAGATACATTTTGAAATGAAGGAAATTAATTAAAACAGCTATAGCCTAAATCGTTATCAGCATATGTTGAAGTATATTCATCTCTCGTTGTCTCTGAGAGAATTAGCAGCATCAGAGGCCGAAAGCTCCGTCATTACTCCATCATTCCATTTTTACTTTCACTTTATGCTTATAGTGAATTTACTGAGATTAAGATGTTCACCAGCATAAATACTGAGCAAAGTTTGCACGTGCGCAAACGCGTGCTTGTGTGATATGTATTGGCTTACCTTCATGGTTTAAAACAGAAATATTTCCAACATTGTAACATAACCAATTACCCCCCCCAAATATCGAAAACAAACCGAACCTGTGACACCACTGTATCGTATCGAACCGGACCGTACATTCTGTGAACCGTTACACCCCTAATATATATATTTATATATATGCTGAACAAAATTATAAACACAACACTTTTGTTTTTGACCCCATTTTTCATGAGCTGAACTCAAAGATCTAAGACTTTTTCTATGTACACAACAGGCCTATTTCTCTCAAATATTGTTCACAAATCTGTCTAAATCTGTATTAGTGAGTACTTCTCCTTTGACGAGATAATCCATCCACCTCACAGGTGTGACATATCAAGATGCTGATTTAGACAGCATGATTATTGCTCAGGGGTGCCTTAGGCTGGCCACAATAAAAGACCACTCTAAAATGTGCAGATTTACTGTATTTGGGGGGTCAGGGTGGGGTCCAAAATCCAGTCAGTCTGGTGTGACCACCATTCGCCATCTCCTTTGCATAGAGTTGATCAGGTTGTTGATTGTGGCCTGTGGGATGTTGGTCCACTCCTCTTCAAAGTTAGGCAGGAACTGGAACACACTGTCGTATACGCCGATCCAGAGCATCCCAAACATGCTCAATGGGTGCCATGTCCGGTGAGTATGCTGGCCATGCAAGAACTGGGATGTTTACAGCTTCCAGGAATTGTGTACAGATCCTTGCAACATGGGGCTGTGGATTATCATGCTGCAACATGAGGTGATGGTTGTGGATGAATGGCACAACAATGGGCCTCAGGATCTAGTCACAGTATCTCTGTGCATTCAAAATGCCATCAATAACATGCATCTGCGTTCGTTGTCCATAACATACGCCTGCCCATACCATAACCCCACCGCAACCATGGGCCACTCGATCTACAACATCAGCAAACCACTCACCCACACAATGCCATACACGCTGTCTGCCATATGCCCTGTACAGTGAAAACCGGGATTCATCCGTGAAGAGAACACCCCTCCAAAGTGCCAGACGCCATTGAATGTGAGCATTTGCTCACTCAAGTCGGTTACGAAGATGAACTTCAGTCAGGTCGAGACCCCGATGAGGACGACGAGCATGCAGATAAGCTTCCCCAAGATGGTTTATGACAGTTTGTGCAGAAATTATTTGGTTATGCAAATCGATTGTTGCAGCAGCTGTCTGGGTGGCTGGTCTCAGACGATCTTGGAGGTGAAGATGCAGGATGTGGAGGTCCTGGGCTGGTGTGGTTACACGTGGTCTGCGGTTGTGAGGCCGGTTGGATGTACTGCCAAATTCTCTGAAACGCCTTTGGAGACGGCTTATGGTAGATAAATGAACATTAAATTCACGGGCAACAGCTCTGGTGGACATTCCTACAGTCAGCATGCCAATTACACGCTCCCTCAAAACTTGCAACATCCGTGGCATTGTGCTGTGTGATAAAACTGCACATTTTAGAGTTGCCTTTTATTGTGGCCAGCCTAAGGCACACCTGTGCAATAATCATGCTGTCTAATCAGCATCTTGATATGCCACACCTGTGAGGTGATGAAATATAACACAGATTTAGACAGATTTGTGAACATAGAAAAATTCTTAGGTCTTTGACTTCAGCTCATGAAAAATGGGGGCAAAAACAAGTGTTGTGTTTATAATTTTGTCCAGTGTATATATATATTAAATTACTCATATGAACTAGGGCTGGACGATAGGGCCAAAATTCATATCATGATATATCTTCATTTTGGTCAATACAATATAATATAGATGTGAACAATATGTAAAGGGGTCATCTGATGCCATTGTGCACAAGTTGATATGATTTTTTTGGGTCTTAATTAGAAGTCTATAATATACTTTGGCCTCAGTGGTAGTGTAAACAAACACCCTTTTTACCTTGTCAAAATCAGCCCATTTTAGAGCGAGCTGCTCTGTTGCATTTGCCTTTAAATGCTAATGAGCTCTGCTGACCCCGCCCCTCTCTTCTGTAGGCTGCCTAACCATGATGTTTACTTTAGCCGCATGTTTACTGTAACTTCAAAACGACAAGAAGCTGAGAATGTCCGGATTTTAAAAAAGGGTATATTTCTTATACAGATTTAAAAAAAATACCACTGGGTGGATTTTTATCATTATAGGGTGGTTGTACATACACTACCAACACAAATTTATGTTCAAACATCATGTTGACATCCGATGACCCCTTTAAAAAAACTCTGTACCTACAAATGTCTGAAAAATGAATTTGCCAATTCTATGAAACTTCTCCTGTATATAACATTTTAGAAATAAAAAAGGTACACATAAATGAATGTTCACGTTTTATTTGTATTTAGCCTTAATACAAACGAGGAATGTGAAATTGCCATCAATTAAACATACGACTCTCAGATTCACCTTATTAATGTTAACAGAAGGGTATTTTTTTATGTTGGTTGTAAGTCTCTTCAGATCCCGACAGCAACTACTAAGTTAAGTGGTCTACATTTATGTATATGTATACGCTTATGGAAGATGTAGGACCATAAAATGTTCGGTCCAAAATATGTATTTGCATACCTCTGCACACACTTGGACCGACATGATACATCATCAGCGCGTTCCATCAAGAGTGAAAGGTGCTAGTATTCTAATATTATGCACTTTATAATGTGATGTTGTTACCGGCGAATGAGACATGAAGTAATCTGCCAGCGCTGTGTTCTGTGCTCCTCTAACGCCGTCTCTCATTGTACCGCAGGTCTGACGGAGCGCGTTGATGTGTTTTAGAGGCGTGGCTTTGCAGAGTAATTATGCAGGGAGGGTGTGGATCTTGCTTTCAAAGCTAACTTGCTATTGCTAGCTTTCTGATATTGCCTACCCGGCCTTCAATATCTTTAACTTTGAATTCAAACATATGCTGATTATTACTGGGTGTTTCTGCAACTATGGACACTTTTAAGTCCCAGCAGTGAATTTTTTTATTTATGTTAAAATTTGAAATACAATGCTTTATAAATATATTCACAGTTCCATTACACACTTGAAAAATATATATAATTAATGATTAATGTGATTTAATATAAAAATATTATGCATTTATTGGTCCAAACGCCATGTCCCACAACTCTCAATGCTCACAATGTTGAGATACATAAAATAATCTAATTGAATTACAATTTGAAATTATTTCAAATAGAATTGTTTAATACACATATTCATTTACAGCATCTTAATTTTTTGTATTATTTGCTGATCATTTTTTATTATTTTTCAAGTAAAAAATTTTTTTTTCAATTTCAACTAAATGTGCCTGTCAATGACTTTTGAGTCATTGCCGCAACAATGAAAAACGGCTTTTATTGTTTAATTCTACCAAAGATAAACAAGCCTAGTTTCTATGGAAACAGAAATTAACACGTGATCACATTGCTATACCTATATACTATACCTCACTCACAAGATCCCAAAAATATAAAGTAAATACCATCTTTTCTGTGTAAGTATTTATTGTGTGTCCTTACAGCTTAGCAATTAGAAATTCTGTCAAATAAAACATGTATATTACCGTTTATTAATGCATATTAAGATGCTAAGAGTCTAAACTAATGTAGTAGACCTTGCTAGCTGCCAATTAGCTGCAATTTTATAAAAAAGAAAATTCCACAACATGTCTTTACCACAGCAAATTTAGGTGTTGCGGTAAAGACCTTGTGTTGCGGTAGAGACTAGTTCAAGGTTTACTATATAATAAATAAGTATTCAGTCTATTGTAAATTATATTTACATTTACTGTTGTTCTCTACAGAAGCCTGTTTTTGATTTCATGGCACTTTAACATTGTGTCCTTACCAACACAAGATGTCAGTACTGCATCTCTGCTTTATTTAAATTTTTGTTTATATATTTTTATTTGCAAAAAAATATTTTAACACTGAAGATGAGACAATGTACACATTGAAATTGCAACATCTGTCAAAAGAAGTTAAATATGTCATCTCTACTGTGTATGGAACAATTGAGATCTAAAGTTACTATCTACATTTTACATGGCATAGAGAAAACCATGGAATCCCCTATTTTGTATATTATATTATATTATATTACTTTTTACTGTCAATATTTGTAAAACTGCACAAAATAAAACAAATCTATTGAAATATATTACATGAAATTAAAAGAAGAAAAATGTATATAATGAAGAGTTGAAAAACACAAAAAATAAACTTGTTCCAAATTCAAATCTTAATAACTACATTTAATTTTGTTGACCTTTTTATATGTAATACAGTCTCTGGTGATTTAAATTAAAATTCAAAGGGGTTGATTTTTTTATGTTTTATTTTATTTTGGCGAGTCAAAAGTGCCCGTAGTTGCAGAAGCACCCTATTATAGATTGAGACCAAAATGCTTCAGCCAGGATAAAATAATATGAAAAGTGCTCAAAACTGCTGCAGGAAACAGAAAATAAAGAATGAGCAACAAAAACACATGTTGCTTGGGAAGGGATATTGTTGAGTGCTAAAGGGATACTCCACCCCAAAAATGCATGTTAAATCATTAATCACTCACCCCCATGTCGTTCCAAACCCGTAAACCTTTGTTCATTCTCGGAATAACAATTTAAAATATTTCTGATGAAATTCAGGAGATTTGTGACTGTACCATTGACTGCCAAGTGAATTACACTGTCAAGGCACAGAAAAGTATTAAAAAAACATTGTCAAAATAATCTATCTGCCATCAGTGGTTCAATCTGAATTTTCTGAAGCGACGAGAACACTTTTTGTACTTAAAGAAAATAAAAATAATGACATTTATTCAAAAACTCATCTCCTCTCTGTTTCATCGTAGTGGCATTTTGGAGGGCATCCGATGGACACAAAGTGCGTACTCTATTCTCTGTCATCAGTAACGCATGGATACGCAGTTTCCATTTGAATCAAAGCGTAACTAAACATACAATATGTATCCATGCATTACTGATGACAGAGAATAGTGTGTGCACTTTGCGTCCATCTGACTTTTCTGGGCCTTGACAGTGTAATTTAATTGGCAGTCAATGGGACAGTTAAAAGCCTCCCGGTTTTCATCAAAAATATATGAAATTGTGTTCTGAGGACAAACGAAGCGTTTACAGGTTTGGAAGGACATGGGGGTAAGTGATTAATTACACAATTTGCATTTTGGGGTGGAGTATCCCTTTAATGACACCCAATGAGAGGCTCTAGAAGTTTCTGGCAAGAAATACAAGCTGGTCTCATTATCTGGGGTCAGATATGCCCTGTTTCACTTGACATTGTTGCCACCTGTACTAAAAACCCTGTCGGAGGGGGAGTTTGTGGCCTGAATTCACAAGTAATGCTGTGCCCAGTTGGTTTACTCTGGGGAAGTTTTTTCATTTATTTTTTGATAGACTTTTGTCCAATCCATAGTGTCAGGATCTGAAGACAAAAGGAGCGGCATTTAAATTACAGATTTACCCCAAACCTTTTGCAATATTTTAAGAAATGTTGATAAAAAAATATTGCAAAATTACAGCATTTCCATTAACCGGTGTTATGTAACTTTTTTTTTCTTTGGTGATAAGTCATGGCAACAACTCTGAGTAGGTTTACATATAACGCAGCCACTGCACTAGCCATTATTTTTGATCAAATGAGATGTAGACATGTAACTTAAGTTAAAAATTGTGGAGAGCTGCTTCTGGGACGCTTCTGAAATGTGCCGCAGCGCGACTAGTTTACACACATTAAAAGCATTGACTAGAGTTGCCATGATCAGCTCCGGTGGCCATGTCGGGGCCGTAATGAAAATAAGGGTAATGCAAATAATAATGTAAATAAGTGATTATCCAAACATTATTTGGCATGGAAACACTTTATACTTCAGAGCGGCCACATATGAGGTGTTTCTTGAATCATAATCATTAGATTTTTTCGTATGCCAGCTGACCTGTAAATGTGAAAAAAAAATAGTTTCCATTGCAGTTCTGTGTAATATTCCTTTTTCAGATTTTGTGAAAAAACACCTTATGTGAGCATAAAAAAAACTATTGTGATAGATGGGAGTTTTGCAAAATTGTTGTGGATTCGATTCACAATTTAAATTTGTGCAATTTTCAAGGGTAATGGAAACAGATTATAAATGCTGTAATGTATATTGATATATCGAAAATGTGTTTAAAAATCATATCACCACAATTACAAAATTATATGACGATATATTGTTATTGAATTACTGTCCAGCCCTAATATTAACTGAAATTATCAAAACTGAGAATTAGCATATTTTGTTTAATAATAAACTCACACTCGACATTTAAAGTCACAGCATCAGAGTATTTATCTCCATGTTCATTTCTGGACTTGCACTTGTATTCTCCACTGTGATCAGATCTTATCTTTGAGATGCTGTAGATTCTTCCAGATCCTACAATCATTCCTCCTTTAAACCAGCTGATTTCTGCAGGTGGGTTTGAATCACTGCTGCAGGTCAGAGTCACTGAATCTCCCTCCACTATTTCACCAGATCCAGTTATGGACATTGAGACATTCTTTGGTGGATCTGAAATAGAAGATGGATACCATTAACTGTCTGGCCCCGCCTTCACACATGGTGGTATTGCAAGATGGGAGCACCCGTGTTACTAAACCTATAACAAAACTTATCACATTTATCAATTTTGCTTTAAGTCTATTGGGTCTTATGTTTACAGGGTTTAATGTGACAGTTACTGAACAATCATTAACTTACATTTGACATTTAAAGTCACAGCAGAGTATTTCTTTCCATGTTCATTGATGGACTTGCACTTGTATTCTCCACTGTGATCAGATCTTATCTTCGAAATCCTGTAGATTCTTCCAGATCCTACAAACGTTCTTCCTTTAAACCAGATGATTTCTGCAGGTGGGTTTGAATCACTGCTGCAGCTCAGAGTCACTGAATCTCCCTCCACTATTTCACCAGATGGACTGATGGACACTGAGATACTCCTGGGAGGGTCTATATTAACAATAATTATATTATTACCTCTTACACAGTTTTTTAATTAGTAAGGAACTGACATGTATGGTGGCTGAGAGATCTCAACCCGCTGGTATATTCTGGTTGGCGTAGTTGACTAAAGGAATTGTGTCTGTTGTTATTGGTAATTTTCCCTACCTGACCACTCTACCAGATTTGGTGTAAATGGCAGGATGCCATAGTTTAGGGTGAGCTTGTATGCATTTTGTTATAAGGTTTATTTTCTCTCATTTTTGTGGGAGACGTGGGCAGAGGGTTTTGAGTATTTTGAAGGAATTGGACTGGTTGTTGTTTTCTTTTTCTTTTAGACAAAGCAGCAGTGCAGGTCAATTTGGGGGTCTCTTTGATTTGAGTTCCCTTTACAGTTGGTAAGTAGAAGTGATGGGAAAGGAGTCCCTAAAGTGTCATTTGCCTTGAGCCCTCGGGACTGTGTAACTATACGTTATCTCAAATTTGGAAAACCCCTGTATGTGGTTTGTTTGAACAGGAGGTAGTTACTTTTCGTGTGACGGGTTGAAACCGTTTATCACTTGTCATCTACCGGTTTGTTGGGAGCCCATACTGAGGCTCTGAGATGAGAATGGGAGGGAATTCTGGGGGTGGGTAGAATCTAAATAGCTCCCTTAAATTCTCGTGAGGTAGTATGGGAGACTATTGTTAGAGACCCTTGTCACCTTTTTAGAGCTGGGTGAGTAAGGGGACCTGTTAAATTCACAGTAAGCCTGATTGGATCAGCTCCTTGGTAATCGTGTCCCGGCTTAGATGGTTGTGTAAATCAAGCTCCCAGATTCATGGTTATTTGTTGAAATAGCAAGATTAGCCATCCCATGGTAATCTCTTAATTCCTCAAAAGGGTCGGCAACCTGGCTATTTTGATTGGGAGAAAGTAAGGAGCGCATTCTACTCTGCCTTCACCTTGTAAGGTTCTTCCCGTGGTTGGGAGTGGATAGCATTTTGTACCATAGTTATTGGGAATAACTGTGCCCACCGGGCTGGGGAGTTACAGCTCAGCATTGCATAAAATGTATTTTAAAATATGTTCCAATTTTGATCAAATAAATACAGACTTTATGACCATAATATAAAAAAATAAAAAATAATGAATAAAATATTAATGTATCCTAACTTTTAATATACACACATATATATATATATATAGATATATTCATGTTGCACTAAATTATGTAAATATTAAGGGGAACATGTAAATTTAAATACATAAACACATTGCCATTTTACATATTACAGTACCATTTTGCATGTTACTTTTCGATTTGAATTTAGCTACACATATGCTTCCATACAACACAACCAAATACAGATCAGGATGTTCAAATAAAAAGTCACCTTGTAGCTGATCGATTACATGTCCCAGCCAGGTTCATCACTTTTTAGGATTCTCTTGAAACAATACCATTGCATTCTATGCTCTTTGCAGCACGTTTCTGTATTTGGTTGCATTGTGAGTATCTGCAGCACGTATATCTTCAAGCTGATAAATATGATTTCTTAATTTGCTGTTTTTTCTATTTGCATGCTTTCTCTTAAACTGCGGTGAGTTGAGCTCTCGACCACCGTAGACATTATCAAAATTGACAATTAGTATTTTATGTTGTGCAATAACTCACACATGATGCTTAAAGTCACAGTATCAGAGTATTTCTCTCCATGTTCATTTCTAGACTTGCACTTGTATTCTCCACTGTGATCAGATCTGATGTTTGAGATGCTGTAGATTCTTCCAGATCCTACAATCATTCCTCCTTTAATCCAGCTGATTTCTGAAGGTGGATCTGAGTCACTGCTGCAGGTCAGAGTCACTGAACCTCCCTCCATTATTTCACTAGATGGACTCACTGCTATAAAAGCATCCTTTGGTGGATCTAGAGTTCAAGTATATAGAATGAAAATAACTGATGAGACATTATTTTGCACTCTGACTTATTTATTTTGCAACATTTCCATGCAATATTTGAATACATTTTATTGAGCTGGCAAAATATGATTGAATCTGTACTCACACATGACATTGAGATGAGCAGCAGGAGAGGTGTAATTGTGTCCGTGTACAGCACAGCTATAGCTGCCTGCATCCTCTCTTCTGACTGACTGCAGCAGGAGTTGATTGTTTCCGTCTCTTCTCTCAGTTAATGGCTCTGAGTTTCTGTACCAGATGAATGTTTCTCTGTCAGTCAGAGCGCAGCTGCTTTTACATGTCAGACGGACTGAATCTCCCTCTTTCACTCTCTCAGGAGACTCCACCTGAAGATCTGAACACAACACACACATTATATCTAGTGCTGCTGTCATACACTGATTATTATTCAACATAATGCACACGAATAAGACAGAAACCTCATCAAAGTCACCTGTGACTGTAAGAGTTACTCCTGGTTTACCAATCCAATTAACGTTATCTTTATCAGTAGTGACTTTGAAACAGTACTCGTGTTCATCTTTCTGTGTCACATGACTCAGTCTGACGGAGCAGTTCTGCTGTTTATCTCCCAGATACTGAAGCCTCTGACTGTATTCAGGATCCTCAGACAGATCTGGAGGGTCTTCATCCTTTACAGGGTTTTTGGTCCAGAACACTTCCCTGATCTGATATCCAGTAGGGTATGTATAAGTGCAGTTCATTATCACTGATGAGTTATTTAGAGCACAAATGTGTGAATGACTGTAACTCACAACCCAATCAGCACTAGAACCACCTGAAACACATAAATAAAACAATATATGACATTCATATTTTCAAAACCTAATAAGTGTAAAAAATTATTTAAGCTTTTCATGAAGTTGGTGGAGGATGTTGCATAAATAAACAGAGACAGACATGAAACCAGCAAATAAATCAGTCATTAGCAACATGCTAGCCTATCAAATAATCAAATATATGCCGATTCAAAGTAAGAAAGTTATCAAAGCGGAGTTTAGTGGTTAAGTTGTTTAATCTGCTGGTGTACTTGACAAAATGCCAAGTTCTGTCATGAATCTCTAGATGGTGCAGGCTAATTGATTGTTAATGCAAATGGATGATATTCACAGAATTAAACTACTTGGCACAATCTGATTTGTTAATGTTGCATACACAGTCAATGAGTTGACTGCTTTACATTTATACAGCTGGTTAGCATTTACTAGAGCATTTCGCTCTAGAACGTAGAGTTAATTTGAAACCCTCCACCTTCCCCAGCTCCTCATGTATAGATCTGCTATGGGGTTATTATATGTGCTATTAGTGCAGCAGCAGTATGTCTTAAATACTTACTGTACCGTATCAGTGTATGTATTGACAGTAGCAAGTTTCAGTGCTTGCTATGCAGTAGCAGCAATAATCTACAGCAACAGCAATAACCAACAGCGGCAGCAGCAATTCAGCAGTGTAGCAGATCTATTCCACCAAGGCCAAATGCATTAACACTGCCATATCTATTACAATGCTAATATATTCAGAGTGTTTTCACGATATAAATTTAATTATTTTAAACAGATTGTTACATCCTAGCATATCACCTATATGTGCCTGTTTGTTTTCTCTTCCGCTCATACAGGATCGGTAGCAGCACCAGAAGTCAATCACTACTGGTGTTTCTCTTTTTATTCATTTTAACAGTGCCACACTCAACACCCTGGGTGCTTCTCTATACTCAAATAAATGCTTCCCCGTTTACTTGCTTCTGTTCTCCAGCACATAACCTGGAAACTGATCAAACTCAATCATCTTGAAGAGCATCTCAATGCATCCCAATTCAAAGGGTTGAATTGGCTTTTGAAGGCCACATTCGAAGGGGGCGATTGCATCACCACGGCGTGACGCATACTCCCCCAATTCAAAGGCTCCTCCAAATGCAGCCTCGAAATGCACCCTTCGTTTTTCAGAGAATGAAAGCTATGTGAACAACTATGGTGAACATATTTTTACAGGTTTTGAACTGTTCTTTTTTGTTTTTAGACAGTTGAATAAAATGTCAGTACAAACGTTACTGTCGCTTGTCAATGGCAGCTGTCACAGTTGCTAGGTGACAATAACAGTTCTCGGCAGGCTAGACGGTCCCATTTAACTATGGTCAGTCCAAACTTTGCATCCTTTTGAAGTCTGAGTCCTTCAAAGGCTGCAGCTTTTGAGTTGGAACACAACCTTGTGAGAAAGTGAGGAAGTAGGTGTGAGGAAGCTTCCTGAGGAGTCATACAATGGTGTATACTTCCCTCACATCCTGGGGCGGTGTAGCTAAGATGCAAGGAATGAGGAAAGCAAATGTGGATGCTCAAATAAGAAATGAGAAGCACCCATAACATCATTCACCCGTATTTTTCTACTCAAACGATAATAATACTGAAGGAACAAAAACGTTAAAATATTGATTCTGCTCGGAGTTAACATTGATTGATTGATTTAATTATTTTAATTATTATTATTATTTTGTTGTTTTTAAGCCCAGATAGCATTTTTAAGCCAATATTGTTGATTTGCTTCGGTCTAATCTAAATTAACTGATGGACCTATCAATTAGGTGTCTTTTTTGTTTTTGTCATTGTTGTAAATATCGTCCCCACTATAAATCCCTATAACAAGTTAAATTAACAGATAAAGACATCAGCAGCTGTTTCTACAAATGCTGAACTATTTCTAATGTGTTTCATTTTCTAAAGTCAGAAGATGAGATGATAAAGAGCAGCAGTTAGAAATTTTGCCACAACTAATGCTGCCGCACAAATAATTTAAATACTTTGAAAACAATAAAAAAAAAAAGTAGCTTCAAGCATTGGTCAACCATGGTTCTTTCGCTTCTATGCTGTTATGGTCTATGCCAACCCAAAAACTAAGGCTGACACAGAACACATCCATGATGGAGAATACACTGCTGTAAATACCGGTTAAGTTCAAAAGGTGAGGGTCCATGGAACAACATCACATCGAGCACTTTAGTCCAACGAAGCAATAAAGGTGTTATATGGATGGATATTCCTTAGTTTACGTCTCCTTTCTTCAGGGATAGTTATTGTTTTTATCCATTTTGTAATAGCTCACCCTAAAAAAAAACTCTGTCTTGGTTGTAAAAGAAACACATGGTTTTGTAGTATACAGTGTTACACACAGAATGAGACACCCCCCCCCCCCCCAAAAAAAAGTGAAAAAAAAGTGGAAAATTGTTTCTTTGAATTCTG
This sequence comes from Schizopygopsis malacanthus, assembly GCA_027474115.1. NCBI lineage: Eukaryota > Metazoa > Chordata > Actinopteri > Cypriniformes > Cyprinidae > Schizopygopsis > Schizopygopsis malacanthus. Next base: position 2,072,728 of record CM049871.1, on the reverse strand, counting down.
GTGCTCTCTCGTGAGGGCTGTGACGTATGCTGTGACGCACCTGTCATGTGATGGGGGCGGAACTTAGCAATCAGCTTTTTGGACAAAATAAACCTTTTTTTCAACATTTTTAACATACGTGTATGTGTTGTAACATATGTCGGCAGGAATTCAACTGGCTCTACAACAAATCAACAAACAACAAATTAAGCTCGGATGACCTTTATTTGTCACATACACAATTATACAGAGTATAATGAGGAGTGAAATGTGTTCTCTGCATTTAACCCATCCAAGTGCACACACTTGGAGCAGTGGGCAGCCGACTGTGCAGCGCCCGGGGAGCAGTCGTGGACTTCCTGTCAGAGCCGGGATTCAAACCCACAACCTTGGGTTACCTCGGGTTTCAAGTCGAACGCTCTATCCATTAGGCCAACGACTGCCCCACGACTACAAGTCACCAGAAGGGGGGCAGCTAAAGAATCAGCAACCCTCTAAAGCCCCTCCTCCGCCTCAGCGCAAAAGCGCGCGTTTTCTTTCTATTACGGAACAAAGGAATGTGACGGGAACGTTTCTAAAAGACATTCGTTCGTTTCATGACTTTCAAAACATCCACACAAGAAACATATGGATATTAATGTTGTACTCTTTCTCTCATATGCTTGTGGAATATGAATTATTTAGGAAAACGTGGGCTGATTTCTAATCGTGCTTTAAGCTGGAATGTGTAGGTTGCAGTGTTTAGACTCGTATGAACGGTTGCAAAAAAGTATGAATCAGTAAGATAACGAATGTGGTGATATTATAAATGTGTAAACCTGATAAGAGTTTTAATACATGGGTAAAAAGTTTATTTTTCGTCACATGAAAGTGCCTTGCAAAAGTAGCCGTGCAGGCGGGGCTCCGCCCCGTACCGATGCTCTGATTGGACCAGCCGCCTGTGGGTGATGCCCAAAACTGGACAGTTTAAAACGACGTGCCTGTGTGCCCGCCCTGGCTCTTGAATCTCTTGACTCTCTGGAACTCCTCGAAGCTACGCTTCCTGCTTTCGCAACTGCACCCTCCAACGCGCGCCGGTCCGCTGGACGCTCGCCTTGAAACCAACCATCTGAAGAAGTCCAAGACCGTGCCAAAGCGTAACATCACGGAGCAACGAATTCAACGCCTGCAGATGAGACGGAGCTTTCCCGTGACGTCACGCGGCAGTTCCAGCGATACAACGTGTTTCCAACCGAGAGCCGCCCGAAGAAACACGAACTGACCACGTGATACCCGAAACAAAGGACTGAAGCAACACGTCGAACTCACGCGGGAAAACGAAACTAAAGCAACAGCCTGCTTAGACCAACAAAAAAGCAAGTAACGAACTAAGCATTCCTAACTCTAACTGAAACTGGTAAAATTTTGATCTGAATGCAGAAAAGAAAGCCTAGGCATCTTTCGTGATCTTTTTCTGGTTAGTTAAGTTATGAAATAGGAAAGAATGGTATTCTTTCAACATTTAACCTCAAAACTGTCGTATGTATGTGTGTATGTTTGTGTGTTATTGAATATGTTAGAATATTAGTATTGGGAATAAACCTTGTTTCGTTTTATAAAGAATTGCCTCTGGAATGTGATTTTAAGTAATTTTTTCCTTATTTGCCAAGACGACGCTAACCTAGCTCGAATTTGAGAAATGTATTAATCTCGTTTTATTGTCCCGTGGCCATGAGGCAATAGAAGCGAGATTTAATAGAGATATACTGATGTAGTGATCGCTGGACGAACACTTAAAGTATAAATCGTAAGTTAAATATTAATATTACTTCAATCAAGCAATATTGAATATTTAATAAATAATTCCCGGAGCTGAAACAATAGCTCTATATTAAATTGCATTACAGTGTGTTTTGTGGGGAATGTGGCTGTATCTGTATGATTAGCATCTGTGTGGCTGATAATCAGCTGTGATTACTCTGACTGAATGAGGGCTATCACAATGAATGCCGATCGGCCGTTATGGACTATATGGCCCATATCTGTATGATTATCATCTGTATTACCCCACACATCAGTGTATGATTACTGCCTATTAACAGCAATCAGTGTGAATGTCTGTCAATCAGAGCATGTATGCAAGTATGTACTACATACAAAGCCATTTTTTGCTTTCTTTCCTTTTATTACTCAACTTATTCTTATTGTATTTTAAGTGGTAAAATAAATCACTTATATGACGTCTACGATTCTGTCTATAATAATTGTATAATTTAAAAACATACAGTGGTATGTATGATGACTAACATAGTTGAATAGTATGTAGAACTCTTCAATACATTTGGTAAATCAATATTCTTCCTCAAACGTGGGGGGGGGGGGGGGGGCTATATATAGTCTCAGGAAAATCTAATTTTTCATGGTATCTTCTTCAGATTAGAAATATAAACTCACGAGACATGTGACTTTTAGCCCCCTACTTTTCTAGATTGCTCCAGGACTTATTTCATGTATTTTTGTATGAAAAAAAAAAAAAAATTCAGTGTGGTACACTTTTTTCAAGGTACTTATGTTTACTTAAGTCAAGGTACTTGTATAACTTTTATCTTTTTGAACTTTATCAACTCTGGATGATGGATAGTAAAGCCCAAAGCGTCTTTTTAAAGACACCCAAATTGTGTGTGTGGCTACTGAAGTCAACAACTGTTATAATTTTAAGTTAGGTAGGTCATTTTCAGCTGTGAGTCCTAAAATGGGGAGTGCTGGCTACAGGTTAAAGAGACCTTGTTCTCTGGTGTGACATCTTTGTCGTGTGTTGTGACAGTACAGGCGTCACTCCAGAGGGCATTTTCAGTCACACCATATGACGGTTTCAGCCCTTTTCTATCAATTAATGACCTTACTATTCCAAGCAAACATAATATTTGAACAATTCTGAGAAAGAAATTGACCATGTGGACATCATGGGTTTCACAGGAAGCTTCAGTAACACAACCATGAATGGGGTCCTTCCATTAATTAAGTTTTCTCTGGAATTGGCCGATTTAAAATCAGGATATGGTGAATCTGACACTTGGATAATGGTAAATAAACACTTGTACAATAATGCTGCAGGTATTTATAAAAAATGTATGCTATTCTTTTCATCTATAAAATATGTAATTTATTTAGCCATGCTTGAGACAGTTTAATAGGACAATTTTGAGATTTGGCTAAAACAATTAATAATTTATAATAACACTGCAGCATACATGTTTAACCATTTACTGCATTTGAAATACCTACAATATTAATTGTATTCATTTGTATCCTGTGGGACAGTGAAAAGGCCATGCCAGGTCATCAACCAATATGAATGTGTCTGCATTAGCTGTAACAGAGATGTGTAAGATGCATGTTTGTAGTTTACAGTTGCTTACTAAAGGCCATGATTGAAAACCCCACAGAATGCCACTGTCAGTGAATATCGAGCAAAGTGCTACTGTAAAATCAGTCACTCACTGTGAATTAAGATGAGAACAATCAGAGGAAGAGCAGGAGCCATTCTGACTGACATCTCCATAGCAACACCTACACAATCCAATAAACAATCAGTTACTGTATTTATAAAATGATATAAATGCCTATTTATAAAACTTAACATGTTTAAAAGGTTGATCATTTTGAAATTGTTGCTTCATCAGAAAGAGATGGCACTTGGAGACTTTTGTTGCATTAACAATGTCACACACACACACACACACACACACACACACACACACACACACACACAAATTAACATTATTCAGATTATGTTAACGTTAAAAATAAAAAATAAAAAAGTAAGGTTTGGTGTTTTAAAGTTTCATGAAAGCTGGTTCATAGCTTCATGGTCAAAAGTGACTGACAATGGAAATGAATGGGAAATATGGAGAGAAAAAAATATTATTGAGACTATTTTGGTGGTACAATCTAATCAGCCATGATGCAGATAAATAAATACATAAATATTTTGAGTGCAAAACAAGTATCCACGCACACACATTTAAATTAGTGTAATTGAAATATCTTGCAAATGTGTGAAATAGAATCAACAATTCAAACCCAATGCATAATGCACAGAAATAAAATACATTATAGAAACCTCCAGGCCAACCATTTGTTTCTAAAACAGAAATATATATACAGTTGATTGATTTCTATAGGGAGCTAAATGTGGTTACATCATGACATTACACAAGATATGAGTGCTATATTTAGCACTATTTGACTTTCCTGGAATTTTTTTATTTTTTTTATTATTATAACGATATAATTGTTTTTTTACATTAATAGGCTTCGCTCACTTTTGACTACGAAGGTACCAAGTGTGACCAAAGTGAGGCAAGAACTGAATTATCGACTACATCTGAACATTTAAAATAAATAAAATAATGAATTTTGTTTTACAAAATATCAAAAGTATGTCTGAATGAAGTAAAAGAGAGAAATATGGAATAGTTTTACCGTGTTCCAGTGAGTCTCTCGTCCGTCAGAGGTGAACTGATTAAAACAGAAACCAAACAGAGGAAGGGAAGTTTGGAAAAGAAGTTTCCTCATAAACTAAATATGTACTTGGCTCTTTCTGCATCAAAGCAATCAAAGCATCATGAGACCTTTCAAAGTGTTAAGCTAACAAAAAAATTAAAAACACATTCAAAACAATGAAGTTAAGGCACAAGCCAAGAAAAACACTGGGTGTTAACCTGGAAAATTTGGAATAGTTCCACAACAGTGGTGGGAACAATTTAATAAACCACCAAAGCTTACAAATGCAGAAATTATTCAGAGGAAGATGAAGATTAGTCGAGGGTGATTTTATGCACAAATAATGAAATACACCATGGAATCATAGCCTATGGTTGTTATTATTAATGTATCAGTAACACTTAATATGTGTGGTTGCACATAAAGATTACAAAATGCTTAACATGAACTATAATGAATAATATAATTTTCTCAATTTTGGATTAAGCTAATTTTTACACATTTATTTCATATTAAAATAAAGTAATATATAATATTTGTTTGAACTATATATTTTAAACAAAACTTTTAAACTAATATTAAACAATACAATTACTTTGATTTACCCCAACCCAATCTGACATCCATCACCACTACACACACACATGCGTGTGTGTCTGTGAATTGTGGGGTCTTTCCATAGATTCTATTACTTTTATACTGACCGATTTACATTTTATATCCCCTGACCAAACTTAGCCCTTCCAGGCCACTTTCCTGCAGAGATTTTATCCACCCCTGATAAAAGTGAAGTAACCCAACCCTAACCCTAAACCTACCCCTTACAAAAAACCTGTTTGCTTGGTTACACTTTCAGATAAACATCATTTACTATTGTTTATATATGTCTTCCGTCGTGAAGACCGCAGGCCGGTCCCTGCAATTTCAGGTTCTACTATCCTTGTGGGGACATTTGGTCCCAAAAATGTAGCATAAACAAGTACACACACACACACACACACACACACACACACACACACACACAAAGCACAAAGATGCATGACGTCTAAGATAAACAGAAAAGCTATAAAATAATGAAATCTTCAAAATTAATGTTTTACAAAAGTAATACGTCTGAATGAAAACAAACACAGAAGTATGGAATAGCTTTACATTGTTTTAATGAGTCCCTCGTCCATCAGAGGTGAAATTAAGAAAACAGAGACCAAACAGAGGAAGGAAATGTTTACCTGCTTCTTACTCAGAACAGCATTGCAGTGATTATATACAAATACAAAATAAAACATTACGTCAGACGCCAAGAATAATGAGAGGCATGGGAATTCTGGAACCCTTACACAATGTTGGTGAGAACAATTAATCACTTTAAACCAGGGGTCATCTAACTTGATCCTGGAGGGCCGGTGTCCTGCAGAGTTTGGCTAAAACTTACCTCAACACACTTGCCTGGAAGTTTCAAGTGTACCTAGTAAGACCTTGATTAGCTGCTTCAGGTGTGTTTGATTAGGGTTGGAGCTAAACTCCGCAGGACACCGGCCCTCCAGGACCGAACTTGGTGACCACAGCTATAAACCCTCAAACAGATTTCGCTATTGTACAGCTGCTTACAAATCCTGAACTTATTCTGATGAAGGTGAGAGGATGATGACGATCCACTGAAAACTTGATTGTGATTTGACTTTTTAACTTTACTTAGTGTGTAAAGTTGCTGGTTGAGCATAAACAATATCTGCATAATAAATATATCTGCAAAATGCCTACAGTTACAGCTGGTAGAGACTACAACGAGCTTCTTCCCTGGTTGGTGACATCACAAACCCTAAAATTGGTTACATGCAACAAGGGGGAGAGGCCATACTGCGCTGCTTTAGAGAAGAGAAGTTCCCTATCTGTCGGTCACTACGAGTTAAGTCGTGATGACATAGGGGTAAATCCTCCATCAGGGAATGGGGGTTACATACGTAACCTAGACGTTGTTGCCATATCGTCAAAACTAGGAGTGGACGAAAACATCTATTCATATATGAATCGGGATTCTGTCTTTTAACGATTCTAATGAATTCACAAGTTTCAAAATCAATATTCTAAAGCAGCGGATCTTGATCATGTCCCTCGCGTCCACTGCTACACACACACTCTCTGTCTGCATCTCTCTCTATCTCTCTCTAGAGAGTCATTCTTAGAGGCTTGATAAATACGGGCCCTGGTTGAATGGAGCAGCACAAGAATGACTGAAGATCAAAGGCATTATTCATATTTTTGTTTAATATTTATTTTGCATACATCCACTCGTAATGTATTTCGTAACACATATACAGATAGACTAGATAAAATAAAAATGCAAAACTGCTGTGTAGATATATCTGACAGTTCTTCATTGCATTTTTAACAGAGTTTCAATGAATAAGAATGCATTGACATTAAATATAATTGAACCTTTAGAGAGCTGATTGCAATTCAAGCAAGGCACAAACATATTAGTACAATATTGTACATTTTTGTTTTAAGCCAAATTAATTAATATTTTTTTATTTTCTTACAAGAAAACAAGGTTAAACATGATTCATCCTGTCATACCCACCACCAACAGAGTGTGGAACGGAGTAGCCCATTCTTGCCGTCTTGCAAAGCTCCTCCAATCAGTAACAAAGCAACAGCGGCAAATCCTACATAGATGGACGCCCCAACCCGTCTGTTACGATCTTTAAAGTTCCAGGAGTTTGGAATGCAACATTAAGTTGATTAAGATTGCGATGAGGGTGAAGATATAGTAAGGACCATGTACACAGAGCAGGTGTTCTGATCAAATTTGTTTTAATGTTCTTTAAGCCGAGGCCACTAACAATGGGTGAGCTATATACAATGCATAGGTTGTAAACCTAAAATAAGATGAAGATATTAACTAAGGGGAAACAAAGGAACGAAGGTGGCGCCAAATAAACAAAAGATAACCAACACATAGATCCTAACTAAATTCCTATAACACTCTAACCTAACTACCCAAAGAAAAATGTAGAAACAAACCCGAAGTCTTCAGCGTATGCGACGCCTTAACTAAACTACACTAACTGCTAATAAAGGAAAAAAAACTAAGGATGCGCTCACCTCTTGCATAGTGTGTCTAACACTTGTTAGCTACGGGCAGTATTTCTATTCAGGGGCCATAGAAAGCGTACTGACTCAGTGCATCTCAGTGTGGTATGGAAATTTCTCAAACCAGGACTGCAAAGCTCTACAGAGAGTCGTGCGTTTAGCTGAGCGCATTTCAGGGTCTGCTCTCCCCTCTCTGCAGGACATCTACCTCAAACGCTGCAAAAGCAGAGCTGCTAAAATCATCAAAGACTCAAATCACCCCGGTAACCATCTTTTCCGTTTACTGCCATCTGGCAAGCGCTTCAGGAGCATGATGGCAAAAACTGAGAGACTGAGGAGGAGCTTCTTCCCTCAGGCCATCAGGCTCCTAAACACAAACTCTGTTTAATAAACATAAAAAAAAAAATAGCCGTTTGCACATCCCTCTCATCCCTCCTGTCGTTTGCACATCCCTCTCATCCCTCCTGTTTATAGTACTATTTATTAAGTCCCATATACTGTTTTTGCACATCCTACTTGTTTGCACATCTTACTTTTTTGCACTTTTCTTTATTCTACTGCACATTTTACTTTTTATTTCTTTTTTTACCTATATATATGCTCTTGTGTGGTGTTACTTTTATATAATTTTTTATTCTTTGCACTGTCCACTGAGCGGACCTGATTTGACCTACATTTCACTTTTGATTATACCCTGTATAATTTATTATGTGACAAATAAAGAAACCTTGAACCTTGAACCTTGAGTATGTATCCTGAGTTGCGCAATACATTAATCTGTTCCCCATTTCCCCAGTACAAAACGAGAACAGTAAACTTTTGCCAGGCGCTCAGCTCAGAATCTAAGTCACACCAAAACCCACAAGCATTGGGTTCACACACTCACAATAAAACAAATACAAATATTAAATACAAGTTCAAACTCAGAGCACCTGAGCCCACACACTGAGCTCCTGAGCTCATCATGCCGAGAGCTTTAACCAGCACAGGAACAACACAAAACTGGAAGCCTGGATTTCCAGCAGTAGAGCCTGAATGCTGTTGTAGACCATATAATTAATCTCTCTGGTGCTCTGTACAGCACAGTTTATCCACAAACCTTGCCAGATGATTCATGCCGTGATGATTTGTGCATTAACAAAGACCATGCCACACCACAATGGGAGAGCGCAAGTGACAATGCTAAGGATCCAGCCACTAATGCCCAGGACAATGCCCCCAATCTCCATTCCCTTTGACATTGTGCTTTTTAGGGTGTTTTTTTATTTATTTTATTTTTTCTAGGAACAGGAGATATTGCTTAGTTTAAAATGTCATATACAAATAAAAGTGATACTATCGAACAGAAGATTAAAAATGTTGCAAGAATGTCATTTACCGAATGCTGCAGCCCAAGTCTTCCTTTTCTCTGTGTAGCCTAAAAAAGTATTGTGAAGCCAAGCAGCATTTGTATTCCCAAAGAGCGAGTGGAGGAGTACCTTAACAAAAAAACACCTCGCCTGCCTGTGGCCGTACGTCTGAAGACCTTGATTAGCTTGTTCATGTGTGTTTGATTAGAGGTGAAGCTAAAATCTGCAGGACAGCGGCACTCCAGAGCTGGCGTTGCCTACCCCTGAAATAGGCAGTATGATACATGTTTGTGCATGTTATCTGTCTGATATGGTTACTATGGGGAGAAGAACATTGTGTTTGCACAGGCTTTCCCTTGTAATTCCTGCGAACACTGTGTAAGATAGATAAACAGGCTCAGGCAGGAAAAAGCACATGGAAGCACATCAGTAATCAAGGGGACAAATAATTAACCTGGATCACACTGAATATTTCACACTGGAGACTGTAGGATCTCAAACCTTCTTAGAATTTAAGACAACATTAATTAATGGATTTCATTGTCTGACTTCAATTTTTTATTTTAAAAAAAATAAACAATATCTCAATGAACACAAAAACATTTTCCAAAATGTTGACAAGACTAAGTTTTATATAACATCTGTTTAACTTATAACATGAAGGTAAGGTTAATAATATAACTTAGAGAACAACATTTACAGTTTTACTCAAATTAGGGTGATGCAATGCCCACCACACACCAGCTTACTGATGGAGAGGAGACATAGTGATGAAGCCAATCAGCAGATATGGGATTGTTAAATAAGATTTGCCGTGTTAAAAACCAATGGAATTGGTGGTGGTGGTGGTGGGGGGGCAACACGTGTCACCCTGCCCCAATGTGTCGCCCCACTCCAGTCATCCAGATTGCACTCTGGAGTACTTGGTCTCTGATGCCGGGAGTAAATGGCAACTGCTATGTTCATTATCACATCCAACAACAAAACACCTAATTCGCTTAGGAGATGTCATGAATCTGGTTGCCACTCACTACATCTCTTGCACCACACTACAGCTGCACATCACCTATGGACTGCATCTCCCATCATTCACTGCACTCACACATTCCCATCCACCATTACACCAATCACACAGCTGTCACCAATCACTCATTTGTCCTCATTGTCTTACCACACCTGCACCTCATTCACACACACACATTTAAGCACACTTCCATACAAACACTGCAAAGTCGTGTTCTTGCCCCGGCTAACATTTCTGAGCGTTATTCATCCTGCTATTTGTTATCTCTGTGTTTGACCTCGGACTGCCCGACCTTGGAACTCTGAACCTGTGCCTGTGACCCCGACTTCTGCCTGGTATTGTTTATGTCTCTGCCCCTGCCTCTGATATTCCTGTTTTTGCCCGCTGACCTTTGCCTGTTTGATTCTGTCTATTAAACATCTTACTGCACATGGATCCACACGCCTTTGACCAGTCATTACAGGAGACATTCTTGTCTTCCCCTGCACTGGAGTCGACAAAATGGCAGTCAGACTTTTTACAGCTCACACAACTCATTTAGGGCGGGTCTAAGGTAAGACCCCACTGTCAATCAACAATCATGGGAGGGGCCTTTGTCGGTGTGATGTCAAACCGACAAGAAGCTGAGAATAGCTGGATTTGAAAAAAAGCTAATATTACTTATAAAGATAAAAAAACATACCACTGGGTGGATTATTATCATTATAGGGCAGTTGTACACATACTGCTAACAGACATTTATGTTCAAACAACATGTAAAAGTGAGTTTTGCCTCCGATGATCCGGTAAAAAAAAGGTCTTTACCTACAAACTGAATTAAATTAATTCACCAACTCTATGAAAATTCCTCCTGTATATAATATTTTAGAAATAAAAAGGTACAAATAAATTTATATTAATGAATTAATGTTCATCTTTTATTTTTTATTTAGCCTTAATACAGACAAGGAATTGTGAAATCACCATCAAATAGACATAAGACTCTCAGATTCCCCTTATTAATATTAAGGAAGGGTAGTCCATTTTTTTAATTTTTTTTATTTATTTTTATGTTGGTTGAAAGTCTCTTCAGATCCCGACAGAAATTACTAAGTTAAGTGGTCTAAATTTATTTATATGTATATTTTGTGAAAAACGTAGGACCATAACATGTTCATACAATCAAAATGTTTGGTCCAAAATATGTATTTGCATACCCTGTTTGGACAGATATGATACATCATCAGCGCGTTCCATCAAGAGTGAAAGGTGCTCGTATTTTCATATGCACTTTTTAATGTAATGTTTTGTCACCGGCGAATGAGACATGATGTAATCTGCCAGCGCTGTTAGTGTGCTCCTCTAACGCCGTCTCTCATCATATCGCAGGTCTGTTTTGGAGGTGTGGCTTTGCAGAGTAATTATGCAGGGAGGGTGGGGATCTTGCTTTCAAAGCTAACTTGCTATTGCTAACCTTTCCGAAATTGCCTAGCTGGTGTGTGGTGAGCGCACTGGCCCCATTATCCTGTGGCTGCCGTCGCATCATCCAAGTGGACGCTGCACACTGGTGGTGGCTGAGGAGAGAACCCCCCCACACACACATGATTGTAAAGCACATTGGTTGTACAGCAATACACAATAAAGCACTTTATAAATGCATCATTCATTCATTCATTCTAATATTGCATGATTTGTGAAAAGACTGTAGGATCAAATTAACTGTTTTACAATAGATATGTAAATCTATACCAACACTCCCAAAACAGTACTCATGAGCACAAGGTCTGAAACTTTCTGTCACAATTCATTAATCATCAACACAGACTATAAGTCACCAAAGTCTAAAGCATTGATCTATATATTATATGCATTTCATGAGGCAGTGCTTAGTTATGGAGATACCTAGGCAATAATGTTGAAGCATTCAAATGAAGTATGCGGTTAGAGAAACCTGCCCCAGACTATAAACTTTCACCAGTCCCAATGCAATCAGTCAAGTAAGACAATTTCATTATCATAAAGAGATGAAAAATACACACTCAAGGCATTCATAATTAACTCGGCTATTAAGAAACATAAACAATAAGCAGTTCTTTTGATTATTAATATATTTTTCTTTCTATGTATTTTGATAGATTTGTCAGGTTTTGTTCTGCCGAGGTATCCAGGCAGGATCTGTATTCAGGATCTTAGTCAGGATCTGGATTTATCTGCATTTACGCAATTTAGTTTTTTTTGCTTTTAGCACGTAACACAAAATTAAATTAAACTTGAAATGTTTAAGTAGAAATACTATGTACTTGTTAAACATGCCCCAATATCCTTTTTATTTACAACTTTGATTTGTACATGTTGCAACATCTGTAAACTCCTACTGACATCAGAGACTCTTCAGATGTTGTTCAGTGTGTTTGTCCAACAGGTTTAACGTGCTAAAGGGTGGAGCACTGAAAAAAAAAACAATCAGTGACGTCTGGTATTCAGCAGCTTTGTGTTTTATTTCATTCTGTGGCTGAAATTACTGCTGAGAGATGTGAACTTTGAAAAAAAAGATGAACACAGTGACCAACATGTTAAACTTTCCTTGTTATTCTGTGATCACAAAAATTATATTTCAGTTACTGCTGATGAAATTGACAGAATTAATAATAACAATAATAATAATAAATGTTTTTGCTTCTATTACCCATCTGCAAAAAATTACCTTCAAATGTGATTTTGTAAATAAACTAAAAAAATAAAGTGTGTCAGAAGGTCTTTCAATCACATCAGTGTTAGTCACTTTATTGTCATTAGTCGATCACAACAGAGGGAGTTTCTCTTGCACAACAGCGCGAGCTCAAATACCTCCCTTCTCTCATTGGATTCACACTGAGATACTGAACTACTGCTGTGATACTAACACATATCAGCCAAATCAACAGAGAAATGAATCCAGAAAACACAGGTATGTTTGAATATGTGTGCTAGAGTTATAGAAAACTGATATTAGAGTCCCTGTTGAGACTGTTAGAGAAACTTATAAGACAAAACCTGTTTAACTAGAGTGTATGATCTCAACGACAATCATGTGTTTTACACACTGTTAAAATGGGTGATTTCTGAATATATACTGTACATCTTCACATAAACAATAAAATGGGATCCAAATGTATCCTAATGTTTAGTTATTAGATCAAATAATAGACTATTACAAACACTACATGGGTATATGTGTGCTGCCAGGTTATCATGTTTGTGATCTGTTATTGTAGTTATTGTGTTTCAGATATGATCGGTGTGTTTTTAGATGTGTAATTTTAGGCTTATGTGATTGTGATTGAGTCAAATAGTCAAAAAGTTTGTCTAAAAGTTTACAAGAGCCAATAAAAAAATCCCAAATAAGATATATATTTATTTAATCAAAAAACTTTACCTTTGAAGTGTCTTTTCTTGTCATTTGATGTTACTATACATGGGCTATAATGTACTGATGTCATATTTTATCATATTTTGAGTTTATATATATATATATAATGTTTAATTTTTCTGTTTCATTTTATACTTTACTTCCTCATGTAATGTTTGTGGATTATGTGTTGGTATTTAAGACACTGTCTCTTTAAGAGAACACACCCACTGTTGGAAGCCTATTGGTATTGATGTTCAGTTTGTTGGAAGTACATTTATTCTGCTTCTCTCTCTCTCTCTTTCTCTCTTTCTCTCTCAGTTTTCCCCTTTCCGCCACCAATTTTATGGAACACACCAGTTCCTCTTATTATTAAACAAGGGTTTTTATTGTGTAGCACACTTCTCATGATCCACACCTTTAGAGTTTCTACTCTAATACCAAATGTAATCTATAACATTTATTTCTTACTATTTCCCAGAGTCCGATGAACCACCTGCTGCACAAGAGCTGAGGATGGTGCTAATCGGAAGAAGTGAAGCTGGAAAGAGTTCAATAGGCAACGTAATACTGGGTCGAGAGGCATTTAAAGAAAGCACAACCACAGAGTCCGAGCTACAGAGAGGAAGAGTAGAAGACAGAAACATCTCCATCATCGACACTCCAGGATTCTTCAACACTCATCTGAATGATGAAGGAATGAAGACGCAGATGATGAAGAGTCTGCATCTCTCTGATCCTGGTCCTCACGTGTTCCTGCTCGTCATCCGGCTCGACAGATTCATAGAAGATGTGGTGAAGACTGTAAAAAAGATTTATGAGCACTTTGGAAAGGATGCTTTCAGGTTCACCATGGTGCTGTTCACGGGAAGAGAGGCGATGTCCAAACGAGAATGGATCGAATTCAGGCTGGACAGAAAAACTAGAGAACTCCTGAGCTTCTGCGAAGAGAAATGTCATGTGATCATTCATAAAAACAAGAAAGATAGGAAACAGATCGCAAGCCTGTTAGAGAACATCGAGGAGGTTGTGAGGAAGAACGGACGAGAACATTATGTTAAAGAGGTCTATGTGAAGAATAGTCAAGATGAGATGAGGACGAAGCAAAAAGACGGAAAAGAGAAGATCAGTGTAGAGGTACAAATAACAAGCCAAGAGAAAGAGAGGAACAGAGAAGAAGAAAACAGAGCAAAGCATCAGATCAGAGAAGAAGAGACAGAAAACACTGTTCAGAAAGACCAAAGAGCACCAAATGAGAGTGAAAAGGGATCTCCAGAAGAAAATCAAAGCAACCAAAAACATGACACGTGTTTGATCAGGCAGGAGATGAAAGAGACACCAGAAAATAATCTAATAAAAGGTCAATATTTTTCAGTTTATAACTTGTATATTGTGTATTTTGATCATTTACACCTCTTTTTAATATGGTATGTTTTTATTAAACTGTTTTTCTTCACAGTGTCTGATCTAAGGATTGTTCTTCTTGGTCAAAGTGGATCTGGAAAGAGCTCGACAGCAAACGCCATCCTGGGCAGAGATGCATTCAAAATCAATACAAGTCTCCCATCAAGCAGTCAAACCTGTGAGAAACAAGAAGGAGATGTGTGTGGAAGAAACATCTCAGTGATCGACACTCCAGGACTGTTTGATCCATCGATGACGAGACACCAACTGCAGGATGAAATACAAAAGTGTGTAGAGATGACGGATCCAGGTCCTCATGTGTTTCTGCTGGTCCTCAGACTGGACGAGATACTCACCGAAGATGAGAAAAACACAGTGAAATGGATTCAGGAGAACATCGGAGAAGATGCTTTACGTCACACTATCCTCCTCTTCACTCACGCTGATCATCTGAGGGGAAGATCACTAGATCAGTATGTCAGAGACACTCCAGATCTACAGGCATTTACTGAGGGGTTTGATGGCAGATTTCACTCGTTCAACAATACGAACTTAGATCAACTCTCTCAGGTCACTGAACTGCTGGAGAAGATTGAGAAGATGGTGGAGAGAAATGGAGGGAAGCACTACACCAGTGAGACATTTGTGAACTATCAAGAAGAGACTGACAGTGAGAAAGAGGAGATAGTCAAAGAAAACCCATCAAATTGGCTGAAAGGAATATGTGTTTTCTTCATAGGAGCGCTAGCAGCTGCAGTGGTAGCTAGAAGTGGACTTGAAGGATGAAGAACATCCAACAGCAAAGCAATATGGACACAAATAATTGCAAAAAAATGTTTTTGTTTGTTTGTTTTCTTTAATAATATGGAATATAACAATAATAGTGGATAACTATCATGTATAATTTGTACTGTTTATAATTATTTAGTATTAGGCTGGACCTAAATATATGTGCTTATCAAATAAAACTATGTTAAAAAGATACATGGTCTCATAAAAAAATAAATAAAAAAAATGGGGGAAAATTATTTTAATTTAAATCACATTTAGCAGTTGTCCATTGTCAATATTAGTCACTTAAAAGAGCTTTCTGTCTGTCAGTAATTTTAAGTGTTCTCTGCGAACACATATTCATGTAGTTTACTTGTTTTTATTTTTAACGTGGAGTCATAACTGGTTTTGTGAGTTTACCTCCCTCAAACAGGAAAAGGCTGTGGCTCTGTAACACGTTTTACATTATTTGTTTTAACCAGCCGATCAGCTCAAGTTATGAGGCATGGCTATCAATAATGAATCGTTTTAGCAATAATAGTGTGTCTGAAAATTAGACTACTGCTGATGGGATTGCGTTTTGACCCATTGTGAGCTTGTGCAGCACCAACATGATTTAATTAGCATTCATTGGTATTCATACACATAAGGATTCTAGCACATTGTGAGATTTGGAAGAGAAATAATCTCTTTGCCATCAACGGATATAATGGCCAAAATATGAAGAAAAATAGAGATAGATCAGCATGAGACATAGAGTGAACAACTGCATCACATTTTCAAGGTGGAAGATTATGTTATTGAGAATATGTTTGTTACTTGTTCATCTTTGTGTCAGTGTTTTATATGCAAGAACAATATAGTGATGAAACAGAGCTACTGGAAAAAAATGGTTTTATAAAATAGCGCCTTTCGTGAAAGGGGGACTGAGATAAAGACTGAGATAGTGTATGTAGATACAAATAGTTTATTAAGGTAATACAAACATAACTGTACATATAAGGTATTTATACGCATCTGAAAACGTAGTTGTGTATATTATATTTCTCTCAATAGATCCTTCTAAATATAACACACTGCATGTTATGTGCTGTTCTGTATGGCGCAAACAAAACGGCTGTGAAGTAGGGTGATGACAATATCATGGATGTTTGATTTCTAACAACTGTGTTTTAGAGCTGGGTATTTCAAACATGTTCTGGAGTCTCCAGCACTGCACGTATTCCCATAATTTGAACACGCCTGATTCCCCTTCTCAGCTCATTAGTGTCTGCCAGACCCAAACTGGGTGTTTCAGAAAAGGCAGATGAAATGTGCAGTGCTGGTGTTTCCAGGACAGGTGTGGAAATCCCTGTTTTAGAGTCAGAGTAGATTACGCAGTCTTAATAATATACATTCGTCATGATCTTGTGTTTATTTCCATCAAATCTTTACCTGGAATGAATTGCATATTTCTTTTGGGTGGATTCTGTTGTTGTTCTCTGGCAGATCACGTTCTCTGTAGTGTCACTTAGGGTGACTCGCCTTTTCATATTTACATCACTCATTCTGTTGTCATGGAGGAAAAACATGACTCTACATTCATTTCTGACCAACCTATGAATGAATTTGTGTATGTGCACTCATTCTTGACCCATTACTCATCATGACTCCTTCTTCTCCTCCCAAACTACTGACACCACTTGACCAAAGAGATGGTAAAAGTGTCAGCAAATAATTGGAGTGCTTTTCAGGGCTAATATAAACCGCAAATGTAAAATATTAAGTAAACTGATTGCTTCAGGTGTTTTGACAAACAAAAAAACAAACAAACAATAAATAAATACTTCCTCATTTGACATGTGCTTCTTAGCTCAAGCTCAGGATGCTTCCCCTGTCCTCCGTTTATTAGGTCAAAGAAACTAAGCAAAATTTCAAAATAACTACAGAACATAAATTTAATTATGAATTTTCTAAACATTCATAAGACATCAGACAATTGATGTTAAAAACAAAGATAAGAGGATAAATTAAGTATTTATACAATTGGCACATCAACATAATGTGAGAACTAAATTAAGAAACAATTAGTCTTGTAAGAAACATTAGAAACAAAAGTATTTTTGGGAATGAGGTGAACTCTCAGCTTTAGTAGTTTAAGCACTGCTGGCATCCCATCCAGTGTAGAAATAGTCCTGTAATATCAGGTATGATCATTATTTTATTTAATTCCTTCCTTTAATTATATACATCGTCAAAATCATATCATGTTCATAAACATAAATAATATAACACCCCCATCCAGATAACAGACACTCGTGGGTCTCATTCATATCAAGAACCAAGACTAAAATGATAACTGCACTGGACAATAACATGATATTTATTTTAATGTTATATTATGTGAATGTAATTACAGTCTGCAAACTGAGTTAATCATCAGGAAAGTAATAACAATGGCTATTCCTCAAGGTTCAAGGTTCAAGGTTGCTTTATTTGTCACATAATAAATTATACAGGGTATAATCAGAAGTGAAATGTAATCGAATCAGGTCAGTGGACAGTGCAAAATAATACAAATAAAAATTATATAAAGTAACACAGCACAAAAGCATATATATGGTAAAAAAGAGAAAGAGTAAAATGTGCAATGAAATAAAATAAATAGTATAAATAAAATGTAATAAATAGTAATGTGAATAAGAGGGGCAGACGGGTTGTTCAGGGTATGTACACAAAGCAGCAATACGGGTCCTTTTAGAGTTTTTAGATTTTTTTTTAAGTTTTTTTTTTTAATCTATGGTCATAGTTATCACTGTCAATCTTGCTTTAAACAGGCCTTACTATATTTCACAACTATCTGCATCATTTTTTTTTTGTATTTGACAGATTTTTTTTCTCTGGGCTCTTTCAAAGATGTTTTGTTTGGTGTAGAGTGTCCCTCCATTTCTCTCCATCATTTCATCAGCAGCTCTAAGACCTGAAAGCGGTTCTGCATTGTCTTATTGTTGAATGAGTGATATCTGCCACCACACCTGTCAATCGGTGACTTTAGAGCATTGTTATTTTTTTTATATATATACTCAATCAATGGTTAATCTATCAGCAGATTAATCCAGTCAGCATGAGTGAAAATAGCAGTTTGATTTAAAGCATCTCTTTCAAGGTTCTCCTGAAACCATTTCACTGTGTTCTTCCTCTCCTCTGTGAATCCTATCGGGTTAATAACCAGCAGAAACACGTGTGGAGCAGGAGCAGACATTTATAAACTTTTCTCAATTTCAGACTGTCGACGATCCATGAACAATATCAGTGGTGGAGTGTCTATTACTGAGACTGTTCTCCCAGAAACCACTACTGCTTTGGCGCTTTTCCACTGCATGGTACGACTCGGCTCGGCATGGTTCATTCAGAACGGCACGGCTCAGTTCGGCTCGGTTTGCGTTTCCACTGCAATTTAGTACCACTTTAGAATGGAAGGGATTATTCACGTGTTGCACGTGTTGTATAGTTGCACCGCCTTTGCACTTTTGGTTGTTAAAATAAAGGTGCACTCATTCAATACAGTTCTTTCCTGGCTGTGTTGATTTAAATCTAGTGGGTCTATTTTTTTATTTATTTTTTATTAAATGTCAGTTATATTACAGCCAATGAACATAGCAGTCATTCCAACATATTGTATAGACAAATATTGAACATAGACTACAAAATGTAAAATATGAGAACAAAAAAGAAATAAAATTAACAATAATAATGAAAAATAAAATACTAAAAAAATATATTTTTTTGTCCTTAAATAGTCAAGATCTATACGTTTAGCATCTGTTTTAATACTCTCTAAAGACCTAGTACTTTATGCTTTACTATTTTGCAACCCAAGTTGTAACTCAATTTAATGTTTCAAATCTGTTTGAAAGAACAAAAAAATAGGGTTTTCCTTTAGCCCATTTCTGTATATGTATATGGTACTTCCCCATAATCAAACAAAGATTAACAATAAAGGTCATCATTGCTTGGTGGTAATCTTTCTCTATTCAAATAGAAAAATGCATCTTTCTCAAAAAAATACACCTAAAATAAGCCTAAATATTTTAAAAAGAGGCCCTCAAAATATATCAAAAATATTTGACTATAAATGCAATAAAAAAATAAGTGGACAGCGTCCTCTCTCTCTACTCCACAGAAGTCACACCTATCATCCACATCAGTACAAAACCTAAGAAAAAGTGTTTTAGCAGGGTACACCAGATTAAGTATTTTAAAATGTACTTCTCTCACCTTATTTGTAATGCCGTGTTTTTTTTTAGGCAGCAACCATGCATATTTCCAAACAATTTACTCAATTTTAGAATGACAAAATGTTTTCAAAGATATTGGCTATATTCTATAAGTAACTTCCTAATAAAGTAATTATCACATCTCTTATCAGTAATAGCTACTCCTTTAATTGCAATAGACTCACATTGTCATTATTAACATTTTATTTAAACAGACATTTTGAACCAGATAGTATAGCATCAAACACAAAGCAATATTATTTAGGGATTATTGGAATATGATACCTTTGAAGAAATTCTACATAAGTGTACAGGTGCCCATTTTCATTAAATAACTGTTTAACAAATATAATTCCATTATCTACCCATTTAAAAAAAAAAATGTAATGGCGTATACCTATTATTCCAAATTATACATTTGTTTTGGAGAAAAAAATATGTTTATAGATAAGCAACCAAGATAGAAGCACCTGCCTGTGAAAATTACTGAATCTACTAAATTCAAAATTGCATTGCAACAGAAAAGCAAGCACACCCATTTTTACAAAGATTAGATTAGGAATTAAATAAAAAAAAAAAAATGTATACTGAAAATAATGCTTAATCCATCTATTATTTAACATTGTATTTGAAGTGCTGAAATCAAACACATTTAAGCCTCCTTTGCAAACCGAATTAGTTAAGGTACATTTTTTAATGTAATCTGTTCTATTTCTCCAAATAAATTTGAAATTTCCTTCCAATCCACTTCCTAAATGATGTTATTAGGGACTTCCAATGAAATAACAGGATAAAGAAGATGAGATAAACCTTTAGTTTTTGACAAAATAATTATACTTTTCATAGACAAGTCCCTCATTAATCATAAATTAAATCTATTTTAAATGTTTTGAAGCACAGGTTGAAAATTAAGCTGACCCCTTTCCTTTACATCTTTACATATTTTGATTCCTGATGCCATTATTATCAATAAATTAACAGTTTTTTAGAGGGAACAACTCACAGTTGTTTAAATTTAACTTAATTTTAACCCTGAAACCAATGAAAACTTGTTTAACCCTTAATCAGTCCCTGGTCTCCAGCTGACCCATTTGGATTTTTCTTTATTTTTTCAAAGTGTTCCCTTCATCTCAGGGGCATGAAATTGTGTGACTTTTCCTAAATAGTGTATCTAAACCCACACCAAAAAATCTGGACTTGATTTGGTTGTTCTAAAGGTGTGTAAAAAAAATCACTATTAATGGTCCTCGGGGTCATATTTCCCACATTGAAAATGAATGGGAAAATGTAAAACAAAAAATGCTTTTTTTTCATTTAATTTGTCAAAAAACTAAAGTAAATCCAATATAAATCTGACAATTTCTACATTTAAATAAAGGTCTGGTCCTAGAACATAAACACAAAGTGGAACGAATTTTCTATCTCATACACACAGCTTAGTAAGTCTGGTTTCTCCCAAGGTTTTTTCTCCGTTCTGTCACCGATGGAGTTTTGGTTCCTTGCCGCTGTCTCCTCTGGCTTGCTCAGTTGGGGACACTTCATTTCCAGTGATCTCATCAACTTGATTGCACAGATATTATTTAAACTGAACTGAGCTGGACGATGACATCACTGAATTCAACAATGAAATTACTTTAACTAAAAATGTGTGTTTAATCTTTTACATTTTACATTAGTGATACACTTTTTTCCTATCTTGATATTGTGCAGTTGCTTTGACACAATTTGTATTGTTAAAAGCGCTATATAAATAAAGGTGACGCGCGCACGTGTGTGACTGCAACAGAGAGCATTTTTATAGAAATTGGCAAATAAAATCAACAAAACTGACATACATCTGTAATACTAGAGCAAAAAGGCAACATGGAACAAGCATGTTCTCTCTCTCTCTCTCTCTCTCTCTCTAACACACACACACACACACACACACACACACACACACACACACACACACACACACACACACACACACACACACACACACGTGCGCAGGTGTCTGGGGCATTTTTTTTTAATTTGACAAATAAAATCAGACGTAAATGCACAACAGCGTGAAGGGGTAGACATAACACATCACACACACACACACACGCACGCACGCACGCATGCATACACACACAGACAGAGACAGACAGAGAAATATATTATTACTGTCATTACTGTTTATTGGTATTGTTGTTTTGTTTTGTATTGGGTTGGTTTTACTTACTTTTTAAAATTCATCTCTTGTTCTAAAAAAAAAAAAAAAACATTTGTGATAAAAACAATTCTGAAATAAATAGTATGTGATTACAGTCATGTCATCTAGTGGTGACTTGTAACATTTCTGCAAATTTTCAAAAGCAAACAATTCAAAATATATCAGACAACAACAAAAATAAATACAAAAATACCGATTTGTTATGTATTTTAGAATGTTTAAGTATATATTCACAAAATATATATCATAAAGTTGTGAGGAGAAGTTGAAACATGAAGAAAAATGTACTTGAAACTGAACTGAAAATCAACAAGTCCCTATGGACCTCTGCTGGATATATATGGTCACTGCACTTTCTTTCTTAACCCTTTAGGCGCCAGTTTTTTTTTTTTTTAAATTCTGGATTTTGACTTCAAGATTTCAAAAGCTTGTGGCTTGAAAAGGGGTTAAAGATATAGATATACTGTAAATTAGTAAAATGATGGGCATGACCAAAAGTTGTGTGGGGTGTAAACATAATCATCTAATTTGCATAGTATGATGTCCTCTTGAATTTCATAATATTCAGGAAATAGTAGATATTAAATTGATTTTTGAACTTATTTGTATGTTTTTTTTATTTATTCAATTTTTATCCTCATTACAAATGATAAGAAAAGAGGAAAACCAACAATAAAACAGGAGAAAGTACAAAATGATTACTATACTATATAGTAGTAAAACGCATGTGAACAGTAGCCTACTTTTTTATCAGTTCATCAGTAATATTCAGGAAATAATAGATATTGAATGGTTGTTTGAACTTATTTGCATGTTTTTATCTATCTTTATTTATCTATCTCTTTATCTTATTAGTCTTTTTATCCTCATTACAAATGATCAGGAAAAGAGGAAATAACAGTAAAACAGGAGAAAGTAGTAAATTATTACTATATTACTGTGTCATAGTAAAATACATGTGCCTATTTTTTGATCAGTTGACAGCTATCTGCCAAATCGGGTATCTAGGTGACCGTTTACAGTACTTGAGAGTATATTGAGAGTATGATACCTCTTATTGCATGGCACATAGCACAGATCTAATGTTACCCAACACTGACTGTACCTGTACTGTCTGCCAGTGGCACTTTGAGCATGTGCGATCAGAAAAAAAGACACAATCTGGGGCGATCATCAGCAACACAGAGCCTCTCCTATGGACACTAAGACCACGTCCACCCCTGCAACCCCCATCCCCGTTGGGCGAAGGGACAAAATTATCCGGGAGAATCGCGATCATTAGACGGCCAATCGTCATTTCCAAACTGCAAATATTCCCCTTCAGAGTCAGAATCGGTGAATAACATTTGCAACACATCCTCACAGTACAAATTTGTATTAGTCATTTGGCGATTTTCTCTCAAAAATCTCACAATTTACTTACATGCTATAAAAAAAATTCTACAAAAAATAGAAAACTTTAACTATCAATATACTCATTATAATCAATTAAATCAAGGACCAAACAGATATTATTACTTATATGTCAAGTCAAGTCAAGTCACCTTTATTTATATAGCGCCTTTAACAATACAAATTGTAACAAAGCACTGCACAATATCAAAATAGGCAAATTTTGTCAATAATGTAAAATGACAGGATTTAACACTCAATTATCTGCTGAATGCATTTCATTATTGAATTTAGTAATGGCATTGTCCAGCTTAGTTCAGTTTAAATAATATCTGTGCAATCAAGTCGATGATTGTGCTGGAAATGAAGTGTCCCCAACTGAGCAAGCCAGAGGCGACAGCGGCAAGGAACGAAAACTCCATTGGTGACAGAATGGAGAAAAAACCTTGGGAGAAACCAGGCTCAGTCGGGGGGCCAGTTCCCCTCTGGCCAGACAAATCAGTAGTTTGTTCCAACTGCAGCAAAGTCAGAGTGTAAGTGGTCCACTGGTTCCAGGGGTCTTTCCCCGATGGATGTCTAGGTGACGAGGTCCTCACTGGAGATCTGTCTCTGGGGCTCATCTCGGAGGTCCTCGGAGGGGTTGTCATCGTCTCTTCTCAGGTGTTCGGTCATCTCTATCGTTTAAGGGTAGGATCCAGACTGAGGCTTGTGTAATTCCTAACTACCACGGGATGTTAATCCCGTGGCAGTAACATAGAAACAGTAAGACAATTAGCGTAGCAGCGGCTCCATCCAGGAATAACCCTGGATGAAATTATCAGTATAACCCAAGCTAAAGCATAATAATGTGCATGTGTTCAGATGGACTGGCAGTACAAGATTGTGAGATGCATTATATGAATGCTTGGCTAAAGAGATGCGTCTTTAATCTAGATTTAAACAGAGAGAGTGTGTCTGAACCCCGAACGTTTTCAGGAAGGCTATTCCATAGTTTAGGAGCCAGATATGAAAAAGTTCTACCTCCTTTTGTGGACTTTGTTATCCTAGGTACTACCAAGAGTCCAGAGTTTTGCGACCTAAGGGAGCGGGTTGGATTGTAGCGTGATAAAAGATTAGTTAGGTACGCAGGAGCTAAATCATTTAGGGCCTTATAGGCAAGTAATAATATTTTGTAACTGATACGAAACTTAATAGGTAGCCAGTGCAGAGACTGTAAAATTGGAGTAATATGGTCATATTTTCTTGACCTGGTAAGGACTCTAGCCGCAGCATTTTGTACTATCTGTAGCTTGTTTATTGAGGATGCAGGACAACCACCTAGCAGTGCATTACAATAGTCCAGTCTAGAGGTCATGAATGCATGAACTAACTTTTCTGCATCAGAAACACTTAACATGTTCCGTAGCTTGGAAATGTTTCTAAGATGGAAGAATGCTGTTTTTGTAACATTGGAAATATGATTTTCAAAAGATAGGTTGCTGTCTAATATAACACCCAGATTTTTAACTGTAGAGGAAGTAACAGTACATCCGTCTAGTTGCAGATTGTATTTCAAGAGATTCTGTGTACTGTTTTTAGGTCCAACAAGTAATATCTCGGTCTTATCTGAATTTAATAGGAGAAAATTACTGGTCATCCAATCTTTTATATTTTTAACACACTCTGTTAGCTTAGATAGTTTCGAAGTTTCATCTGGTTTTGTTGAGATATATAGTTGAGTGTCATCAGCATAACAATGGAAACTAATCCCGTATTTTCTAATAATATTACCAAGGGGCAGCATATATAATGAAAATAATAGAGGACCTAGGACAGATCCTTGTGGTACTCCATACTTTACTGGTGATAATTGAGATATATGTCTGCCCTTCATGAATCCTGATTGACAGTTATCTATAATTAGTTCTAATTTGGCCAATTATTGGCCAAATAACCATACTTATTGTGTATGTACTAGGACCTAATAATGGTGAGACAGCTGAGCACATTTCAGAGTGCTTTAATAGGATCCTGAAAAAGTCGGCAGATAAACCTGTGTTCATACTGGGGGAATTTAATACTCTTTCATTAAGTGAGACTCTTCCGAACCTGCAGCAATATATTGATTGCCCAACCTGTTTCTCTCGCACATTGCATCTGTGTTATGGTAACACTGAGGATGCATATAGGGCAATATGTAGAGCACCTATTGGCAGATCGGATCATAATGTAATCCATTTACTGCCAAAATACAGACAATGTTTTAGAAGTGAGAAACCGGTGGAAAAGAAAATCCAGGTTTGGAACAAGGATAAAGAGGACATGTTAAAGGATTGTTTTTGCACTACAAAATTGGATGTTTTCTTCGATTCATGCAGATACCTTCATGATTCATATGCTTCTGTGTCGACCATTCTGGCTACCGAGGGAATTTACAGCGATCATAATCACGGCTGTTTACATTCCCCCTCAAGCCAAAACACAGACCAGAACTGTACGGGAATATAAGTGAGCAGGAAATCGCGAACCCAGATGCAGCGTTTGTTGTTACGGGGGACTTTAATAAAGCCATCTTCAGAAAAATAGCTCCAAAATACTTTCACAATGCTTACAAAACACATCATCATCAACACGCGTGGAGATCGTGTACTGGACCATTGTTACACTCCCTTCCGGGACGCATACAAATCCCTCCCCCGCCCACCTTTCGGCAAATCGTATCACTCTTCCGTTCTGCTCCTGCCTGCTTATAGGCAGAAACTGAAACGTGAAGCACCCGCCCTCAGGACAATCCAATGCTGGTCGGACTATTCGGACGCTATACTACAGGACTGTTTTGATCACGTGGACTGGGACATGTTCCGGGCAGCGTCTGAAGACGACATAGAGGCGTATTCAGATTCCGTAACATGTTTTATCAGGAAGTGTATAGAGGACGTTGTACCGACAAAAACAATCCACATCTATCCCAACCAAAAACTGTGGATTCACAGCAATGTTCGATCAGCCTTGTCAGCGCGGACATCTGCCTTTAAATCCGGAAACACTGATGATCGGAAACAAGCCAGTTACGATCTCAGGAGATCCATCAAAGCCGCCAAACGACAATACAAAAACAAAGTTGAAGAACATTTCAACAACAACAACCTAAGAAGCATGTGGCAGGGCATCAACAACATCACAGGTTTTAAAGGGAATTAACCAGCTACTGTGAACATTGCCGCCTCTCTACCGGACAAGCTCAACACTTTTTATGCTCGTTTCGAGGCTGACAACACCGCACACACAGACAGCGTTCCGCGGCTGCTGCAGAGGAGGCGAGTCCACTCTCCCTTTCTGTCGCGGATGTAACCCGATCCTTAAAACGGGTGAACATCCGAAAAGCCGTGGGTCCGGATGGCATACCAGGCCGTGTGCTCAAAGCATACGCTCTCCAACTAGCCGGGGTTTTTACAGACATTTTCAATCTTTCCCTCTCTCTGTCTTTGGTTCCAAAAAATCCACCATTGTGCCCATACCGAAGAAAAATAAAATCACATGCTTGAAATGACTGGAGGCCCATTGCTCTGACCCCCATCTTCAGCAAGTGTTTTGAGAAGCTCGTCAGAGACTACATCTGCTCTGTGCTGCCTGCTTCACTGGACCCAATACAATTTGCATTTCGCAGTAACCGTTCCACAAACGATGCTAATGCCTTCACCCTGCACACTGCTCTCTCCCACCTGGAAAATAAGAACACCTATGTGAGGATGCTGTTCGTGGATTATAGTTCAGCATTTAACACCATAGTGCCTGCCACACTGGTTGCGAAGCTCCAGACTCTGGGACTGAACAGATCTCTGTGCAGCTGGATCCTGGACTTCCTGACAGGCAGAAGTCAGGTGGTCAGAATGGGCAACAACACATCATCCCCCCTGATCCTCAACACTGGTGCACCGCAGGGCTGCGTCCTCAGCCCACTCATGTACTCCCTGTACACACACGACTGTACAGCAACACACAGCTCCAACGTCAAATTTGCAGATGACACAGCGGTGATAGGCCTGATCACCGACAATGATGAGACGGCCTACAGAGAGGAGGTGAGTACCCTGACTAAATGGTGTCAGGAGAACCACCTCTCACTCAACATCGACAAGACCAAGGGGCTGGTGGTGGATCTCAGGAGACAGAGCACAGAACACACACCCATCACCATTGACAAGACACCTGTGTAGCGGGTAAACAGCTTTAAGTTCCTCGGCGTTCACATCACCGAGGATCTCACATGGTCTGCTCACACAGATGCAGTGCTGAAGAAGGCACATCAGCGTCTCTTCTTCCTGAGACGGCTGAGGAAGTTTGGAACGAGCCCCAGCATCCTCAGATCCTTCTACACCTGCACTGTGGAGAGCATCCAGACCGGCTGCTTTGCCGCCTGGTTTGGAAACAGCACCACTTGCAAACGCAAAGCTCTGCAAAGGGTCGTGCGAACTGCCCGCCACATTGTTGCAGGTGAGCTTCCCTCCCTCCAAGACATCTCCACCAGGCGGTGTACAAGGAAAGCCCAGAGGATTATCTAAGACTCCAGCCACCCATCTCACAGATTGCTCTCTCTGCTGCCCTCAGGAAGACATCTCCGCAGCATCCGATCCCGCACTCGCCGACTGAGGGATAGCTTTTTCCCTCAGGCTATCAGGCAAATGAACAGTCAGAACTAATTCACCCTACATCACACTCCCACTCACACAACATGCCATGCACTGCACATTAACACAGTTCCACTGGACTACACGCACACACTGCACAAACACAACAATCTATCTGCTACCACTGGATACCATGCGAGGCACATCCATGACATTGCATATCCGGCCTCTGTAAATCTGCTGCAACTTTTATTTTAATTTTTTATTATAATTTTTTTTATTTTTTCGCATACCATTGTGTATATAGGTGTATGTAGCGCCCCCTTAGCGTGTCTTAGCTATTTTATTGAAGTGCGCTCCCCAAATTCCTACCTGGCGACAGATCTCTCTTTCTGTTATTAATTAATGCACTAATGTAAATTACAAATTTATCACTATATGTTCACTTTTAGTCCTAATAGTCACTTTACTTAATTTATAATAACCACACAATGTATGTATAGCTAAAATAAAGTAAAATATTAACTTTATGTCTCTATCTCATACGCTAATTAAACTGAACACTCGCCTGAATATCCTATTGCTTGTATTACACCTACTTAAATTACCATACTGCCCTAAATATAATATTACTTTGACTGGAAAATAATTACTATGTTACTTTAACACAATTAATTACGTTCACTCTACCAAATTGTTATACGATAAATGATATTATTTCCTTTAAATATATCACCCGTATGAATATATATAAAACCCAAAATATAAAGACAATCTTCACAGGAAATAGTTATGAACTATTTACTTAAAGAAAATATAAAATATTCACAAATGTACAATTACATTCAAATAAACAAATTCAAATAATCACAATTCTCAATCACATTAAATTCCCCAAATTAAACCAATTGAAATTCTAAATATAATGCCGGCAAATGACTAAATGGCCATCAACATGAATAAACAAAATGAATACCCTGATAGTCAAATGAATACTCGTAGCAGGCCTGTTGTGTAGCTTGAGATCGTTGAGACCTAAAACAGAATGGTCGCTTCACGCCTCGGCGCAACAAACAAAATAAAACTCACGCAACAGCACTGATGAGTCGCCGCGGCGTCCTTCAACACTCCGGAACACGATGCTTCCAATGCTCAAACAGCCTTGAAGAATCCCTCCGAACCTTCACAGTCTCTTCCTCGAAGATTAGGCTTTTCAGGCGATGCACTCAACACAGCAACCGAGCAGGCTACTCGCTGGCAAAGTCCTCTTCGCTCGCGCGTAATAATTAGCCGTCCACACTTTCTCCTCGTGGTGCTAAATATAACCGCAAATTCCACGACATGAACTATCACACTGTAACTTATTTAAGTGTCTGTAACTCACTCTTCGCGCAGTATACAATGTCACTTATCATATCAAACATTAAACTTGGTGTTTTACCAACTTCTATCTTATATCGGTCACAGCACAATCTTCACGTGTGTCTCCATCTCATTTCAGTTCATCCCTCTTTTCTCCCTTCCTCCTTCATGACCTCTCACCCCGCTCCTAATTGGACACTCTCACGGGTAAGTGCATTTTCAAACAAACTTAATATATTAACCATATAAACAGAATATAAACATTTTTAACAACATGAAATGTACATTTTAAGGAAAATAACCAAAATAAAAATATTGGCGTATGGAAATAATCCTTTTTTTTTCCATAGGGCTACATCCCCCCCTTACTAAATGTCTACATGTCCCCATAAGACATGACACCTAACCCACCTAGGCGATGTAGATAGATTAACTTTTGTGCTAAGTAGAACTACCAGCTCCTACTTATAACTAAGTGGAAACCTAGTTTTTGCCTATTGTAATAGTTACCCCTCTATGAACTATAGTAATAGGTTGCTCACTGGCTTTTCCAGGTTCATCATATGTTAATCTCAACACTGGTTTTATTCTTCTCTTTTCAGTTACTCTGGTGCTAGGTACTCTATTAACTTCTGTCCTAGAGCTCAGACTCTCTCCAGGTGCTTTAATAGCATTTCTCCCAGTATCCAGATCTATTTCAGAATCATCTGAACCCGAATCTCTCTCTTCTTCTTGACTTTCCTCATCATTTCCTTCGTCAGAATCCAGTTCTTCCGCTGATTGCACAGTATCAGGTTCTCTGTCCTCTTCATACTGCGAACGTACTGAGATTCCATCACGAGTTTCTCTCCTCTTCAGTATACGTTCCACATACTCCATGTATGGTCTACAAGAATATTCATACTCCACTTCAGATGATGAATCAGTTACCTCTGGTATTTCTTCTCTTTGATTCACGTTCTTTTGTCTTTGTCTTGTTCTGCTTGAACGTGTTCTGGGTCTCACGTTGGTTTCTTCACACCCTTGTTCCACTGGAATCCTCACCGATTGTCCAATTGGTAAGATATGATCTCGATGTATGGTTCTTTCTCTACCTTTTCCTTCCTCAGGTTTCACCCGGAACACAGGCAAGTTCGGCATTTGTCCAACCACTACATGAGGTATGGAACTCCATCGGCTTTCCAACTTATGTTTCCCTTTGAGTCCTAGATTCTTCAACAGAACTCTATCTCCTTCCTGGATTTTCTGAAACTTGACCTTCTGATCATAGGCTCTCTTGTTCCTCAGATGAGTCTTGTCTGCAGCTTGCCTCGCCAGTTGATATGCTCTTTGTAAATCACGTTTCAGACATTCAACATACTGGAAATGTTTCCTCTCGTCGGTTCCATCTTTCGACGTGTCGAAACACAGGTCTACCGGCAGTCTCGCCTCTCTACCGAACATCAAGTAGTAAGGTGAGTATCCTGTGGCATCACTTTTGGTACTGTTGTACGCATGTACTAACGAAGCTACATGCTGACTCCAGGATCTTTTCTTCTCTTCTTCTAGCATAGCCAACATCGAGAGCAGTGTACGGTTAAACCGCTCTGGCTGTGGGTCTCCCTGAGGGTGATACGGAGTCGTCCGTGACTTCCGTATGCCTAAGGTTGTCAACAGTTCCTTTATCAGTTTCGAATCAAAGTCTCTTCCCTGATCAGAATGAATCCTAACAGGTAATCCATAGTGAACAAAGTACTTTTGAACTAGGATCTTAGCCACTGTCAGTGCTTTCTGATTCTTTGCAGGAAAAGCTTGTGCGTATCTGGTATAGTGATCCGTCACGACCAGAACATTACCAATGCCTCCAGCATCGGGCTCCATTGACAAGAAGTCAATACACACCAGATCCATAGGACCACTGCTTGTGATTTGATGTAGAGAAGCGCTTTTCTTGGCAGGTGTTTTGCGAGTGACGCACAATCCACAATTCCTCACATATTCTTCAGTGTCATGAGCCATTTTGGGCCAGTAGAATCTTGCTCTCAGGAGTTGAGTTACTCTCTCCACGCCTAAATGTCCCATGTCATCATGAAGAGAATGCAACACTGTGTCTCTGAACTCAGTAGGCAACACAAACTGTAGGGCCTCCTCATCATCTTTCTTGCTTACTCTGTACAGAAGTCCATCTCTCATCACCAGTCTATCCCCTTCTCTTTTCAACAACCTTGTCTCTGGGTTTAAGTCTTCGTTGCTAGGCCAGACTCCTTGTTTCAATGCATCCATACCACATCCAATCACATCATCCCTCCTCTGAGCTTTCATCAAATCTGCTTTAGATAGTTGCTCCAGTGAACCGAGATACAGCTGAGACGGAAAAACATACACTTCAGGAATACAGTCTGGTGCAGCTCCTAATTGTTCCACATATCTGGGGGACGAATTTTGCTTTGCATTTACTTCCACCTTCCGACATATGGATTTCACTACGCTCTGAGCCATGCCATCCCATTCCGCTCCTTCAGGTAAGTTGCGAGACAACAAGTCAGCGTCAATGTTTGCTCTTCCAGGCCTGTACTTGACATCAAAATCATAGGTGGCTAAGGCTGCAAGCCATCGATGACCTGTCGCATTTAGTTTTGCCGTTGTGAGTACGTAAGTCAACGGGTTATTGTCGGTGCGTACAGTGAACTTGGCTCCGTAGAGATAGTCGTGAAATTTATCAACGACTGCCCATTTCAATGCTAGGAACTCTAACTGATGTACAGGGTATCGCTGTTCAGGAGAACTCAATCTTCTGCTTGCGAAAGCCACTGGTCTTAACCCTTCTGGATGTTCCTGATAAAGTACAGCACCGAGACCGTTGAAACTTGCGTCCGTGTGTAGGACATATGGCTTATTGGCATCAGCAAATGCCAGTACAGGTGCATTTAGCAAGCACTGAATAACACGGTGGAATGCATCCGTGCAGGACTGATCCCATCGGTCACTGAATGGTTCTGAGTCTTTAAAGTACGTCTTGGTCTTGTCTGGGACTTGTCTCTTCCCTCGCTGCATGGGTGCATATCCCTTTGTCAGTTCCGTTAGGGGTCTAACGATAGCAGAGTAGTTTGCTATGAAACGTCGATAATACCCACAGAACCCAAGGAAAGACCGCAAGGACTTAAGGTCCGTGGGCTTAGGCCATTTTGAAACTGCCTCTAGCTTTTCAGGGTCAGTAGCAACACCATCAGCGGACACTATGTGACCAACATACTTCACTCTTGGTTGACAGAATTGACACTTGTCCAGTGATAACTTTAGTCCCACCTCCTCGAGTCTGTCCAGCACTCGCATGAGGCGTTCTTCATGTTCTTCCAGTGAACGTCCAAAGACTATGAGATCATCCAGATAGACTAACACTTGAAGGAGATTCATATCACCAACAGCTTTCTCCATGAGTCTTTGGAACGTAGCTGGTGCTCCAGTTATTCCTTGTGGCATCCGCTCAAATTGGAAGAATCCCAACGGACATATGAAGGCGGTTTTCTCTTTATCCTCCTCCGCCATGGCGATCTGATAGTAGCCACTACGTAAGTCAAGAACAGAAAACCATTGGCTCCCAGTCAAACAGTCCAATGCGTCGTCTATGCGAGGAGTCGTGTACTGGTCTGGAGTGGTACGCTGATTAAGGGTCCTGTAGTCAATGCACATTCTGATACGCCCCGTCTTCTTTCTGGCTATCACAATTGGTGATGCATACTGGCTCCGTGACTCCTTAATGATCCCAGCCTTTAACAAATCTTGCAAGTGCTGACGAACATCATCAATGTCTGCTGGTGCTAAGCGTCTTGACCGCTCTCTGAATGGCTTTTCGTCGGTCATTCTGATATGGTGTTCCACATCCTTTGCCAGGCCGACATCCCACTCATGCAATGAGAATACGCTTGCTCGCTCACATAACTTTTGACGGAGTCGCGCTTTCCATTGTGGTGATATGGGTGAGTCGCCAAACTGGATCAGTTGAGGGTCTAACTCTGTTGGTACAGTCACTGTTTCAGTTTCAACCTTCAGAGATGGAACGACTGGATCAGCATGACACAGCTGACCTAAGACAGTTCCAACTGGAATGACTGTTTCTCTCCGAGACTCATTCTGGATAAGTACAGTGATGTGACCATCCACGGCAGTACCATGCACGACCATAGGCTGCAGCAGTACTCCTGCTGGTAATGGCGTAGCGGGTGATGCATCAACCATCAACATGTCTTTACCCAGCGGTTTCTTCAACTCCACGTCGCAGATAGCGCAGCATTCACCCCCTGGAGGTAAGGTTAGTGAGCCTGGGCCCATCCACTTCACAGATGCCACTTCACCCTCATCACTCTCGGTAATTGGTGTGTCTGTGCGAACATGGGAGTTCTTTGTTCTTATGCCAAGTGTCTGGGCAAGGTCTACTCCTGTGGTCTCTCGGCAGAGCATAGACAATCGCTGAAACAGATTGGCATTGGTGCCTAGAATCACAGGTGTCTTTTCAGGACTTTTGGAACTTGGACAAATCAGAGCAAGGACGGAGAGTGTCTCCTTTGCGCCCGTGACCTTCTCTGGAAACTCCATTTCCACTACTACATATCCCAAGTAAGGGTAACTTGTGTCACTCAGCCCCCATATTGCCAACCCTGACACTGGCTGAATTGGGATATCAGGTAAGTGATGCTTGTACCAGGTCTCGAAGATAATTGTGATTTGAGAGCCGCTATCAAGAAGTGCTTCACAGTGCTGGCCATTTATCTTCACTGGTATGATTGAACAGGGGCCGATCAACCCTTGAGGAATGCCTCTTTCAATGGTGATTACTTCGCTCTTCTTAGCTGAACATACTGTGTTACGACCTCCTGCCGTTTTCAACGATGTATCACTCTGTTTAGCTCTCTTTAGAGCGTGTATCAGCTTTTGTATCACTTGGGCCTGATTCTCTGCATTCTGGCATTTGACAGAGTAATGGCCGCTCTCACCACAGCGATAACAGAAGTTCCCATCTGAGTCGTTATAGAATTGTCTTCTACTATCACTAGGTGCTTGTCTCGATGACTCCACTCGAAGTACTGAAGTAGGGGATTCAGAGGTTTTAAGCTTCTGGCCTGTCAGTTGCTTTTGCAGGTCGTTCACTTGTTTTCTCAACACAGCTACTTCACTCTCGTTACTTATCTCTGGGGTGTGCATCTTTGTCATAGCATCAGGTCTTTTGCAGTCTTCTACTACCTGGCTAGGTAAAGTACTCATGGCAGTGAACATTGACTTGAGTTCTTGAATTTCTGTTCTCAATCGCTCAACATCATCCTGCCTTCTGTCTGTAGTCGGATTTGTGTGGACACTTCGGACAGAGGTGTTCAACTTCATCCTTGATGACTCATATTCTTCTTCACTTTTGATCTCACTCATCAGTTCCAAGAATGATGGAGGGTTTTCCTTTCTCTCTCGGAGTTTGAGCTGAACAAGCATCATATCTGCGTGGATAGCTCCTCTTAGCAGCTGCTCCACTCGAGCACGGTCAGTACGACTTGTGGGTAAACCTCCCCGACGAACTACTTTGGTCAATGACAGTTCTATGCGCCTCAGAAAGTCAGACATCTTCTCCTTTGGCTGCTGCTGTAGCAATCTAAAGGCAAAATACAGGTCTTCGCCTGTCTCAGCAGAACCAAAAGCACTCTCCATGGCTTCTAAGCACAGAGCAGGACTAACCTCTGGATCAGCATTCCGTACAGCCTTTACAACAGTTAGCGCAGGACCTTTCAGACTTTCCATGATGCGTCGTCGTTTCTCCTTATTTGAACAATCGCTCTCCTCGACCATTAGGTGTGCATGTTCCAACCAATGTTCAAGAGACTCTTCTCCCACTGGAGTTGGCACAGTTCCTGAGAACACTCTCAGTCGCCGGTAGCTGCTGTTTTCCCCTGACGGTTTCCCCATCTTGGTAAGCAAATCACCTACTGCACGAATAATAGACTCAGCCGAGCCACTCTCTTGTGTTTCCTCCAACAAGCTCTTTAACGGGCTGGGAGGAGCATGACTTTCAGAAGTAACGACAATCCTCCAACTTTTCGTTTTACCTTCGGGCAACAGCTCAGGAGGGACTTTGGTGGGATCCACCATCTCTTTGGACTCGCATAGCACTCTGTGGCTATCCAGCTTCAGACTGATTGTCCGCCCTCTCACTCGTACTCGCCCTAATGCTTTGATGGTTCCTAGAGCGTCTTCGATCTGGGCATTTGCAACATCTTCTGGTATCAGTACCATGAGAGCATGGGCATCATCCAATTCTTCTCTTCTGCACCAGTCTTTGAGCTCTTGGACTAACTTCACTGCACTACTCTTAGCTTCCATTTTATATAGGTCTTTAGATTATCAGTAATTAGTGCTTAATTTCTCTGAAAATTAACAAACTTCTCTCTAATTTCTAACGCTAATAGCACAAATCACAAATTAATTACTTGCATTAATTAATTATCCCGGACGAGCCCCCATTTTATGTAGCGCCCCCTTAGCGTGTCTTAGCTATTTTATTGAAGTGCGCTCCCCAAATTCCTACCTGGCGAAAGATCTCTCTTTCTGTTATTAATTAATGCACTAATGTAAATTACAAATTTATCACTATATGTTCACTTTTAGTCCTAATAGTCACTTTACTTAATTTATAATAACCACACAATGTATGTATAGCTAAAATAAAGTAAAATATTAACTTTATGTCTCTATCTCATACGCTAATTAAACTGAACACTCGCCTGAATATCCTATTGCTTGTATTACACCTACTTAAATTACCATACTGCCCTAAATATAATATTACTTTGACTGGAAAATAATTACTATGTTACTTTAACACAATTAATTACGTTCACTCTACCAAATTGTTATACGATAAATTATATTATTTCCTTTAAATATATCACCCGTATGAATATATATAAAACCCAAAATATAAAGACAATCTTCACAGGAAATAGTTATGAACTATTTACTTAAAGAAAATATAAAATATTCACAAATGTACAATTACATTCAAATAAACAAATTCAAATAATCACAATTCTCAATCACATTAAATTCCCCAAATTAAACCAATTGAAATTCTAAATATAATGCCGGCAAATGACTAAATGGCCATCAACATGAATAAACAAAATGAATACCCTGATAGTCAAATGAATACTCGTAGCAGGCCTGTTGTGTAGCTTGAGATCGTTGAGACCTAAAACAGAATGGTCGCTTCACGCCTCGGCGCAACAAACAAAATAAAACTCACGCAACAGCACTGATGAGTCGCCGCGGCGTCCTTCAACACTCCGGAACACGATGCTTCCAATGCTCAAACAGCCTTGAAGAATCCCTCCGAACCTTCACAGTCTCTTCCTCGAAGATTAGGCTTTTCAGGCGATGCACTCAACACAGCAACCGAGCAGGCTACTCGCTGGCAAAGTCCTCTTCGCTCGCGCGTAATAATTAGCCGTCCACACTTTCTCCTCGTGGTGCTAAATATAACCGCAAATTCCACGACATGAACTATCACACTGTAACTTATTTAAGTGTCTGTAACTCACTCTTCGCGCAGTATACAATGTCACTTATCATATCAAACATTAAACTTGGTGTTTTACCAACTTCTATCTTATATCGGTCACAGCACAATCTTCACGTGTGTCTCCATCTCATTTCAGTTCATCCCTCTTTTCTCCCTTCCTCCTTCATGACCTCTCACCCCGCTCCTAATTGGACACTCTCACGGGTAAGTGCATTTTCAAACAAACTTAATATATTAACCATATAAACAGAATATAAACATTTTTAACAACATGAAATGTACATTTTAAGGAAAATAACCAAAATAAAAATATTGGCGTATGGAAATAATCCTTTTTTTTTCCATAGGGCTACATGTACATAATGTAAAATGTATTGATAACTGCAAGTATGTCTAATAGTACACTGTGTGTACTGACTATATGTATGTGCATTCTGCACATTGTCTTCTGTGTAAGTATGTACTGTCTATATGTAAATTGTTTCTGCACTGTCTGGAGAACGCTCTCAAGAATTTCACTCACCAAGGCACATGTGCTGTGGTGATGTGACAATAAAAGTGATTTGATTTGATTTGAATTGATGATTCAACACACTGTATCACTTCTTATATTCAATTCTGTGAATAAACTGTAATTGATACTAAAGTGGTTAAAATCTTTTAAAAAAATAAGCCATGGTTTACTAAAGATCTGAAGAAATACCTTAATGAGAAAAATACAGCCTTTCGTTTGAGGGGGTTAAGATAAAAAGAAAGGAATTAAGAGCTATGATACAAAAAGCAAAAATTTATTTTAAAAGTAAGGTAGAGGATCAGTTAGCGAATCATGATGCAAGGTGTGCTTGGCAAGGGTTAAATAAGATGATGGGGCGTGATTAAAAAGGTGTAAATAATGACATCATAGACACAGACATTTCAAGATTCTTTATTATTCGTCACATACACAATCATACAGGATACAATGAGTAGTGAAATGCAAGTAGGTAGACAGGGGAAGAAAAAATACAGCATAACATGAGGAAAGTGAGGAGAAAAAAAATAACCCCCAGACTATGCTCCTTAGGGAGTACAGTGTGGGAACAGGAAAAACACCTCAGCACAAAAGCACATACACCATAGACACACTTTGCCACAGGGGGAGAAATCCAGCTCCAGCATGCAGCCATCCGGTCCCGCAGCCACTATTCCGGCGTTGGCACAGACCCGCTTGTCAGGCTGGAGGTTTCAAAGCGACGGAGGCGAGGGATCTGGGGGGGGGAAGTGAGTGCATATGTGTGTGTGTGTGTGTAGTAGTTTATAATCAATGTCTGTAGAATGGGGGAGGAAGCAAGAGCGTCTCACTGCAGTGCCCTTCCCAGGGGTAATTTTTCCAGCAGCGACCTTGCCAAGGCGACTGTGCGAGGGAGCCAAAAAGATAAGATTGCGATTGTTTTGTCTTGGGGGCGAGTAACCACATTCCAATTCCACGGCTACTCTCTCTGTCCATTCTGATCCCCATTATGGTCAATTTTCCGTTGCAAAGCCGTGAGCTTCTCCACGATAGAATCCATATTGCGGTTAATAGTATCAGTCTCAATGCTGACCGCTCTTCCCACTGCTTCCATCATGACGGGCAGCCTTGAGTTGGCGTATGATGTAGTTGGCAATAGAGATAAGGTTGATGAAACTATTGCCAGGATTCCTGTGGGTTCACCGATCTGCTTGAGAAGTGAACACACTAGAATGTATCTTAAGTAAATTAGGTCCAATAAGCACCAGGTCCAGAAGGCCTTAGGGGCCATGTTTTAAAGGCTTGTGCGAATGAATTAACTGACCCTTTAACAAAATTATTTCAGTTTTCATTAAATTCTCAGACTGTGCCTAATATGTGGAAATTGTCATTTATACGGCCCATTCCTAAAAAAGTGGGGGCGAAAAAAATTGAAGATTTCCGCCCTGTAGCTTTAACATCAAAACTTGCTAAATGCATGGAAAGGGTCATTAGTTATCATCTTAAACCATATGTATTTGAGCACCTGGGTGTATTGCAATTTGCATATAAGCCTCAAAGAGGGACAGCGGCTATGCTTACTATGGTCGATACAATTGCTAGTCACTTACAACAAGCAAAGGCATATGCACATGTTCTTTTTATTGATTACACTTCTGCATTTAATACGATGCAGATACATTTAATTTTAGAACGTCTCTTAGTTTTAGGAGTGAACAGAGTAATAATTCACTGGATTTAAAATGTATTAACAGATAGACCACAACAAGTTTGCATCAGGGGGTTTAAATAAGACATGTTTTCAAATACAGGAGCACCTCAAGGATGTGTTTTGTCACTCCTAATATTTTCTGTCTATGCAAATGCAGAGTACATATTATAAATTGTATAAATACGCAGATGATATGGCACTGGTTGCACACTTATGGAAGGATTTTATTGATTATGAGTACGAAGAGCATGTTTTGAAATTAGAAAAAATGTTTAAAGCAAGTTCTCTACTGATAAATGTTGGGAAGAAAAAATTAATTATTTTAAATCACCCAGAAACCTTAACAGAATCGACGTTATGTGATCAACCAGTGCAAATTGTAAAGGTATTTAAGTATTTGGGAACTATGATTGATTACAAATTACATGTTTCTTGTAATGTTGATTTTATCTGCAAGAAAGCAAATCAGAGGCTATATTTGCTATGGAAATTGAGATAATTTTCCATTAGTCAAGGTGTTTTACAAAGAGTTTATATTAGTTTAATTGAACGTGTTTTAGGGTATGATATATCGGCTTGGTTTGGCCAAATAATATCAGTAAATAAACTAAAGTTAAAAATGATTACAAGGATGGCAAGCAAAATAATAGAGGTTAAGCAAAAATCGATTGATCCGCTGTATGATATGGCAGTTAGGATGAAAGCGTTGGCTATAAGTGGAGATACAACACACACTCAGATCTATGCCTTTGAATTGTTACCATTTGAACGCCATTATAGGATACTGAAGGCAATTCAAGTAATATATAAACAAACCTAGGACTACATTGTTTTTAGGAGGGATGAATGCATTAGTTATTTATTTGATGTGTTTGTGCATTGTACTGAAATGTGAATTGTTTTGTCAGTGTGTATGTAAACGAGACCAATTTTCAGCCAAGGCTGAACAATAAAGTAAAGTAATTTTTTTGCATACACAACGTATTCTCGTCGCTTTATATAATTCAGATTGAACCACTGATGGCATATGGACTATTTTGACAATATTTGTTATACTTGTCTGTGCCTTGACAGTGTAATTTACTTGGCAGTCAATGCAACAGTCACAAGCCTGCCGGTTTTCATCCAAAATATCTTAAATTGTGTTTCCGAGGACGAACTAAGCTTTTACGGGGTTAGAACGACATGGGGGTAAGTGATTAATGACAAAATGTGCATTTTGGGGTGGAGTATCCCTTTAAGCATGTTACTGTAGTTAATAGTCAATTTTCCCTTTTCCTGTTGCAGTCTAAACATTTTGAAGTCTAAACCAGATTACAAAACTACCTTAGGTTAGCATTAGTTATTTGTTAGCCCTTTATCTGTCCAAAAATAATCAAGTAAATGAATTAACTAACTCACTATATTCCAAATGAGTAAAACAGATCAATAAAGTCATGTTTAATAATTGCTGAACTCCTGGTGCATGATTACAATAGTCACCTTTATTTATATATATATATATATATTATATATATATATATATATATATATATATTTATTTATATATATTTTATAAGGGGGAATTACAAGGGGATATTTTTCAACATGTTCATACGTTTGAATTTGAATTTGAATTTGAATGTAAATTTGAATATGAGGAGTGAAAACAGTGGATGTGGGATCCTATTTCTATATCAAGACTGCCAGATATAAATACAACTTTGACACAAGCTGTATTAGAATCACTCAAAAACAAAACTTAATTCAATTATTATATTCTCTAGCTGCTGAATTATTTATTTATTTAGTCATTTAGCAAATGCTTTTATTCAAAGCGACTTACAAATGAGGACATTATAGAAGCAATCAAAACCAACGAAAGAGCAACAACATGAAAGTGCTATTACAAGTCCTGGTTAGCCTAACACACATAGGAAGGTTATTTTTTTTTATTTTTTATTTTTTAAAACACGAGTGTATAGAATACAGAAAAAAGAAACATAGTGTTAGTTTTACAAGAAAAGCTAGCAGTTAGAAAATAAATATGCAATTAATAGAGGTTGAATGCGTGTGTTTTTTTAAATAAAAAGAAGACAGATTAGATCAAATAGAATTAGAATAGAGAGTGCTAGAGTTAGAGGGTCACATAAAGATGGAAGAGATGTGTTTTTAGCCGTTTCTTGAAGATGGGTAAGGATTCAGCTGCTGGGATTGAGTTCGAGGTCATTCCACCAGATGGGAACAGTTAATGTAAAAGTCAGTGAAAGTGATTTTGTGCCTCTTTGGGATGGTACAGTAATGCGTCGTTCACTTGCAGAACGCAAGCTTCTAGAGGGCATATAAGTCTGAAGTAATGAATTTAGGTAAAGGGGTGCAGAGCCAGAGGTGGTTCTGTAGGCAAACATTAATGCCTTGAATTTAATGCGAGCAGCTATTGGTAGCTGGTGCAAATTGATGAACAGAGGTGTGACATGCGTTCTTCTCAGCTCATTAAAGATTAATCTTGCAGCAGCATTTTGGATTAATTGTAGAGGTTTGATGGAACTAATGGATTAAAATGGATAATGATTTTATCTGGAGTTTTACAGATGAAACAAAACAAATCACAAATATTATCATTTATAAATAAATAAATAACAGTCAATAAAGACACATTGACTCTCTCTCTCTCTCTCTCTTTCTCTCTTTCTCTGCAGGATTATGGTGTTTAAAACACTGGCTCAATATGTGGTTCTTGATTGCCCCTGAATTCTGGGTTTATTTAGCACTGTAAACCCCGATAAGTTGAAAGAACTCAATTTTTTTTTTTTTTTTTAAGTTAATAAACTTGAAAATCATACGTTTTTAGAAATTAAATATTTATATTACATGTTACATGTAAATTTTAATTACAGTTTAATACAAAGTTTTCATTAAGTCTACTCAAAAATATTATACATTATTCAATTTTAACTCAATTTGTAATCATTTGTGGTAACTGAGGCAGCGTTTTCACTGTAGTCTTAATGCACAGATCCGATCTTTTTACCATATCCGATTTTTGGGCCCATCTGTTTACATTTAATTTAGACACGACTGGTATCCGATATCTGTGTTTATATTCATTCCCGCCCAAAATGATTGCAGTGATTGCTTTACTATGCTCATGGTTGACCCTCTGGTTTTAAAGGGCCATGCTATTAAAATAATTTATATAATTCACGTCGAATAGCCATTATTATTTGCCTGCATGGACAATGGCTGTCATGGATGTTTTGGAATTAAATATATCAAACATGCGTGTGGCAAGAGCATCTACAGAAATTCATGTTGGCCAAAACACACAAGGAAACGTGTTGTGAATATGTCAGTAATCACAGACATTCGCATTCGGACGGGATTAGTTATCTCAGAGGAACATAATAATAATATAACAGATAATTTGGTCTGGAATTATTACAGAGGTTGTGTGAGAATAACACAGACGTGGCAGATTCGAACGGGGTTAAAATTCATGTCTGTGAAACACAAATTTCTCTAACGACCCCCTGTAAAACTAGTCCCTTCCGAATAGGGCTTACGACAACTTTTCCTGGTTTTCTGTCAATACAGATGGACATTGTTGTCTTTGCACATCCTGCTTTTTAAACATAACTTTGAAACCATGTGCGTTGACAAGAATCGAGGTCTAAGATGACAAAAAGGAGAAATTACATTTGTGCTTTACAAAGTGTTGTTTAAAAATGTGTATAAATGTATTTAAAATGTGATATTTGCATCCTTTTGATATGTTGTAAATATGTATTGGCGTGTGTTCTGTCTTTGTGTATACATTTGAATATAAATTTGAATTTTAGCTCGAAGAGACAAAAATATATTTAATGTGCTTCCTCATTAGATGAGCAGATAAATATTAGTTTAAAACTTAAATGGTTTAAGTAATCTAAACTTATTTCAGTTAAGTTTACTAAAAGCAGATATACATTGCCGTTAAGTAATTAAGTGATAAAAGCATTAGTGATGAACACCTGCTGTTAACAAACAGAATCACCTGATGTTGGTTTGTGGAGAACGTCTCGGTTACGTATGTAACCCTCGTTCCCTGAAGGAGGGAACGGAGACGTCACGTCGGAGGACCGACGA
Organism: Schizopygopsis malacanthus; assembly: GCA_027474115.1. Lineage (NCBI taxonomy): Eukaryota > Metazoa > Chordata > Actinopteri > Cypriniformes > Cyprinidae > Schizopygopsis > Schizopygopsis malacanthus. The sequence goes on along the minus strand of CM049871.1, from coordinate 2,029,597 downwards.
ATTGGGATCTCGCTTAGAGAGACCTATCCACTTCGAGTGTAAACTAAACGAGCCAATGCACATTGGCATGCGATTATTGCATCCAGCTGCCGCTGATCACAGCGTGAGCATAAATAGGCAGCAGGTGCAGCGCATATTCAGGTTTTCGCTGAGGAGCCGAGCCGGGGCCCGGCCGCTCAGCGGTGGTACAGGAGCCGTGGCGACGGGACGTGACGTCTCCGTTCCCTCCTTCAGGGAACGAGGGTTACATACGTAACCGAGACGTTCCCTATCAGTCGGTCACTCTCGACGTCACGTCGGAGGACCGACGAATTGGGATCCCTACCAAAAGGCCACGGATACTGCCCCTTCCAGTGTCCCGTGGAGGCCTCCTGTGCCGTTATTTTCTGGCGCAGGTTAGGGCCCCCATAGGAAGATCCGTTACTGTTGCTATGGCACTACCCACTCAGTAGGACTGGATAACACTGGGAAAACGTACCCGCTCAGCTCAGAACAGAGACGCTGCGGAAGCCCTTACCTTCCCGAGGGAGGTTCAGAGGCAGTTACACATATGGACAATAGTCAGATGCATATGGAAGATTGGAGGTGATTGTAACCTCTTGGAGTAGCAGGAAGTCTGCCGGGAAACACGGGCTCTAAGGCTAACCGTGGAAATACACATATGGGATCCGAACGGTCTCTACATATGGAACCCAGCCCTCTACCGGTTCTCAAGGATTCATCGAGTGAGGGCCTGGCGCCGGACGCTCTGCCACGTCCAGCTGCCGAGGGGATGGAGGAGCTCGACAGGGTCTACAGTGGACTCTCTGGAGCAGTTTTTAGCAAGCCGACCCGAAACCGGGGCCCCTCAGTGCTTCTACCCGTTTGAGGTGAGAACACAGGAGGAAACCGGTTCCACACGAAGGCTATAGAATCTAGCGAATGTGTTAGGGGTCGCCCAGCCCGCAGCTCTACAAATATCTGTCAGTGAGGCGCCACGAGCCAGCGCCCAGGAGGACGCTACACTTCTCGTAGAGTGAGCTCTCAACCTGAACGGGCAAGGCACACCCTGTGCCTGATAAGCCAGGGTGATGGCATCCACTATCCAGTGGGCCATCCTCTGCTTGGAGACGGCCTTCCCTTTCTGCCGGCCTCCGTGACAGACAAAGAGCTGGTCTGAGGTCCTGAAGCTTTGCGTCCTGTCAACGTAGTGTCTTAATGCTCGGACGGGACAAAGCAAAGCCAGGGCTGGGTCTGCCTCCTCCGGGGGCAGCGCTTGCAGGCTCACTACCTGGTCTCTAAATGGAGTAGTGGGAACCTTGGGCACATAGCCGGGCCGGGGCCTCAGGATTATCTGGGAATCTGCCGGTCCAAACTGTAGGCACGAATCATCGACCGAAAATGCGTGCAGGTCCCCAACCCTCTTGATGGAGGCCAGTGCAAGCAGGAGCAGAGTTTTCATTGAAAGAACCTTGGGCTCGACTGTCTGCAAGGGCTCAAACGGGCCCTGTTGTAGTGCTCTAAGCACTAAGGACAGGTCCCAAGAGGGTATAGAGGGGGGGCGTGGAGGATTCAGCCTTCAGGAACCTGACGACCCAGTCATGCTTCCCCACCGACTTCCCTTCCACAGGGTCGTGGTTGGCAGCAATCGTGGCCACGTAGAGACTCCCTTGGGGTGGAGGGAGACAGCCTTCACTCCAACCCTTGCTGCAAGAAGGATAGCACGACTCTGATCGGGCATCTTCGGGGGTCTTCTCTGTGAGAAGAGCACCATTCGACGAACAGGTTCCACTTCAAGGCGTAAGCGTGTCTCGTAGATGGTGCTCTCGCCGAAGTGATGGTGTCAACTACCTCTTGGGGTAGGTCACCTAGAACCTCCGCGTCCCGTCTAGGGACCAGACATGAAGTTTCCAGAGGTCTGGACGCGGGTGCCATAAGGTGCCCCGTCTCTGAGTCAGTAGATCCTTCCTCAGAGGAATCTGCCAGGGAGGGGCTGTCACGAGGAGCATCAGCTCTGGGAACCAAGTCCTGGTAGGCCAGTATGGTGCCACGAGCAGGATCTGCTCCTCTTCCTCTCTGACCTTGCACAGAGTCTGTGCGAGAAGGCTCACTGGGGGAAATGCATATTTGCGAAGGCCCCGCGGCCAGCTGTGTGCCAGTGCGTCCGTGCCGAGTGTTCCATCGGTCAGGGAGTAGAACAACTGGCAATGCGACGTCTCTAGGGACGCGAACAGGTCTGTGCGAGTCCAAAACGTCGCCAAATCAGCTGGACCGTCTGGGGATGGAGTCTCCATTCTCCGGGGAGCGCAGCTCGTGACAGCTCGTCGGCTGTCCGGTTGAGCAAGCCCGGGATATGAATGGCGCGAAGCGACCTCAGATGCTTCCGACTCCAGAGGAGGAGGTGGCGGGCGAGTTGTGACATGCGACGGGAGCGTAGACCACCTTGTCGGTTGATGTACGCAACGGTCGCCGTGTTGTCCGTACGGACTAGTACATGCTCGCCTCGTAAGCGTCTCTTGAGACGGTTCAAGGCCAGGTGTACTGCCAGCAACTCTAGGCAGTTGATGTGCCAGTGCAGTTGGGGACCCGTCCAAACCCCTGACACTGCATGCCCGTTGAACGTGGCCCCCCAGCCCTTGGCGGAGGCGTCTGTGTAAACCACAGCGTGCCTGGAGACCTGTTCCAGGGGCACTCCTGCCCGAAGGAATGAAAGGTCTGACCACGGGGTGAAGGTTTGGCGGCAGGCTGGAGTGACTTGGACCCTCAGCGTGCCGCTCTGCCACGCCCACCTCGGGACTCGGCCATGGAGCCAGTGTTGAAGCGGTCTCATATGGAGCAGCCCCAGCGGCGTGACCGCCGCCGCAGCCGCCATATGCCCCAGGAGCCTCTGAAACTGTTTCAGTGGTGCCGCCGTCCTGTTCTTGAATGTATTCAAGCAGTTCAACACCGACTGAGCGCGTTCCTGCGTGAGGCGCGCTGTCTGACTGACCGAGTCTAACTCCATACCGAGAAAAGAGATCCTCTGCACCTGGGAGAGTTTGCTCTTTTCCCAGTTGACCTGAAGGCCCAACTGGCTGAGGTGCGAGAGCACCATGTCCCTGTGTTCGCATAACTGGTCCTGCGACTGAGCTAGTATAAGCCAGTCGTCGAGGTAGTTGAGAATGCGCACGCCCTGTTCTCTCAGGGGAACAAGGGCTGCCTCCGCTACTTTCGTGAAGACACGGGGCGACAGGGACAGCCCGAAGGGCAGGACTTTGTACTGATATGCCCGTCCTTCAAACGCAAACCGCAGGAATGGCCTGTGGCGCGGAAGGATCGACACATGGAAGTACGCGTCCTTCAGGTCGATCGCTGCAAACCAATCTCGGGGACGGACGCACCCAAAGATGCGTTTCGGTGTGAGCATTTTGAACGGGAGCCTGTGAAGGGCCCGGTTCAAAACACGCAGATCCAAGATTGGTCTTAACCCACCGCTTTTCTTGGGTACAATGAAGTAAGGGCTGTAAAACCCCGACCTCATATCGGCTGGAGGGACCGGCTCTATCGCGTCCTTCGCCAGTAGGACTGCGATCTCTGCTCGCAAGATGGGGGCATCCGCTGCCCTCACTGTGGTGGATGGATGCCGCGATACTTGGGAGGTCGCCGGGCGAACTGAATCGCATAGCCGAGTCTGATGGTACGGAGGAGCCAACGAGACGGGTTGGGGAGCGCTAGCCAGGCCCCCCAGAACCGTACTAGTGACACCAACGAACCCACTGACATACCCGCGGTGGGGCAGCGAGGGGGAACGCAGGGACCCGGCTCGGGCGTCTCGTTGCCGGTCCGAAGCGGGGTCGGCGTGTGTGACGCACTTACCTGCGTTCTGGCAGAGGGTGCGTGAGTAGTGCGATTGACCGCCCTCTCGAACCGCCCACAGCTGCCCACTGGCGAGAGAGGAGGGTGAGTGTAACTCAAGTTTGACTCGTTCACAACCCCCCGTCCCCTCTGGGGACCCAGAGATAGAGGAAACTGCTCTTTTGCCGAGGTTTTGGGTACCACTGACCGTGAGGCCAGTGGCAGAAAAGGAAACAAAAGATTCTCCGCCCGGCCCTCCTCCGGGGGAGGGAGTGGTGTGTTCACCATCTCCCGAAGAGCAAACATCTCCATCCCTGGGTCGTCCGTCTCAGGGCCGCTTGCTTCGACGCTTGCCGCCTGGTTTGGCGGGGGCCTGGACGGGCGGGGCGGCTGCCCTGCGGCCGGCTCCACGGCGCTGTTTGGTTGGAGGCTGCTGCGTCTGCTGCGCGGGAGCGGGGGCGGCGGCAGGGGGCCGCCCTCGGCGACGAGTAGACCGAGGCACTGCCGCCGGCGGCCGGATGGAGGCAGCAGCTGCACGCCGGGGCAGGATGTGCCGGATTGCCTCAGTCTGCTTCTGTGCAGCGGAGAACTGCTGGGCGAAGTTCTCCACCGCGTCGCCGAACAGGCCGGTCTGGGACACGGGGGCATTCAGGAACCGTGCCTTGTCTACCTCCTTCGTGTCAGCCAGACACAGCCAGAGGTGGCGTTCCTGGACCACCATGGTGGACATCGCACGGCCCAGAGACCGCGCCGTAACCTTCGTCGCTCGTAGCGCGAGGTCCGTGGCGGTCCGAAGCTCACTGAGAACACCTGGGTCATGTCCACCCTCGTTAAGGTCCCTCAGTGCCTTGGCCTGGTGAACCTGCAACAACGCCATAGCGTGTAGGGCTGAAGCAGCTTCTCCGCAGGCCGCATAGGCACTGCCGGTCAGGGCCGACGAGTGCCTACAGGCCCGGGAGGGGAGCAACGGATTACCGCGCCAGGTAGAAGCGGTCCTTGGACACAATTGCATCGCAACCGATCGCTCCACCGGCGGGACCTCCGTATACCCCCGCGCCGCTCCGCCGTCAAGGGTGGCGAGGGAGGATGAGCCACTGGAGCGGTTTCTGGCAGTGAAAGGTGCCGTCCATGTTCCAGTGAGCTCATCATGCACTTCCGGGAAGAAAGGCACCGGGGTGGGGCCCTGAGAACCAGCGCGGGCCACCCCGAGAAACCAATCGTCCAGCCTTGAGGGTTCGGGACACGGTAGAGGCCTCCACTCGAGCCCAACACTCTCAGCGGCCCGGGCAAGCATAGCCACCATTTCCGGATCTGAATCCGGCACCGCTGACCGCCCGGAGGGTGGCAGCGGTACTGAACCATAATCTCCGGATTGGTCTGACTCACCCTCCAATGTAGCGATCGACATCCGATCGTCGGGGGGAGCGCCAAAGGATACAAGCGGTACCCCCCCCCCCCATGGGAGGGGCCAGCCCGTTCCCTAGGCAGCTCCATCGGTAGCGAAGTGCCGGTAACAGGAGGAGCCCTCGCTGTTTTAAGGGAATTCCTCACTGTCACCGTAAGACCAGCCCGGCTACTGCCGGAAGTAGCCTCCCCCCGGTAGCCACCAGGGGGAACCCTAGATCTCGGCAGAGGCACGGGTACCCCGCCCCTTTGCAGGAAACGAAGCCTGGTCCGCAGCCCCGCGATGGTCATCCCCCCGTAATGGGGGCATGACTCGTCCACAAAAGCCGCCTCTGCGTGTTCAATACCCAGACACGAGAGGCAGCGATCGTGACCATCACCCGGCGCCAGGTAACGACCGCATCCAGAAACGCACGGGCGGAAGGGCATCTTTAAAAAGACGCGTCTTAAAAAAGACGTTCCGCCCGTAACACTCTTTTAGAGAAGTGTTTGCTCTTTTAGCGTGCTGAAGCGCACAGGGGAGATGGTCGCTGCAACACAACAGGGGGTAGTGCAGCCTGATGTGTGCAATCCACTCGACGAAGGAGACCACCACCGCTGAATCGCCGTCCGCCAACACCAGAGTCTTGAGGCACTCTCAGATAGGTAAGTGGAGCAGAACGATAAACACCGCTCGGCTCCGAAGCGAAAAGCTGAATATGCGCTGCACCTGCTGCCTATTTATGCTCACGCTGTGATCAGCGGCAGCTGGATGCAATAATCGCATGCCAATGTGCATTGGCTCGTTTAGTTTACACTCGAAGTGGATAGGTCTCTCTAAGCGAGATCCCAATTCGTCGGTCCTCCGACGTGACGTCGAGAGTGACCGACTGATAGGGAACTAAATTATATAGGAAATATTTTGTCCCTGGAGCGATTGCATCATTAAACAAGAATAGCAGGAGATGATCCACTTTGCAGAGTATGGTATCTTGTGCTTTTCTGAGGGAAAATGGCTTAATGATTTAAACATGTTTTACGAAACATATGATGTAGTTGGCAATAGAGATAAGGTTGATGAAACTATTGCCAGGATTCCTGTGGGTTCACCGATCTGCTTGAGAAGTGAACACACTAGAATGTATCTTAAGTAAATTAGGTCCAATAAGCGCCAGGTCCAGATGGCCTTAGGGGCCATGTTTTAAAGGCTTGTGCGAATTAATTAACTGACCCTTTAACAAAATTATTTCAGTTTTCATTAAATTCTCAGACTGTGCCTAATATGTGGAAATTGTCATTTATACGGACCATTCCTAAAAAAGTGGGGGGCGAAAAAATGTGAAGACTTCTGCCCTGTAGCTTTAACATCAAAACTTGCTAAATGCATGGAAAGGGTCATTAGTTATCATCTTAAACCATATGTATTTGAGCACCTAGGTGTATTGCAATTTGCATATAAGCCTCAAAGAGGGACAGCGGCTACGCTTACTATGGTCGATATGATTGCTATTCACTTACAACAAGCAAAGGCATATGCACATGTTCTTTTTATTGATTACACATCTGCATTTAATACGATGCAGATACATTTACTTTTAGAACGTCTCTTAGTTTTAGGAGTGAACAGAGTAATAATTCACTGGATTTAAAATGTATTAACAGATAGACCACAACAAGTTTGCATCAGGGGGTTTAAATAAGACATGTTTTCAAATACAGGAGCACCTCAAGGATGTGTTTTGTCACTCCTAATATTTTCTGTCTATGCAAATGCAGAGTACATATTATAAATTGTATAAATACGCAGATGATATGGCACTGGTTGCACTCTTATGGAAGGATTTTATTGATTATGAGTACGAAGAGCATGTTTTGAAATTAGAAAAATTGTTTAAAGCAAGTTCTCTACTGATAAATGTTGGGAAGAAAAAATTAATTATTTTAAATCACCCAGAAACCTTAACAGAATCGACGTTATGTGATCAACCAGTGCAAATTGTAAAGGTATTTAAGTATTTGGGAACTATGATTGATTGCAAATTACATGTTTCTTGTAATGTTGATTTTATCTGCAAGAAAGCAAATCAGAGGCTATATTTGCTACGGAAATTGAGAGAATTTTCCATTAGTCAAGGTGTTTTACAAAGAGTTTATATTAGTTTAATTGAACGTGTTTTAGGGTATGATATATCGGCTTGGTTTGGCCAAATAATATCAGTAAATAAACTAAAGTTAAAAATGATTACAAGGATGGCAAGCAAAATAATAGAGGTTAAGCAAAAATCGATTGATCCGCTGTATGATATGGCAGTTAGGATGAAAGCGTTGGCTATAAGTGGAGATACAACACACACTCAGATCTATGCCTTTGAATTGTTACCATTTGAACGCCATTATAGGATACTGAAGGCAATTCAAGTAATATATAAACAAACCTTTGCACCATACGCAATACATCTTTTGAATAAAGGTTAGGACTACAGTGTTTTTAGGAGGGATGAATGCATTAGTTATTTATTTGATGTGTTTGTGCGTTGTACCAAAATGTGAATTGTTTTGTCATTGTGTATGTAAGCGAGACCAATTTTTTTGCCAAGGATGAACAATAAAGTAAATAATTTTTATTTTCTTTGCATACACAACGTATTCTCGTCGCTTTATATAATTCAGATTGAACCACTGATGGCATATGGACTATTTTGACAATGTTTTTTATACTTGTCTGTGCCTTGACAGTGTAATTTACTTGGCAGTCAATGCAACAGTCACAAGCCTGCCGGTTTTCATCCAAAATATCTTAAATTGTGTTTCCGAGGACGAACTAAGCTTTTACGGGTTATAGGGGTAAGTGATTAATGACAAAATGTGCATTTTGGGGTGGAGTATCCCTTTATGCATGTTACTGTAGTTAATAGTCAATTTTCCCTTTTCCTGTTGCAGTCTAAACATTTTGAAATCTAAACCAGATTACAAAACTACCTTAGGTTAGCATTAGTTATTTGTTAGCCCTTTATCTGTCCAAAAACAATCAAGTAAATGAATTAACTAACTCACTATATTCCAAATGAGTAAAACAGATCAATAAAGTCATGTTTAATAATTGCTGAACTCCTGGTGCATGATTACAATAGTCACCTTTATTTATATATATATTTATTTTTGTATTATTTTATAAGGGGGAATTACAAGGGGATATTTGTCAACATGTTCATACATTTGAATTTGAATTTGAATTTGAATTTGAATGTAAATTTGAATATGAGGAGTGAAAACAGTGGACGTGGGATCCTATTTCTATATCAAGATGATGGTTAGATAACCTCTCTATAAACATCTGAAGACTATGTGACAAAAGAGAAAAAGCAGACTTTAGTTCCAACTAGCACTAGCACACTTGCCTGGGAGTTTCTAGTGAGTCTGAAGACCTTGATGATCTGATTCAGAAGTGTTTAATTAGGGTTAAAGCTAAACTCTGGCGGACTGTGTCCCTCCAGAAACAGGTTTAGACATCCCTGCTTTACTACCTTTCATTACTCTCATCAATCTCTTGTCAGATTTTGAGCAATGCCAAGTGCATCATCCTCAAAACTAGTTCAAACACAACAAACACCTTTTATGCAGACCCAATTTACAGAGCTCTCATTAGCCAGCTCTGCTGTAATTCAGTAAAACCTTGCAGCTCAATTATAAAACAGCTTTTCTTACTTTTTCACTATTTAATGAGATATTTTAACATAAAATATTCATTTAAATGTAACTATATAAATTATATGTAAGAAATAATTACAGTTGTGCTAAGTTGCAATATATTCTTAACATCAATTACTAAGTCTGACCAGAGTATGTGCTTTTTGCGTACGTGTGCTTTCAGTTGTTCCTATATTTAAAATAAATTGAGAAAAAATTTTATTTTGCAAGTTTTTGGTGAATCATGATTTGTTCTTCCTCAGCTTGGGATGAAATGTGTCGTCCTACATGAGCGTTTTAAGCACAAAAACCTGATAAATGTCAGCATCTGAACAATGGGCCTCATTCATGAAACTTTATAAATATAGGAGTAAATTCAGAGTAAGTTGCGTGTAAAACGGACCTTACAGAAAAGGTCCTGCAGATTCACAAACGCTTCGTAAATGTCCGATTTGATAGTTAAACATGCGTTTAACTATCACACAGCGTTTTTCCAGCTATGATGTGGAATATCCACGGCAGTAACGTATTACTAGTATCTCATTTTGAAGAATATTACTGAATATAAAAATGCAGTAACCAGTATATAATATGCAATTAATACAGGTTAAATGTGTGTGTTTTTTAAATAAAAAGAAGACAGATTAGATAAAATCACATTAGAATAGAGAGTGCTAGAGTTAGAGGGTCACATAAAGATGGAAGAGATGTGTTTCTTGAAGATGGATAAGGATTCAGCTGCTGGGATTGAGTTGGGCAGGTCATTCCACCAGATGGGAACAGTTAATGTAAAAGTCTGTGAAAGTGATTTTGTGTCTCTTTGGGATGGTACAGTAATGCGTCGTTCACTTGCAGAACGCAAGCTTCTAGAGGGCATATAAGTCTGAAGTAATGAATTTAGGTAAAGGGGTGCAGAGCCAGAGGTGCTTCTGTAGGCAAACATTAATGCCTTGAATTTAATGCGAGCAGCTATTGGTAGCTGGTGCAAATTGATGAACAGAGGTGTGACATGCGTTCTTTTCTGCTCATTAAAGATTAATCTTGCAGCAGCATTTTGGATTAATTGTAGAGGTTTGATGGAACTAATGGATTAAAATGGATAATGATTTTATCTGGAGTTTTACAGATGAAACAAAACAAATCACAAATATTATCATTTATAAATAAATAAATAACAGTCAATAAAGACACAGTTTCTCTGCAGGATTATGGTGTTTAAAACACTGGCTCAGTTTGTGGTTCTTGATTGCCCCTGAATTCTGGGTTTATTTAGCACTGTAAACCCCGATAAGTTAAAAGAACTCAAAAATGATTTTTTTTTTTATAAAAGTTAATAAAATTGAAAATCATATGTTTTTAGAAGTTAAATATTTATATTACATGTTACATGTACATTTTAATTACAGTTTAATAAAAAAAATTCATTAAGTCTACTCAGAAATATTATACATTATTCAATTTTAACTCAATTTGTAATAATTTGTGCAATTGCAATACGTTATTTAAAAAAATAATAATAATAATTCGTTCTACACTTTAATGATACATTGCTCAAAATCATGTCGCTCAAAACTTAAAAATGTTGTGGTAACTGAGGCAGCGTTTTCACTGTAGTCTTAATGCACAGATCCGATCTTTTTACCATATCTGATTTTTGGGCCCATCTGTTTACATTTACTTTAGACACGACTGGTATCCGATATCTGTGTTTACATTAATTCCCGCCCAAAATGATTGCAGTGATTGCTTTACTATGCTCATGGTCGACCCTCTGGTTTTAAAGGGCCATGCTATTAAAATAATTTATATAATTCACGTCGAATAGCCATTATTATTTGCCAGCATGGACAACGGCTGTCATGGATGTTTTGCAGCACAAAATCTGACTAAATGGATAAAGACCGGAAAATAATGATAATTTTAATTCGTTATTTTATCTACAGCTGAGGTAGAATTCTTTAGAGAAATAAATTATATTTATTGAAATTAATTAGAATGAATTAACGAGAGAGAGAGAGAGAGAGAGAGAGAGAGAGAGAGAGAGAGAGAGAGAGAGAATGAACAAACGCATGCACCCACGTGCAAGCGAGCGAGTGATTGAATAAGCTTGTCGGTTTAATTACAAAAACTGCTAAGTTATCAACTCATTGCTGAGAAATATAATGTAGCTTTTAACCATTGTATTTTCAAAATTCACGGGGCAGGGGTTGAAAACCAGCTCCTGAATGTTCAGTTTCTTACCTGGGTAAAGTTTCCATCTCAATAAAATGTGTGCACATACTGCAGGCCGGAATTAAAACACCAATACAAATATTTGAGCATACATGTTGCATTGGGATTTCTGTGGAGAATCGGATGTGTGTTTAGACGTAGGTTGGATGTCCAGATATCGGATGTGAATCCCATTAAAATCCACATTTGGAAGTGGCTCAGATCGGATACTCTGACCTCGCGTGGGTTTCTGTGTTTCCGATCTGCGTCAAATGTGAGCAAAAGATCAGATTTTTTGTGCCAGTGTAAACGCAGCCTGCATTGCCTCAAACTCACTGAGTACAACTAACTCAAATAATTTAAGAAATTACGTTTATTGAACAGAATTTTCTTCCTTATAACTATTAGTTTAAAACTTAAATGGTTTAAGTACTCTAAACTTATTTCAGTTAAGTTTACTAAAAGAAGATATACATTGCCGTTAAGTGATTAAGTGATAAAAGAGCATTAGTGATGAACACCTGCTGTTAACAAACAGAATCACCTGATGTTGGTTTGTGGAGAACTAAATTATATAGGAAATCTTTTGTCCCTGGAGCAATTGCATTATTAAACAAGAATAGCAGGAGATGATCCACTTTGCAGAGTATGTATCTTGTGCTTTTCTGAGGCAGTGGGATAAGTGTATGAGTGTAGGGGCACTTTGTCATGATCTTTTTAAGCAGGAGTCATGCAACATTTTGTATTATATGTTGTTTAATTATTTTTGGACTTTAGACTTTAGACACAGCCTTAGATGAAATCAACACAAGATAAAATAAGACATTCAATCTCTCAGGATCTCATCAGAGGATGATTAGACAACTCCACAAACAGCATCACCGGCTTCACATATAACTAACCAGACTCACTTTAGATGATGATGTTTTAGTTTTGTCTGAATTACCATTATCGAGTTCTGTGTTTCCTTTAGTTGGACTCTTGACCCTTGACTTTAAACATTTTAATTTATTTGGATGTATTCATTGTGTGTTTGTTTAGATATGTTAGGTAAGGCAAAAAACAAATAGTGTCAATAGAGAAATAATCAACATAAAGTGCCTTGAGTATCAGATTGAATTTAGAGTATAATCACTGGCAGACTAATTAGTTAATAATGTTATTGAGCTGATGAGAACATTTTAAGATCTTACAGTTATAAACTTAATCTGGAGGACTTGTTAAACTTTTTCTGCACTAAATATTTTGCCTTTCTTTATCAAAAAGACTTCAATATTCAGCATATGAATCTCAACAATGTTGACCATCAGCATAAAGCTCCATATTCTAATCCATGGCTCCCAGCATGCAATGCGACAAATAAATGATACAGCTGTCATAGTATTTTCTTTTATTCTTACTATTTCCTTTTGTTTTGCTATTTTGTTGTGACTTTTAGTAGCGTGTTGTGTGATGTTCACACATTATCTGTTTATCAGAATATGTTGATTGTGACAATCAACATATTGATTGAGATTCATACACTGATTCTTGATGTCTGTATGAAAATTTGGGTTTTAGCTCCTAGTGCCGATTTACATTTCAAAGTTTTACGTTTTTATTGCCTATTTACTTTTAAATATTTCAGATCAATCCTAAAACTGTTGGATCAAGCTTTATATTTGATATAAACAAAATTATGCCAATCAAGTTCATTTTAATTAATTAAACCAATCAATGACGACGCTCTGAATGAAACCAGTTATGAAAGTCACTAAATGCTGATGATTACTTTATTGAAACATAATCATCAACATGTTGGCCAAAACACACAAGGAAACGTGTTGTGAATATGTCAGTAATCACAGACATTCGCATTCGGACGGGATTAGTTATCTCAGAGGAACATAATAATAATATAACAGATAATTTGCTCTGGAATTATTACAGAGGTTGTGTGAGAATAACACAGACGTGGCAGATTCGAACGGGGTTAAAATTCATGTCTGTGAAACACAAATTTCTCTAACGACCCCCTGTAAAACTAGTCCCTTCCGAATAGGGCTTACGACAACTTTTCCTGGTTTTCTGTCAATACAGATGGACATTGTTGTCTTTGCACATCCTGCTTTTTAAACATAACTTTGAAACCATGTGCGTTGACACGAATCGAGGTCTAAGATGACAAAAAGAAGAAATTACATTTGTGCTTTAAAAAGTGTTTTTTTAAAAATTTGTATAAATGTATTTAAAATGTGATATTTGCATCCTTTTGATATGTTGTAAATACGTATTGGCGTGTGTTCTGTCTTTGTGTATACATTTGAATATAAATTTGAATTTTAGCTGGAAGAGACAAAAATATATTTAATGTGCTTCCTCATTAGATGAGCAGATAACCATCATATAAAATAATGTGTCATACATTTATTCAGGCTAGTTGGGTAAAGATCACATCATGTAAACTCATATCAGGTGAGACACTCTTTACATGCTTAAATTATAATTAAATGTTTTAGAGTTACTATCAATCCATTTCTGCAGTTTTATTTTCAATAACTGTTAGTGATACACGTTTCATGTTATTTAGGCTAAACATTGAACTACTCAATTAAACTTTCATTTTTAGATAATCTAAATCTCTGATATTCATCCTGAGGATGAACTATTGGACTTTTCAAAACAAATATACATTATTATGTGTATTGAGTTGTGATCTATGCGTAATAAGGGCATCAGAGAGCTGTTCGTTCACTGTAAAAAAATTGCACTGTAAATTTTCAGTGTAAAATAAAGGTAATCTACTGGCAGCTGTGGTTGCCAGCAGTGTATTGTTAATTTATAGCTTTCTACTGTTAATGTAGAATATTTCTTACAATAAAACCGTGCACACTTAAAGAATAATAAAGCAATCAAACATGACTTTTACTCAAATCTTTGTAGATTGTAATTAACTAGCAATAGAAAACATTTACGTGCTAAAATGCTTAGTAAAGAGATTGTCACTGAATCAGCAACTCCACAGTTACTGTCTTTATATAAAGCAGCAGTAAATCAGTGTTTGTGGCTCATCATTGACTGAAGCACAGGCTCTACTCTCCAGCACAATGATGACCCACACAACTACATTAAACTAACAGATCTCTCTTGTGCAAAATAATACAGTTCAGTTAAACATTTACTCTCCTTATCAGTTGACTTTGCATAACTTTTTTTCTATGAAAATGCACTAATATTTCAGTGAAATTAACTTGTTTTGTTTGGTTAAAATACAGTTAAAATCTAACTGTATTTTTTTTACAGTAATTTGCTTCCTTTAATTTTTTTCCTTGAAATAACGGTAATCTATTGGCAGCTCTGGCTGCCAACATGTTACTGTTTTTCTACAGTTTGTTGCCTTTTACATTTCATTCTGTTTTTTTCATCTTACATCTTTAACCCTTTAAACCTCACAGCAAAATCCTCAGTTTTAAATGAACACGTACAGTGTCTCCACACTACAGAGTGTTAGAGTAACACCGAATCAGTGAAGTTAATTAGATAATTATGTGATTAATTAAGTGATGATTGTGCATTATTGATGAACAGCTGGTTTTAACAAGCAGAATTACTGAATGAAAGAGAAACACAAGAACTACAACTGACTTCAGCCACAGCCTTTGATGAAATCAACGGAAATAAAAGACATTAAATCTCTCAAGATCTGATTAAACAACTCCTGAAATAGCATTACCAGCTTCAATTATTACCAGCCTGACTTTATTTCTGTCAGACATCTACAGAAGATCTTATTGAGAGTTACAGAGGTTTAGATGTGTTTTTATTTTCAGGTTATGGAGATCAGTGTTTACTTTAGTTGTGGTCTTGAACCTTGACTTTTAACGTTACATTTTTTTCGAATTCTGTGACAATGTTTTTTTTGAAAGATGTTTGTTATGGCAAAAAAATAGTTAAAGGAAAAAACATAATGTATTGTTGTTTGTGGATTGTTAATAACAATCATCATCTGACTCCAGTATCACTGATTTTATCAGGTGTCTCCTTCTGTTACTGAATATTTATACTAGCGTAAAATTACAAGCATTACTGAACACTCAGTTACGAAAGACAGTTCAAACGCATCATTTAAACAAAACAAGTTTTACTCTAACACTCTGTAGTGTGGACACACTGTACGTGTTCATTTAAAACTGAGGATTTTGCTGTGGGGTTTAAAGGGTTAAAGATGTAAGATGAAAAAAAAAAGCATGAAATGTAAAGTAACAGTAATAAACTGTAATTAATTTACGGCAACATACTGTAGAAAAACAGTAACATGCTGGCAGCCAGAGCTGCCAATAGATTACAGTTATTTCAAGGAAAAAACAGCAATATACTGTAAAACATAACAGTTAGATTTTC
Source organism: Schizopygopsis malacanthus (assembly GCA_027474115.1). NCBI lineage: Eukaryota > Metazoa > Chordata > Actinopteri > Cypriniformes > Cyprinidae > Schizopygopsis > Schizopygopsis malacanthus. The sequence goes on along the minus strand of CM049871.1, from coordinate 2,014,123 downwards.
CAAACAAAACCTATACGGGGAGGCTGCAGACCTGGATCAGGCAGACCTACGGCCCAGGCAGTTTTACGCCCCTGTTGTTACTAATGCGTCCAGTAGGGGGAGGAGGATATACGGTGGAAAAAAAACACGCTCGTTGTTGTTTTTATGTGTGCATTTAAATATAAAAATTATATTAGGATATCAGATTATCTGCACTACGGATAAAAATATCTGTAAATATTCACTGTTGGTCTACATACATAGCCTACAGGAGACAACTGAATTAGTGTTTTTGAAAGAAATAATACATTAACATTAGATATTTAATTAGTGAATAAAAAAAAATAACACACATATTTGGATCAATTGGAAAATGTAATGATACATGATCTACTGTAGCCTAATTATATTCACTGTGGGTTTTCATATATGCAGGAGATGGAGTGATATATCTATGTTGTTTTATAATTTATATAAAGTTACATTCAGATATTAACCATATTTAGCCCATCAGACATACAGTGTAATCATATGGACCTTCAATGAAATATTTATTAATTATTTATTTATGCTTTAGTATTCACTATTGATTGTCATACAGCAACATAACAGTGTCCTAAGCATTTTATAAGGACAAACACAATTCACCCTATTCTAAAATTTAAAGGGCCATTTAGCAATCTGAGAAGAAAAAACTTGTTTTAGTGTACAACAATATTATTTATTAACACATTTATTAAAAACATGAACTAGGATGACTCCCATTGATGACTCTCTTTTAATTGTTGTTCAGTCTTCCTGTCAAAATGCTCCTGCTCACAGATAAAAAACAAAATAACGTTGGATAGTTGTAGAAAGAAATGGTTATTTGTGAATAATGGCAGGAAGTCATGTTTGACCATGTTTTCCTTTATAGTATCCTAACAGTACCTTATGTAAATGAGAGTCTTCGCTGAAATTTCTCCTCAGCCTTTAGGATGGACAGATGTTACACAAAAGCCAGGGCACTACCAGAGAAAGAATTGAGATTGATCACAGTCACACACCCCATCATTTCACATGTTTAGCTTTTTACAACAAAATCAAAAGTGTCTCCTCTATAATAACCACAAAAACCTTTCATTTAGAGCAATGATTCCACATTATGAATAAACTATTTGACATTTAAAACAATGTGAATCTGGCAGAGTATAGCTAACACGTGACACCTACCTCTGGAAAAAGTACATCCTTAATGAATTTGATCTGGTCACTGTGGGTGTGCGGTCCAGAACTGAAGTCAGGTGAGAGTGGATTGCTTCAATCTGCTCCTGATCTTCAGTGTATATCGGCACAGATGCTGACTTGACGAATGCATGGAAAAATTGTAACGCAACTTTGAATTCTTTTGGCCACTGCCTTGCCTTTCAAATGAACAAAAACATTTTAATTTGCTGACCCCCTATACAACAATCAGATTCATAATTAAATGTTTTAATTTAATTTAAATTGTTTATATGTAGGTTATCAAGAATAGAAATGTGAATATTGCCATGTTTGAATGTATTGCAATGTCTGTAATGTCTGTAATGTCTGTAGGGTGGGGGAGGAACGCTAGAGCGTCTAACTGCATTGCACTCCCGGGGTTTATTCCAGCAACAGCCTTGCCAAGGCCACTGTAGGGGAGCCAGAAAAAGATAAGATTGTTTTGTCTTTGGGGCGAGTAAACATTCCAATTTTTGCAGGCTACTCTCTGTCCATTTTGGTCTCCATTTTAATCAATTCCCTTTGTAAAGCCGTGAACTTCTCCTTGGTAGAATCCATATTGCGATTATAGTCTCAGTCTCAATGCTGACCGCTCTTCCCACAGCTTCAATCATACGGGCAGCCTTGTGGGGCTTTGGACAGCTGATCCCATCTTCTGAATTATTTGATAAGCCAGGGCAAAGCCTAATCCAATCAGCAAAATACCTGTTATCATGGTTCCGAAAAGGTAGATATCAATGTCCTCCACGGAAAGAGCCGCAAGACACACGATTCGCCACCTCTCCCACGCGCCATCGTATAGCCGGCTGTGAACGTTCCGTCAGGGCAGTCAGGTTCCCCGAAACCCAAGTTTCCATAGTGTCAATTGCATTAAGAGACCAGTTAATCCATAATATTTTAGTTTGGAGAGCAGTGCAGAGAGAGTCTCTCACGAGACAAGGGAGCAAAGCAGGGAAGATAAGGGTGAGGACGGGGAGAGAAAGCGACCGCCTCCGTTGAGAGCCAAAGAGAAAAAAAAACGTTCCCTGTTCATGCAGGGAATCCAAGGGCATCCTTAATGAAAGCATTATCCTAAAAAACATAAAAAACACCATTAGAGAATACCTTTTATTTTACTTCTGACTTATGGTAGATGTCAAATAGTATGATTTATGCATTCAATACTCACTGGAGAGTAGGCTAGGAGATTGTGGCAATAGCATGCATGTTGGCAGTGTCCATATCTTTGCCCTGTGAGAGTAAAAAGAAAAATTAAGCAGAGTACAACTTGCCATTCAAGTTTGAAATTAAGAAACTCTCTAAAAAGTCTCAAATAAACTACAGCTGGTATAAAATAATGTGATTTTTTTTTATACATGTGCTCAAACCTCTTTATGGACGAGTTTCATGCAAGCATTTCCTATCTGCAAGAGATAACGATTAAAATAGCAAGCACACATACAAAAGTCTAAGCTCTTTTACAACATATAGAAAACAAATAGCATAACGTTACATACAAATGTTACTACTTACATATACCTGACCGCCAATAAGTACATTTATAGACCTATCTATTAACATAATTCAAATTAATTGATATTGACTCTTAGCTAATCATTTACTTATCTATTAATATACTTTAGCAACTATTTAACACACCTCTTATTTGTGTCTCTTCTGTTATGATGGCTCATACTGCACAGCCTCCCCCTACTGGATGCATTAGTAACAACAGGGGCGTAAAACTGTCTGGGCCATAGATCTGCTTGATCCAGGTCTGCAGACTCCTCCTACTCAACAAAACAAGTTAATTTCACTGAAATATTAGTGAATGTTCATAGAAAAAAAGTTATGCAATGTCAACTGATAAGGAGAGTAAATGTTTAACTGAACTGTATTATTTTGCACAAGAGAGATCTGTTAGTTTAATGTAGTTGTGTGGGTCATTATTGTGCTGGAGAGTAGAGCCTGTGCTTCAGTCAATGATGAGCCACAAACACTGATGTTCTGCTGCTGTATTTAAAGACAGTAAATGTGGAGTTGCTGATTCAATGACAATCTCTTTACTAAGCATTTTAGTATGTAAATATTTGTTATTGCTAGTTAATGACAATCTACAAAGATCTGCGCAAAAGTCATGTTAGGTTGCATTATTATTACACTTTAAGTGTTTGTGGTTTTATAGTAATAAATATGTATTAGTGGACTCAAATTAAATAAGTGCACTGTACTAACACCATATAAACAGTTATGTTTTTTACTTGAATGTTTTGAAGCAATCGGTTTCCAAAATGAAATGAGTTACCACATGTATAGTAACGGTAAAATAATAATACTGTAAAATGAAGAGCTGAAAATTAAAAGTAGAGAGCTATAAATTAACAGTACAATGCTGGCAACCACAGCTGCCAGTAGATTACTATTATTTTACACTGAAATGTTTTTACAGTGTACCTTCCCCACTCATTTCAGTTAATTTTGTTTTGTCTCTTAATTTATTTCAGAAAATCAATGCCTGATCTGGTTTGTTGAATAAATATTGAACACATCAGATTTCATAATGGTGTTCAATGTTTTTAAAAGTAAGTATTTATATCTTCCTCATTTGATTTATAAACACTGCTACTGACTACTCTTTGGTGAAGAATAAAAAAATAACAAAATACATTATTCATTTTCTTAATAGAAACTAATGTGTAGTGGGCTTCCGGTAATGACAGCAGAGTGAGCGGTCACATTTCGGTAGCACTTTATTTAACAATATGTGTACTACCCTGTGTACTACCCTGGTACACACATGGTATACCCTGGTACATACATTTACCTACAGGCAAATGAGAGGTAACACAAGGTACTTACCTGAAATGTATGTACATGGTAACAAATAAGAAACGCAGCTGTATTAAACAGTCGTACATGCATGGTAATTAGTTTGTATATACAGACAAGTGTGAGTAATAACAGTCACTTATAGGTAGTGCCTGTACATGGTAACTAATTAGATACTTTACTGTACTTACTAATGTATACATATGGTAAATATGTAGTACTTATGGACAAGTGGGTGCAAACAGGCACGTCCTTACAGTATCCGTATATGGATAGGTATGTGTACGAAAAATTTGGTTTTATGTATTGTTGTATTTATTATACCGAGCAGAACCCCTAAAACCTCTAAATCACATTTCAGCCATCCCCTAGCAATAAAACAGCAATAAAACCGCTATATTACCTTTTGTCCGGATGGCGGTGATTAGAAGATTCAGGACCCCTGTCCCGGTGTCCGTGCTCACCCAGTCAGGTTTGTGCATCTAGGACTTGATCAGAATGATATTCAGGTTCAGATAACAGGTTGTTATAAAGTAATTACTCAGAGGCTTATTTTAATAAAAGGATTACGAATCACCATAGCAATGGTTTCGTTTTATTAAATAAAATAATAACTCATAAGCAAATACAAAAAAACACAACAGCGAGTAGTCTTCACCACGAGGTACAGCCTCGTTTACATCTCCAGTCAAAGCTTTTATAACTTTTGCATCTCATTTGCATCATCGTCAAAACACGTCATGCCTGCTTCGCTCCTTATTCGTCCTTCTCCTCTCTGCTTACACAGGTCGGACGTGTAACCTTTGTCCTAAAGACCTAAACTAGACCCAGTCAAAAGTTCACTGCATTAAAGGAAAAACATCACCCTCTAAATACCACAAACATTCCTACTTCCCTTTTATTACATAGAAAGGGTTACAAAATACTTTAAAAAGCTTGAGCTAATCACACATGTTCAAACCGCATATATAACACTTCCTATTCAGCGTAAGCAAATACATATGTTGTTCAGTAAAAGATTCCATTCTGCAAGGTGCTTGCAAATGCAGTCCTTTATCTGACCCCTTTCCGCAAAGCCTATTTGCATTTTAAGCAACAGCTAACACTCGTAAAACAACCGATATCTTTTCTTATATCACAGCAAAAGATAGCATTTAAAACACACCATAAGACATCACCATGAATCTTAACTAACATTTTCTAGAAATGTATATCAGGAGACTGAAGTTTTAATTCGCTCAATTCATTGTCTAACATTTGAAATTCAAAAACATGATTATGTATGTTAATCATTTCCTTTAATAACTTCATCACCTTCTTATGAATTGATTCTTGTTTACGCATTAATCTGACCATCGTCTTCATTTGGTTGATGATCTTTTGATGTTCCATCTCCCTTCTTTGCCCGTCTGCATCGTTCTGCCTTCTTTTTCTTCTGGACTTGTCGGTACGACTTTCTTTTGATGCCATCTACAAGAAGATCATCGAAATGAATCTCTAATTTCCCGGGTTCATTTCCGGATTGCCTATTTGGAACTGATTAGGAAATGCCACATTTATAGGGCCACCTGGCATGACAGTATGAATGAATAAATGATGCATTTACATAGTGCTCTATTGTGTATTGCTGTAAACCGAAAGCGCTTTACAATCATGTGGGGGGGGGGGGGGTCTCTCCTCAACCACCACCGGTGTGCAGCATCCACTTGGATTATGCGAAGGCTGCCACAGGACAACGACGCCAGTGTGCTCACCACACACCAAATACAGGTGGAGAGGAGAGAGGGTCATAGAGCCAATCAAGCATAGTAACTAACAAGACACATAATGTACTTGGTATATACAGTACGCTTGGTAAGTCCTAACATTATCTAATAAAAAGAGGACTGTTTTGCAATTGCTTGTGCAGAACTATTGATGCTAAATTGCTCTCCACAACAGTGCTTTCAAAGTTTGAAGAACTGGTAATTCCTGTGTAATGTTCATGTAAAATGGTGCGCTTTATTTTACAGTCCTATTTCCATATATTAATATAGACCACCTACCATCAATTACTCTATAAGTAGCTTGGTCCATGTTTATACCCCCAACTTGAGTTCCACATAACTTATTCTGTACATTAACTAATGGATACATACACCAGTACTTACATAGTATGTATACGGAATTAGGACTGTAAAATAAAGTGCACCATTTTACATAAAAATTACACAGGAATGACCAATTCTTCAAACATTGTAATTAGTTTTGATCCACTTTTTGATCCAAGATGGCACCGAGAATGGCCGCCGTGTTGCAAGCTCCAGGAAAACTTTGCAGTTTTTCGCATGTTTTATTTGTTTTTTTGTTGTTTTACGTGTTAGATGTTGTTAGTATAACTGTCTACGATAGAGACACACTTTTAAACATTGGTTCCTCCGTCGCGCAACGCAAACCGGACTTTGAGTTTTTGAATGCCGGTGGATTGTTCACAGACACGGCATCTGAACCCTTTGTCTGGGTCGCGCAATCGAGGAAACGCCGCCGACGCCGAAAAAGAGGAAAAAGAGCTGGCGTTCTCGTCAGACTGAGACGCCGTGCTTTCCGACCTCCTCTCCCAACAATTTTGCTGGCTAATGTTCAGTCACTGGATAACAAACTCTGTGAACTGCGGGCGCGCATCTCATACCAACGAGATACAAGGGACTGCTGTGTTATTTGCCTCACAGAAACCTGGATGTCTGCTTTGGTTCCAGACTCAGCCATCGAGCTCACGGGCTTCTCCGTGCACCGCTCGGATAGAGCAAAGGAGCTCACAGGGAAAAGCAGAGGCGGAGGTGTTTGTTTCTATATCAACAACTCATGGTGTAATGAAAGGAACATACACTCTATTAAATCCTTCTGCTCCCCTGATCTGGAATTTCATATGCTTCTGTGTCGACCATTCTGGCTACCGAGGGAATTTACAGTGATCATACACACGTGGAGATCGTATACTCGACCATTGTTACTCCCCCTTCCGGGACGCATACAAGTCCCTCCCCCGCCCACCTTTCGGCAAATCGGATCACTCTTCCGTTCTGCTCCTGCCTGCTTATAGGCAGAAACTGAAACGTGAAGCACCCGCCCTCAGGACAGTCCAATGCTGGTCGGACCAATCGGATGCTATACTACAGGACTGTTTTGATCACGTGGACTGGGACATGTTCCAGGCAGCGTCTGAAGACGACATAGAGGCGTATTCAGATACGGTCACGTGTTTCATCAGGAAGTGTATAGATGATGTAGTTCCGACCAAAACAATCCGTATCTACCCCAACCAAAAACCGTGGATTAACAGCAATGTTCGATCAGCCTTGTCAGCGCGGACATCTGCCTTTAAATCCGGAAACACTGACGATCGGAAACAAGCCAGTTACGATCTCAGGAGATCCATCCAAGTAGCCAAACGACAATACAAAAACAAAGTTGAAGAACATTTCAACAACAACAACCTAAGAAGCATGTGGCAGGGCATCAACAACATCACAGGCTTTAAAGGGAATAAACCAGCTACTGTGAACATTGCTGCCTCTCTACCGGACGAGCTCAACACCTTTTATGCTCGGTTCGAGGCTGATAACACCGCACACACAGAGAGCGCTGCCGCGGCTGCTGCAGAAGAGGTCAGTCCACTCTCCCTTTCTGTCGCGGATGTAACCCGATCCTTCAAACGGGTGAACATCCATAAAGCCGTAGGCCCAGATGGCATACCAGGCCGTGTGCTCAAAGCATGCGCTTTCCAGCTAGCCGGGGTTTTTACAGACATTTTCAATCTGTCCCTCTCTCTGTCTGTGGTTCCCTCATGCTTCAGAAAATCCACCATTGTGCCCATACCAAAGAAAAATAAATTCACATGCTTGAATGACTGGAGGCCCGTTGCTCTGACCCCCATCTTCAGCAAGTGTTTTGAGAAACTCATCAGAGAACACATCTGCTCTGTGCTGCCTGCTTCACTGGACCCACTACAATTTGCATACCGCAGTAACCGTTCCACAGACGATGCTATTGCCTTCACCCTGCACACTGCTCTCTCCCACCTGGAAAATAAGAACACCTATGTGAGGATGCTGTTCGTGGATTATAGTTCGCCATTTAACACCATAGTGCCTGCCACACTGGTTGCGAAGCTCCAGACTCTAGGACTGAACAGATCTCTGTGCATCTGGATCCTGGACTTCCTGACAGGCAGAAGTCAGGTGGTCAGAGTGGGCAACAACACCTCATCTCCCCTGATCCTCAACACTGGTGCACCGCAGGGTTGCGTCCTCAGCCAACTCCTGTACTCCCTGTACACACACGACTGTACAGCAACACACAGCTCTAACGTCATCGTCGAATTTGCTGATGACACAAAGGTGATAGGCCTGACTAAATGGTGTCAGGAGAACCACCTCTCACTCAACATCGACAAAACCAAGGAGCTGGTGGTGGATTACAGGAGACAGAGCAGAGAACACACACCCATCACCATCGACAAGACACCTGTGGAGCGGGTTAACAGCTTTAAGTTCCTCGGCGTTTACATCACCGAGGATCTCACATGGTCTGCTCACACAGATGCAGTGCTGAAGAAGGCACATCAGCGTCTCTTCTTCCTGAGACGGCTGAGGAAGTTTGGAACGAGCCCCAGAATCCTCAGGTCCTTCTACTCCTGCACTGTGGAGAGCATCCTGACCGGCTGCATCACCGCCTGGTTTGGAAACAGCACCGCTGGCAACCGCAGGGCTCTGCAAAGGGTCGTGCGAACTGCCCGCCACATTGTTGGAGGTGAGCTTCCCTCCCTCCAGGATATCTACACCAGGCGGTGTACAAGGAAAGCCCGGAGGATCATCAAGGACTCCAGCCACCCGTCCCACAGTCTGCTCTCTCTGCTGCCCTCAGGGCGACGTTTCCGCAGCATCCGATCCCGCACTAGCCGACTGAGGGATAGCTTTTTCCCTCAGGCGATCAGGCTAATGAACAGTCAGAACTAATACACCCTACAGCACACTCCCACAACATGCCACGCACTGCACTTTAACACAGTTAAACTGGACTACACGCACACACTGCACTAACACATCTGCTATCATTGGACACCATACAAGCACACCCACGACATTGCATATGCATAATCTGTTGCACCTTGCACAACTATCTGTTGCACAACCAATCTACTGTAAATTATAATCTGTTGCACCTTCACATATTACTATGTATAGATGTATACATAATGTAGAATGTGTACAATGTGTATTGGTAATGAAGTATGTCTTTATAGTACACTGTGTATACTGAGTATATGTATGTGTATTTTGCCCATTGCCTTCTGTACAGTCTGTAAATGTGTACTGTCCATATGTAAATTGTTGTTTTGTTTTTTTGCACTGTCTGGAGCACGCTCGTAATAATTTCACTCACCAAGGCACTTGTGCTGTGGTGATGTGACAATAAAAGTGATTTGATTTGATTTGATTACTATTGTGTAGAGCAATTTAACATTAACACACACTTGTTTGTAAGTAATATACATTTACCACGTGTATACCAAGTACAGTAAGTGTCTTGTTTTCTACCACATAATAGGAAATGTTTCCGTAGGTGCTACATATTTACCACGTACAAGTGCATCTCAATAAATAGGAATGTTGTGGAAAAGTTCATTTATTTCAGTAATTTAACTCAAATTGTAAAACGTGTGAATTAAATCAATTCAATGCACACAGACTGAAGTAGTTTAAGTCTTTGAATATTTTAATTGTGATGATTTTGGCTCACATTTAACAAAAACCCACCACTTCACTATCGCAACAAATTAGAATATGGTGACATGCCAATCAGCTAATTAAATCAATACACCGAAACAGAAACTAATATCTCTGCTGTAGAAGATGACGTCGCTCTGATAAAAAAAAAAAAAGCTGGCTGTACTTGAGAAACTTAGTACAACACTTACTGAGAAGATCACAGATCTGGAGGGGCGTTCCAGATGGGACAATATTCCAATTTTAAACCTCAGAGAGTCCGTGGAGGGAAGTCACTTACCTTACAATTTTTTTTTACTTTTATACCAAAACTGCTCGAGCTGCCAGTCCTGAGTATCGCACTTGACCATGCACACTGAGGGTTTGGCACGACTACAGATGGCCGTCCTCGTCCTGTTATCATCAAGGTTCATCGCTTCAGAGACATCGCTACAATTATGTCTGTAGCTAGAAGCAAAGGCCAACTTGAATATGAGGATCAGCTTCTCCGCATCGCTCCTGACGTCTCTCCTGCAGTTAGTGCCGTTCGAGGAGAGCCTTCAACCCGATTTACTTAGAACTTATTAATCCGTTTCAAAATTAATTTCCCAGCCATGTTGGTCTTCAAGGTGATTGGCATTCAGAAAATGTTAGAGATCCAAAAGATTAAATGTCAATTTTATTTATATAACACTATTAAACACAACCATGGGTTGACCAATGTGCTGCACAATAAAAACAATTAAATAAGACAATACCAGGAAAAAAAACAGTACTGTAGAAAGTTCTCATTGAACAAATGCCTAATTAAAAAGGTAAGTTTTAAACATGGATTAAAAAAATAGAGACAGAAGTATATGCACTGAAAAAAAATGTTTGCTCTGTTCAACTTAGAAATTGTATGTCAACTAGTAACATCTACAGCAGAGTTTCTCGCTTTTGAGAAAACTGTTCGGCCCGTAGTAATGTCAAATACACTGGCATGAAAATATTCTGAATCTAATGTCACCGTAATACTTCAATAATAAATAAGTAAATTAAGCACGTAAATAAAACAAAAAATGGTTTTCTTAGCGCTGGCCTTTAGAAATGAACACTTATCATACGATCCTCAACAGTGGTGACAATACATGTTCACAATGCAGAGCATGATGGGAGTTATTACAACGGTGTTACCCAGCATGCACTGCGGCATGACTCATTTTGTTGATTGTCACCATTGTTGAGATTCATATGCTGTTTCTTGATGTCTCTGTGTATTTAAATATAATTACAATTCAATATTTTTATATGCATTAAATCGACACAAAATTCATTCACTATAACTGCTTGAGCAACACTTTGTTTATATAACATATTTTTACAAGTTTGATTAAGAAAAATCTATTTGATTATAAAACCATCTTATGATGATTGTATTATCATATTAGAAGAATTAGAAGCTGCTCACTGCATAGTACTGTCCTCTCGCTATGACAACACTATAGCATGGATTGCTACAGAACGGGATCTGACACAATCAGTCAAGGATCAAAGGCTCAACTAAAGCAAACACTGATCTCCATGATGGTGGCATCATTTTAACCAATAAAACATCAACATCTGATTCTCTGTAATTCTCAATAACAGCAGGTGTTCATCACTAATGCACAATCATCATTTAATTAGTCACTAAATTATCTTATTATATTTGACTATTTAAGGCCTGTGACTTGAAAGTCCCACCTCTGGTTTGTGTTCGTATGTCTGTTTCTTTCAGGGCTTGTTCACATCAGGTGTTTGAATGATTGAAAGAATGTTTCCGGAACATCATACTAACTTTTAAACAACATTCTACGAACATTAAGGTGTTCCTGGAATGTTACAAATCAATGTTCCTGGAATGTTTACTTTTTAATCAAAATGAATTTGAAAGAACGTTTGAGGAACATCATATCTTTTAAAAACGTTCCTCTAACGTCAAGAAAACTTGACTTTTTTAATGCTCTCAGAACCAACGCTCAATATTTGGAAAACGTTCTTATAATAAAATTCTGTTAGCTGGGTCGTGTCTTCACTGGACAAGAGCGGCGCGGCACGACGCAACAAAATACAATATAACTTATCGGTGATGCTGTCTACACTGGATGTGGCGCGGCGTGACAAATCCCCGACAATAAACTATTTACTGAAAAAAAGTTCAAATGATTTGCAATGCTTTGCCGCGTCCAGTGTATACGATGTAACAGCAAAAAAATGGCAAGTGTAAAGTTAAGAAAAGTGGATACGGATATAGATTATTCTAATGTGAACAGACTGAACAGTTTTGAGTGAGTGAGTGATACCATCTTTGTTATGGATGTTGGTTCCCAGTGAGTTCACAGTTTTAACGTAAGTTTCCTGTTATTTATTTTCAAGATCTGAGATAAAATATCTATTGTTGCTTTCACTATGGCTATAAACCTCACGCAAAATAATATTCAAACTCACATTAAACACTTTTAACATTGAATAAAGCATATAATTATTACCAGACATTATCACTGTCATGTTTTGTATGTTGTTCCTGCCGCGACGTCGCAGAAAATAAAAAACATTTCTAAACTATAATTCCGTGTCGCTTATTGTCACGTGTCGCTGTCGCCGGTGGTTAAGGCAAAAATTAAATGGAAAATATAAATTTTACAGTTACAGTTTGATCCCATAAAATCTAAGTGGAGGTGAAGAAGCTGGATGTGGAGGTCCTGGGCTGGTATGGTTACACGTGGTCTGCGGTTGTGAGGCCGGTTTGATGTAGCCTACCGCCAAATTCTCAGAAACGCCTTTGGAGACAGCTTATGATAGATAAATGAACATTCGATTCACAGGCAACAGCTCTGGTGGACATTCCTGCAGTCAGCATGCCAATTACACGCTCCCTCAAAACAGGTTACATCTATGGCATTGTGCTGTGTGATAAAACTGCACATTTTAGAGTGGCCTTTTATTGTGTCCAGCCTAAGACACACCTGTGCAATAATCATGCTGTCTAATCATCATCTCGATATTCCACACCTGTGAGGTGAATGGATTATCTCGGCTCATTAACACAGATTTAGACATATTTGTTAACTATATTTGAGAGAAATAGGACTTTTGTGTACATAGAAAAAGTCTCAGATCTTTGAGTTAAGCTCATGAAAAGTGGGGGCAAAACACAAGTGTTGTATTTATAATTTTGTTCAGTGTATATGTAAATGTAACGGATGTGTATGCCAGTGGTGTCAATGTAAACCTCACTCCCCTGACCTCAAAAAGAGGCGCTCTAGCAACTGACGTTAGAGGCTGTAGCCTTTGGCGTTACTTGTTAGAGCACCCGCCTCGTACGTGGGAATCCCGGGTTCGCGACCCGCTCGGCACTAGATATGAGTTGGGACAGTGCGGACCCGGGAGGGGGTGTTACATTGGTGCCGTGACCCGGATGGGAGTGAGGTTCAGGGGGGTGAATGTAACGGATGTGTATGCCCGTGGTGTCAATGTAAACCTCACTCCCCTGACCTCAAAAAGAGGCGCTCTAGCAACTGACGCTAGAGGCTGTAGCCTTTGGCGTTACTTGTTAGAGCGCCCGCCTCCTACGTGGGAATCTCGGGTTCGCGACCCGCTCGGCACTAGATATGAGTTGGGACGGTGCTGACCCGGGAGGGGGTGTTACATAAACATATATATATACACAAGGTCAGTGGCCCTTGCCTTGGTATTTTTGGCAGAATTCAGCCTGTGGCGAAATTTAATTGAGAAATCCTGGTATAGGATTAAGCAGTGTAATTTATGAAGGATTTTAAAAGCATGATAAGTCACAAACTTGTCATTTAAAAACAAAGAGAGAAATCAACAATCAGTCTATAAATCTTAATAATGGTGACAATCAAAAGCTTCATGCTGCAATGCTTGCTGGGCACCTAGTCTCTGTGCAGTGAGTACACTTTGACCTTACATTGTGACCATAGTATGTTCCAATATATCCAAATAAATGTGTTTTGCATTTGATGTAAGTGGAGTAAAACACTGGCCAACACAAATACTGTATGTGAGTTCATAATTTGTGTTGTGGGGCTTGCGAATAACGATGTTAAAAGCACACTTATTAGTGAATAATAAGAATAATGAAAATTGCATGTAAATGGGAGTGAAGAGGTTTGCTTGTGTCATGTAAACATTTTACTGCGATCGAGTCCTTACTCTGATTAATCAAATTATTGGTGAACATGAAAATATATTCACAACAGTCAGTCTTAAATATTTGCTTTGAAAAACAAATAATATGTGTGTTTAATGAGAACAAATTGTAATAGTAGAAAAACACAAAACATTTTAATATTTGTTCTTTTTTTCATGTCAGGTGTTGTGTGGTGTCTGTTGACTGTCATCTCTTTAATCCTGTGTGAGTGTAAACCAATAGTGTTTTCTTCAAACATATGTCTGTTACATTTATGCATTTAGCAGATGCTTTTATCCAAAGTGACTTACAGTGCATTCAGGCTATACATATTTTTGTCAGTACATGTGTTCCCTGGGAATCGAACCCACAACCGTTGCTATAACCACTGAGCCACAAGAACACCTGTGTTGACCCTTTGAAATGTATAATATTTTTATGCAGCTGGTTACATTTATTTCTCAGTACTTAGTGATTGTCAGAACTCTTCACAATTATATATATATAATTAGATAATGATGCATTTTAACAAAACAGTTAATTTCACTTGTAAAATGCATTCAAAATGCATAAATGTCTAAATGAAATATTTAGAAAATGCTTAGTACATTTTAAAGGATTGATGCAATGTATCAAAAACAAATGAACAGTGTAGTCGGCAGTCTGAAGTTTTGCTAACTGTTGAAAGAAAGAAAGAAAGAAAGAAAGAAAGAAAGAAAGAAAGAAAGAAAGAAAGAAAGAAAGAAAAAACAGTAATGAGAAATACATGTCATTGTGAAACAGTGGAACCTGATATGCTAAATATACTTGAAACTCATATTCTGGTATTTTGTTTTCTGATTTTGATCACATCTTTCTCATCCTCAGGTTTCATATCTGCCACTGCTGCTGAACCAAGAGCAGCAGTTAGTCCAGCCTACGGCTGTGTGTTTTATAATGAAGCATACATCTGCAGCGGTTCTCAGTATAACATGTACTGCAACACAAGAATGCATCATTTCTACTACCAGAGGGATCAAGACCAACACCAGTACCACTGCATGAGTAATGACTGTATCTGTGTTGGTAATAATGACACATGTGCATGCTACTATAATACTAAATCCTGCTTCTGTGAGACTTTTACTAATAACGTCACTGTCCCTACAGCAGTTAGGCCAGTCTATGACTGTGTGCTTTATAATGACCTGTACATCTGCACTGGTGCTCAGTACCACATGTACTGCAACACAAGTGTACATGATTTCCATTACAGTCAATACCATTACCACTGTGTGAGTGATAACTGTGACTGCATTGGTGATGGGGACACCTGTACATGCTACAGTAATACATCATCCTCCTGCTTCTGTACAAACTCTAGCAATAGCATCACTATCCCTGCAGCAGTTAGTCCAGTCAAGGACTGTGGGCTTTATAACGACACATACATCTGCTCTGGTGCTCAGTACCGCATGTACTGCAACACAAAAATTCATTATTTCAACTACTGGAGATATAGAAACCAAAACCAATATGAATATGGATGCTGGGGTAATAACTGTTACTGCACTGGTAATAAGGACACCTGTACATGCTACAGTAACACTCTGTCCTCCTGTTTCTGTGAGACTTACGGCAATAGCATTGCTCTCATTACAGCAGTTAGTCCAGTCACAGACCCTGACTGTGTGCTTCATAATCAAATGTACATCTGCACTGGTGCTCAGTATCGCATGTACTGTAATACACGTATGCATGATTTCTCCTATCAGAGATATCAGCACCAATACGAGTACCAGTGTGTGAATAATAACTGTGACTGCCATGGTAATAAGGACACCTGTACGTGCTCTAGTAGCACTTTGTCCTCCTGCTTCTGTGAGACTTATGGTAATATCATTGCTCTCACTACAGCTGTTAGTCCAGTCTATGACTGTGTGATTTATAATGACACATACATCTGCACTGGTGCTCAGTACCACATGCACTGTAATACAAGTCTACATTATTTCCATTACAGTAGATACCATTATCACTGTTTCTATGATGACTGTGACTGCATTGGTAATGGAAACACCTGTACATGCTACAGCAACACTTCATCCTCCTGCTTCTGTACAAACTCTAGCAATAGCACCACTTACCCTATTGCAGTTAGTCCGGTCTATGACTGTGTGCTTTATAACGACACATACATCTGCACTGGTGCTCAGTACCGCATGTACTGCAACACAAAAATGCATTATTTCAACTACTGGAGATCTAGAAACCAAAATCAATATGAATATGAATGCTGGAGTAATAACTGTTACTGCTTTGGTAATAAGGACACCTGTACATGCTACAGAAGCACATTGTCCTCCTGTTTCTGTGAGCCTTACGGCAATATCATTGCTCTCACCACAACTGTTAGTCCAGTCTATGACTGTGTGATTTATAACGACACATACATCTGCACTGGTGCTCAGTACCACATGTACTGCAACACAAGTCTACATTATTTCTATTACAGTGGAAATTATTATCACTGTTTATATGATAATTGTTACTGCATTGGTGATGAGGACACCTGTACATGCTACGGCAGCACTTCATCCTCCTGCTTCTGCACAGATAACAGCAGTAGCATCACTATCCCTGCAGCAGTTAGTCCGGTCTATGACTGTGGGCTTTATAACGACACATACATCTGCTCTGGTGCTCAGTACCACATGTACTGCAACACAAAAATGCATTATTTCTTCTACTGGAGATCTAGAAATCAAAACCAATATGAATATGGATGCTGGGGTAATAACTGTTACTGCATTGGTGATAATGACACCTGTACATGCTACGGTAGCACTTTGTCCTCCTGTTTCTGTGAGACTAACATCTTCACCCCAACTACTGCAGGTGAGAATGTTTCTAGACTGGAATTTGGTGTTTGTTTTTACTGTATTCATGTTGTATTGATGGATTTCCTCATTTCAGGTCTGGTTATTGAACTGCCGGATCAATGCAAGGTAAGCTGAATATTTAATTTTACACAGCACACAGCGTTTTCAGTTTTAATTTCTAAATCTCATTTATGATTTCAGAGCCAGACCTCAGGAAGTTGTTTTCAAATTATTCTTGAGCAGATCGAGAACATTACAGCTCAAGTGCTTCCTTTGGACGTAAGTCTTCAAGAGTAAAATGACACAATAATCAGATCAAATCAGGACAATAGATGATTGACATAAGAGTGCAGTCTTACTGCCCTTACCAAAAAGTAGGATACTTCGAGTTTATTTTATTAAGTATATTTTAAAGTTCACATATAGTAAAGTTCAACTATATTTTAAGTATACTTTAAGTAGTAATTATACAAATATCAGTGTACAAGGTTCAAGGTGTGTTTATTCGTCACATACTAAATTATACAGGATATAATCAGAAGTGAAATGTAATCAAATACTAGCAATACTAGTATTATACTCTTAAGTGTACTATTTCAATACTCCTTGGGACTAAATTGTCCCCACTTTCTAGTATATAAAAGTATACATTTAAGTAATTTAAGTATAATAGTAGTGTACTTTGAGTACATGTCTAGTTTACATCAAAGTTTTTAGCTACTGTAACTATACTAAAAGCAAACGTATAGGTATCCTGATAGTTTACTAATTAAATACTTGTAGTATCATTTTTAGTCTACTTTGAAGTATATACTGTACAAAATTGCTGGACAATTTACAGAAACTTACTGATAATTTTGGTTGTCAGTAAGATTGTACATTTACAAAAGTCCTATAAATCAATAATTAATTGTACTGTAAAAATACAGCAAACTCTTGCATGCTGTAACATTGTTGTGATGGCGTTTAAACTTTTGGTTAATATTTCATTTGGGTCCACTTAGAAAGAATATTTCTTGATATAAAATTGCTAACATTTAATTTTTAATAGTAAAGTTACTAAAACATGACTTTAACTCAAATCGTTGTAGTTTATCATCAGATATAGCGTACATGTATGTGCTAAAGCACTTAAAAAAGAAACAATCGGTGTATCAGCAACTCTACAGTAACTGTCTTTAAATGCAGCAGAACATCAGTGTTTGTGTCTCATCACTGACTGAAGCACAGGCTCTGCTCTCCAGCACAATGATGACCCACAAAACTACATTAAACTAACAGATCTCTCTTGTGCAAAATAATACAGTTCAGTTAAACATTTACTGTCTTTAAATAAAGCAGCAGAACATCAGTGTTTGTTTCTCATCACTGACTGAAGCACAGACTCTACTCTCCAGCACAATGATGACCCACAAAACTACATTAAACTAACAGATCTCTCTTGTGCAAAATAATACAGTTCAAGTAAAGCAATAATACAACTAAAACAAACCCAGATCGCCACAATGGTTAGGTCAAACGAAACGTTTTCAATAAAGCAAGTACACTTCTGTTAGTTCTCAAATAATTTTGCAGCATGCAAGAGTTTGCTGTATTTTTACAGTACAATTGAGTATTGCTTTACATAACTTTAAATGTACAGTCTTACTAGCAACCAAAATTACCAGTGAGTTTCTGTAAATTGTACAGCAATTTTTTTGTGTTTAATTCAAAGTATACTAAAAATGCTACTACAATAATTTAATTAGTAAACTATCAGTATACATATAAGTTTGCTTTTAGTATAGTTACAGTAGCTAAAAACTTTGATGTAAACTAGTCGTGTACTCAAAGTTTACTACTGTTATACTTAAAGTATACTTAAAAGTATAATTTTATATACTAGAAAGTGGGACTTAGTCCCAAGGAGTATTGAAACAGTACACTTATGAGTATACTACTAGTACACTGATATTTGTATATTTACTACTTATATTATACTTAAAATATACTTGAACTTTACTTAAGTATACTTAATAAAATAAACTCGAAGTATCCTACTTTTTGGTAAGTGTGGCTCTCTTGACATTCACATGAACATTAATTCTATTTATCTGATCAATGAATTAGACTGTGAAGAGCATTTTGACTTTGGCCTTCAACGCTTCAGAGAAGATTTTAGAGTCATTATCATCAGCAAGCCCAACAGAACTAGCCTCCTATGGAAACCGTATGTTAAAGACCAGTGAGAAACTCATTTCTACATTAGTGAAGCCGACAGTCACAAGTGACAGTGTCAATTTTACGCTTCCTGCTCTAGGTAAGTGAAAACACAATTATTATTGATGATGAAACTCAGATAATATGTGCTGTCAGTGACTTTTTACTGTCTAGAGAGCAGCAGAGGGTCAGACAACAACAATGATAAATGCATATACAGTAACTGTACAATTGTGTATAACAAATGCTGTAACAGAAGACATGCTTGTATCTTTTTATGTTAATGTCAAAGGTCAGT
Source organism: Schizopygopsis malacanthus (assembly GCA_027474115.1). Taxonomy (NCBI): domain Eukaryota; kingdom Metazoa; phylum Chordata; class Actinopteri; order Cypriniformes; family Cyprinidae; genus Schizopygopsis; species Schizopygopsis malacanthus. The sequence goes on along the minus strand of CM049871.1, from coordinate 1,994,815 downwards.
ATTTTGGTGTAAATACATCCATTATTAGGTATACATTTTTTGAAAAAAACAAAACAAATAGCAGGTTCACTTACAGTAAGTTTCATGGTTGTGGTGATCACAATGTGAATATTTGCTACCTTGAGCATAAAACTATGGAAGAAAAATAATGACAAATGTCTTTGAAACAAAAAAGCATGTTGATTTGCACTAACTGAAAAAAATGAAATATAATAATAATAATAATAATATTACGTACTAGTCTACTAGGAAAGTGAGCAAGTATAATTTCAATAATACGTATATGATGGTGAAGAAAACTATACATGTATTCTAACGTATACCTACCAATTGATCATACTCTTAGGACTTCACGACGGGTCTCCCCCTGGTCTGACAGCCATGCTGTGGGTGGAAAAGGCCAGTTAGCACAGCTTGACTCAGAAACTGAACATTGGCTCACATATTCTTATAAAAATGAATGTAGCTTTATATCTTGCAAACATCCTCAGAATAAAACGTATAAAGAGATAAAACAAACTAAAATTAAAGTTAACACACTATTGTGAGCTTTCATCTTCATAATAAATCTGTCATGGTGCCATGGCATCACATGGGGAGATGTTTGGTAACCTAAAACATAATAACACCTAAAATACAACTCGATACACTCTCTGTGCTGTCTGTTTTGGAGTGTTGGACATTAATAAATCAGACATTATTTTTTTTATCACAATTTGTTAAAACTTTACTACATGTTAGGTGTGGATACATTTATGTATTATTCATGCAACAATGCTTATTGCTTTAATAGCTTAATAAGTGTTGCTATATGTATAATAATAAGAACTTTGTCTGTTGCTCTTATAAATATTTTAGCATGATTTTTGTAAAAGTTTACTAGCAAACTGAATGATGCAAACTGAATGCATAGCAATCTTCATGACCAGTGTTTGCATGTTTCATTCTGTAACCTATTAGTGATATATTCTCCCACAAAGACGCTTATAATAGCTGGATCTGGCAACACGACTCCAGTGCTCTCACTAGCCATTCTCTCTCAAGCCCCGTTCAGTGACCAAATAGCTGTCTAACTTACACATCCGACACGTTTGCCCACAAAGATAGCATCTTTAATCTATTATGAAGCAGACGTGCCTGTATGCGCTCACTTTAAAAGCTTTTTCATTGAAGTGGAAATGTTATATGGGTGATTGCGTTACACGCAGAAACATTCGAGCATAAACTTGTTTTCAGCTTCTGCCCCGTGATTGTATAAAACATCCTACTGAAAGTTTGGTGGTTAACTGCCAACATTTTCATATTTATAAAACTGTTTTGCTACGATAGTTAAATCGTGACCGGCTTCATTAAGTTTCATTAGTGTCGACTCTGCCAATACTGAATTTTCTAATATTTTAACAAATATATCCAATTGTAAAAGCAGCAGTAATTCGGCTAAATGGTCTTGGATTGTTATACACAGTCCATTATGATATACTTTTTCATGATATAAAACACACATGAAATGCATAAAATCAAATCAATTTACTTAATTGTTAAGGTTAGTTACCCATAATTGCTTAAAAATAAATAAACTGCAAAAAAAAAAAAAACTTAATTTATGTAACTATAAATATATCCTAATATAGCCCAAATGGGGCCCACAAATTGGGGGGCTCATAGACACATGAATGTTGTGTTTGCGAAGGATGATCGACCTCACAAACATAATGACTTTTTTTTCAGCTGCCTGTCAACCAAATGTTTCAGAATGATCCCGACAATGACTCTAATTATTTTATGACCGGTCACACCGATGCACCCATCGATGGTGTCCGAGGTATAGAATCAAGCGATGCAGATTAAGACGGTCGTTACTTTGCCAAGAAAAGTGAGGTTATGGTATCTGAGCTCTGTAAAAAATGTATTCAGCCAGGTAATGTTGTCTGTAAAAACCCCCTCAGCGGATGCGACGTTGTCGCATACAAAACTAGGAGATGTTGAAACGTTTTCTTGGGTCATGTTGCTGGCATTAGCGATTGAAGAGAGTCTATTTCCTCTGAGAGTCCTGGCGGTCTGTATTTAATGGTTATAGAATGTAGGCGGTGCTACGTGAATGCCTCTCTGACTGGTCACGCACCATTCAGGGTGAAACAATTTCACTTTTATTTTGTTGTATCTGTCAAACGCTTCGCACCACTTAAATTATTTGTCAATCTTTCTGAATATGTCTTCTTACACAGGCACATCTTTCCATTGAAACAAGAATTTAATGCTATAGTATTTGAGATGTTCCTCTTCACATATCGGCCAAACACGTTCAAGCAGGCCTTCAGTTATATCGCTACAAAATATATAAATGTAATCATCAATGTGCTTGTTGATGTGATACGCCAACACTCTGTATCGCATTCCAGGTGTGACACTGTTCCATTCCCCTATGAATAGAGGGTCATCGCATCCGTCTTTTAAATCATGCCAAAAATAGTTGTAAAATAAACACCAGTCTTTTACAGTGAAAAACTAGTCAGGGTCGTTGCTGGCGTCATACGTGAATCTTTCATGACTGTCCACGGTACTCAACCTGACCTCCCTGTTGGTCTTGTCAAAATTGTAACCGCTAATGCGATTACCGGATAAATGAAACTCACACTTGACATTATCCAAAGGTTTGTGAAGGAATTTGGACAAACATGGTCCATGTTTCATCTTCTTTCTAGGCGTCAGAGTGAGATCACCCATAGTGTCCTCAGTCGTCTTCTTGGGGGTTTTAGGTGATGGTGCTTCTGCCATTCTTGCAGAATAATTTCTATTTTTAAAATTCGCAAAATCACCATTTGTATTTTGTGTCTAGGTTTAAGATGATGCATCCTCAATCCTCCTTTTTAAATGCGCCGTTACAGGAGAGAGCTGCTCGACCATCACTACATCCGTGTTAGCAGCCTGGCAGTAGCGTGGTCTGACCGCAACCCTCGAGAACTCATTCTGAGTTTGAAACAGTCGTGTGAGGTTATCTGGCGGACGCTGCATAAGATAGTCTGCTCTTTTTTCTTTTCTAACTTGTGAAAAACTAGTTTTAAATTGTAATGTTACAAGATTTGACAAGTATCTCACTTAACTAACGCGCTTGATGTATTTCGTTATAGATAAGCGATCGCCTCTTCTACTTTTTATTTAACTTTGTCAAACTAACTAGTATACTCTTACTTAACGGTCTGATATTTTTATTTCACACCACGGTAAGATAAGTCGGCTCTATTTTATTTAACTTGGAATGTTAGAATACAACGTGGATTTTAACATGTATCTCACTTAACTAAGGAGTCAGATGTATTTTTGTTTTAGAATGCGCTCTACAAGTATCTTTGCTCTATTTCCCTTAACCTCTCACAGTCTGGCTATAATTTACTCTGAACACTGCCTATACATTTGTATTACAAGCACTTTCTGTATCTGATTGCCTCTTTATAATGTATTGCTTAGCGTATTCCTCAATTGTGAGTTGCTTTGAATAAAAGCATCTGCTAAATGAATAACTACACATAAATGTAAATATAAAACTAAAAGTCAAGGGTCAAGAGTCTAACTAAAGTAAGAGCTGACCACTATAATGGTGACTTTAAAACTTGTGATTTTTCTTCTTTAGTGATTCTGCTTGTTAACATCAGGTGTGTTCAATAATGGACAATCATCACTCAATGAATTTCTTAATTACCTCATTGATTTTAACACAGCGTCAAAGTTACTTTTAACTGAGCGGTGTTAATTTGACAGTGGAGATTTTGTTGTGTGGTGTTGTCTGTGAACTTCAGGAGCTTTACAGAGGAGTCTTTAGAAGTTCAGTCCTAAACGTACAGAAAGAACAGCAGTGGGGAGAGAACACATCCTTTCTCCGGTTTAAATCTGCAGCTTCAATACACGTAGGCGGTTTTGAATTCCTTTTTTTATTTCTATATAAAGTGTTTGCATATTGCTAAAACTAATCATGGTATTGATATCTTTGTAGGACTATCGACTCAATGGCAAAGTAAAGAATGTCTGGCAAATATCAAACCTAAAACAAACTGAACAGCTCTAGAAAGTGATTATACTTCTGACATAATTTACTTGCCTGAATATAGTTTGCATAGTCATGAAATTGTATTATTTTTTTTGTTTAACTGTTTATTGATTTGTTTTTGTTTTTGGGAACAGTAGTATAAAACAAAAGCAGCTGTACAAATTTAGAACCCATCCCACCCCCTGGTAGGCTTAAAAATTACAAAAACAAAAAATACAAAGTTATACAAAGATTTTAGAACAGATGACACAACATTAAAAGCTAAATGCCATGAATTTACAGTCTTCACATTAGATCCATTTATACGAGAAGTAGAGAGTTCCATCGAGATAATGTCCAACAATTAAACGGTCCAGGTTCGTCTGTCCATTGTGTGAGGAGGATTCCAGCGGCTGACTAGCAATTGTTTTGCTGCTGTGAGAGCAGCTAACAGTAGATATCTTTGTTGGACGGACAAGGTGAATTCCCAAAAGTCATTCATGAAAAAATGGCGGGGAGTCAAACATATCTTAGTACCCAACATATATGATAGGTCCTATGATAGTCCAAAAAGGTGAGAGAGAGGGGTACTCCCAAATAAAATGCAAAAAACCTATCTAAAACTCCTTGGGAACAGAGATCACACTCAAGAGATGACAGATTCATATAAAAACGTTTCACTAGAGTCAAATAAACCCTATGCAGCAATTTCCAATTAATCATTTGGTGATTAGGGTTTTTAGAATTATACAATTTGAATTACACAATTTAGACAATTTAAACATACCCCATACCTGAACTGAAAATAAAACATGCACTTTCTCATTAAGATCCTTGGCCCAAACAGTCATAATAGACAAAGCTTTGTATGAAAGCTCAAGAAGAAAGAGATAGATGACTGAAGCAGAGGAGGGAGATTCCTCAGAAGGAAAGATTAGTTTGTGCAAAGGGTGAACAAGCAGTTGAGAGTTCCACGGTACCCCATATGCCCGTAGGGCCGATCTAATATGCAAATCCATAAAGAAGGAAATGCCTGGCATATTTTATTGAGTTTTGAGATTCTGGAAGAATTGTAAACCACTATCATCATAGATATCTCCTAGAGTCCATTGAGGACAATGAAATGGAGTACTGCCTGACAAAATATTATTATTGTAGAAAATAGGCGAATGCCTATGCCATGTTGTAACTAGTTGTGAACGTCTTTCAACATCCCTCCATGTGGAGAGGAGGTGGGTTACAAAAGGGACCAAAGCGAGATATACATCCTCAAATCTGGCCCACTCCTGCAGAGTTTAGCTCTAACCTAATCAAACACACCTGAGCATGCTAATCAGTGTCTTCAAGATAATTAGAAAATCACAGGTAGGTGAATTTGATCATAGTTGGAGCTAAACTCTGCAGCAGATCTACTCTCCAGGGAAAGATTTAAGGAACCTTGATTTAGAGCATCTCTTCTTCCATTAGACAGCAAATGTCCAGCTGAAGTTCACTGAGATTTGGTGGATGAATGGGATCAGAGAAAAACTCTTGCTTCTTCTGGAGAGTATAGCATTTTAGGTTCACCTTAATTGAGAATGACCTTCAGCGTTGCAGGATAAAGAAGAAAATTACGGATGCCAGCTTCTCTCATTTCTTTCCAAATGCACTTATTTTTGCGGTGACTGGAGAAAAATCTGGAAAGAAAGACAGCGTTTCTCCATCAGATGTTTTCACCGGGGCGTGGAGACTGGCAGCCCGCAGAATGAGCTCCCTGTCCGTGTACCACAGCAGTTTAAAGATGAAAACCGGTGGTTTAGCGCAATCTGAGGAGAACATCTCGGGTTACTTGACCGTAACCCTGTTCCCTGAAAAAGCAGGAACGAGATGCTGCGCTGAAAGCGCTATGGGAACATTCTTTGTTTGACCGGTTGTTGAAGCATGTGTGTCAAACACGCCAAATTTTGGCTTAATAACCTCGGTAGGTGACGTCACTCGATCACGAACACCTGGAGGTATAAACAGATGTGACGTGGAAACATCCTCAGATCAAACTTTTGTCTGAAAGGACGTCCAGTCACGCTTACAGTGTGGCATCGAGGCGCAGCATCTCGTTCCCGCTTTTTCAGGGAACAGGGTTACGGTCAAGTAACCCGAGACGTTCCCTTATCAAAAGCTACTCTCGATGCTGCGCTGAAAGCGCTATGGGAACGAGAATATCAACGCCGCCGCACTGGAAGTGTCTGGACCCCCAACGTTGTGTAGTGTGTGTACAAACATTGAAGAGGTCTCAGACATGACTCTGGGATATCAACTCAAGGACGTGTGAGCCTGGAGTAGCATGAACATTTCAAACTACAGACTCTAACAAATGTGTGCGGAGAGGACCAACCTGCCGCATCACAAACTTGCTGCAAGGGGGCACCTCTTGCTAACGCCATAGAAGATGCAACCCCCCTGGTTGAATGGGCCCTAACTCTTAGAGGCGAAGCTTGACCACGCGCCTCATAGGCTAGGGCAATAGCATCCCTCACCCAATGCGATACAGTATGCTTCGTGGCAGCCGCCCCCCGGTTGCGGCCCCCATAGCATATGAAAAGTTGCTCCGACTTACACCACTGGCTAGTGCGGTGGACGTAGATCTGAAGAGCACGTACTGGACACAGTAAGTGAAGTATTTCCTGCTCCGGTGTCGTGAACAGCGGAGGGCAGAAAGCTTCAAGAACGATCGAATTCATGGAACTTTCGGAAGATAATTCGGGTGAGGGTGCAAAATAACTTTGACCAGCCCAGGGGCAAAGTCTAGGCAGGATGGCGAGATTGACAGAGCCTGCAAATCCCCAATTCTCTTAAGAGAAGTAATGGCCATTAAAAAAACATTTTTAGATTCAGAAACCTGATAGGCGCTGACTCTAGTGGTTCGAAAAGGGTGATGACCAGACCCTCGAGCACAATAGCTAAATCCCATGAAGGAGCTGTCACTCTGGTGGACGGCCTCAACCGCTTACCTGAATGAAGCGGGCAACTAGAGGGTGCTTTCCCACAGAAACCCAGTCAATGAGAAAATGGCAAGCCGAAATGGCGGCCACATAGACTCTGAGAGTACCAGGACATGTGCCTGAGGACAATTCTCTTGCAGGAACTCCAGTACTGAAACAACTTGGCAGTGAACTGGGTCTACATGGTGTGCCATATACCAATTCTCGAAAATGTGCCATTGAAAGCATAACTCCTTCTAGTGGAGGGAGCCCTAGCGCTTAAATAGTCTCTACTATGTCGGGCGGAAGCCCAGCATCTCTCAGTTGGTCCCCCTCAGGGGCCAGACATGGAGGTTCCAGAGCTCGGGCCTGTGATGAAATACTGTCCCCTGTGCCTGAGATAGGAGATCTCTCCTGATCTCGCCCACGGCGAGCCGTCGAGGAAGGATATTAGATCTGAGAATCATATTCTGGTCGGCCAACGGGATGCTAACAGTAAGAGGCGAGACCCCTGTTGACGGACCTTGGCCAGGACTCCTGGAAGCAGAGTGCTGCTATTTCGGGGTGGATTTTCCATTCCCCATGTCTCACAGCTTGTCTGGACAGCAAGTCTGCTCCCACGTTCATATGCCCGGGGATGTAGATCGCCCTGAGGGACAGGAACTTGTCCTGTGCCCAAAGCAGAACCTGCTGCGCTAGTCTGTTTAGGCGGCGCGAACGCAGTCCGCCCTGGTGATTTATCCGCACTAGGACATGGTAGCCTCTCAACTGCTGGAGGAAGTATTTCAGGGCCAGAAATAGAGCCATCATTTCGAGGCAATTGATGTGCCAATCGAGAAGATGGCCTCTCCAAATCCCTTGGGCTGGATGGCCATCCAAGACCGCACCCCAGTCCGTGATGGAAGCGTCTGTCGTTAGCATCTTGCGACGACAACACGGACCTAGAGTGGGACCCAAAGTCAGAAACCGGGGTCTGAACCACATAGAAAGGGTATGAAGCCCCTGGCGCGTACCCTTATTTGCCTCTGGGGATTGGCCCTTGGATGAAATCCCCTGGCTCTGAGCCACAACTGAAACGATCTCATCTGCAGGAGGCCCAAGGGTATCACCGTGGATGCAGCTGCCATGAGACCTAGAACCCTCTGAAGGTAATGAACAGTAATTATCTGGCCTAGCTTGATGTTATTTAGGGCACTTAGAATGGATTTGACACGTGCAGGAGACAGCTGTGCCTGCATCGTGATCGAATCCCATACAACCCCGCGATACGTTGTTCTCTGAGCTAGGTTGACATCTCGATGTCGAAGCTCTTGAGACTGTGTCCAGAATCATCCAGTCGTTTATGTAATTAAAATGCAGATGCCCTGGAGTCGCAGAGGAGCCAGTGCTGCATCCATGCATTTCGTTTACGTGCGGGGTGACAAGCTAGGCTGAATGGAAGAACCCGATACTGGTAAGCTTCGCCCCCAAAAGCGAACCTCAGGAACTTCCTATGTTGTGGTAATATTTCTACGTGAAAATATGCGTCCTTGAGATCGGTTGTCACGAACCAATCCCCCGATTGGATCTGAGACACAATCATCTTGATTGTCAACATTTTGAACTTGTAAGATCTGAGGTAGCGGTTCAATCCACGAAGATCTAAAATTGGACGCAACACCCCATCTTTCTTGCATAATAGCCTGTCTCTCTGTCTGGCAGGGGAACATGTTCTATGGCCCCCTTGTCCAGCAGAGCTTGCGACTCCTGTGTCAACAAATCAACTCGTTCCAGTTTCACGGAAGTGGAGACCACGCCGTTGAAACGTGGAGGCCGATATGCAAACTGAATCCTGTAGCCCTTCTCTACAGTCCTTCCTACCCACGGAGATATATTTGGCAGTAGTTTCCACGCTGCCAGCTTCTCTGAAAGGGGCACTAGTTTTGACACTTCGCCTTGATGGGGGATGTTAGATGTGCGGTGTCCTGAAACGTGGCAGGAAGCAACCGAACACATAACATTTCGCTGGAGACCGCTGCTCCCCGAAACACCAGTGGCGGCGGAGATTGAACAACGGCCTCTTGAGGGTGCCAGGAAGGAGTCTTTATTCTCTGTTGAAATTTCCACACCCCTCCCAGGGGGGGGCACACCCTCGGGGTCCTGGGCGCACAAGCCTCAGGACCTTTCCTTGGAGGAGATGATGCTCCTCAGGTCCAGTCTCTTTGAGGCAGACTGTGAAGCGCGGCGAGCCGCACCCCAGTCTCTACGAGGGGGTGCTCGGCTCGCCACACTCTCCTTTGTGCTTCACACCTCAGAGGACCACTCTTGGTCGGGACCGGGTGGCCGACGTTCCCGACTCTTGAGCACAGCGGGGAAGAAACCTCACAGACGCCTCCTCGTAGCGCTTTGCCTCCCGAAACCTAGTGTTAACTAGGTAACTAGTAGTGTTAACGCCGTTAACACCGTCGCCAAATAGGCCGGAAAGTGAGATGGGGGCATCAAGGAGGAAAGTGCGGTCTTTGTCCTTGATGCCCGTGAGGTTGAGCCACAGATGTCTTCTCCGTGGAACCATGGCAGCCATAGAACGGCCGATGGCACAGGCCGTCTGCTTGGTCGCACGGAAAATGCCCCTTCGTCAAATGACCTGCCTGTGCTCAAATCTTTCAGCAGGTCAGCCTGGCATGCCTGCAAAACCGCCATAGTATGCAAAGCAGCACCAGCTTGACCCGCTGCTTGAAAGGTTTTCCCAACCAGTGAATATGTTACTCTGCATGGCTTGGTGGGGAGAGTTGCTTTCTTTAATGATGATGAACCCCCAGGAGAGAGATAGCGTCTCTTCAATCTGAGGCATCATCATGTAGCCCCGTGCCTTTGCATCAACGATAGTCGAGTAGATCGACATCGATAGCACAAAAACACGGGACGTATACGTTTGTTTTTTGTTCCATGAACGAGCTACCTCGTCATGGAGATCACCAAAGAAGGGGAGAGACCGTCACTGAGGCCCCTCCCCCTGGCCACGCGACAGATATCTGTCGTCTAACTTTGACCGTTTGGAAGTCTCTTGCTCCTGCGGCCAGTCTAAATGTAATCGATCGACTGCCCGAGTAACCACCTCTTAAGCTTTTTCATCACGAGAGGAGCGCACTGAGGTGGCACTTTCCACTTCCACAGAAGAAAAAGATGAAGTCTCGTCGGCCCGTTCAGAAGAAACGCCGATGCGCGCTTGAGAAACGGATGCGAGGGCTTCATGATCCAGCGAGAGCGCGAGAGAAAGGGGGTGAATCCGTCTCACGTGCCTCAGCAGACCGACATGCGATCACCACGAGCTTTTAAAGAAGGCGGCTCGCGAAGCACCTAAATCGAGAGGAGATCGCAGTGCTCGCACTCGAGCCCACGGATCGCGTGCTCTTCCAAACACTCAAACAGAAAGCATGGATATCTTCATCAGAGAGCTTCCTATGACAAAGAGGTAAACATCTCCTTACCTGATCTGTCATAGTGAGTAGTTTTCCAATACACACACACACACAATGCGGTCCTTGAAGACAAAAAGACCTGAGGATGTTTCCACGTCACATCTATCTATAGATATTTACCTCCAGGTGTTCGTGATCGAGTGACGTCACCTACCGAGGTTATTAAGCCAAAATTTGGCGTGTTTGAGACACATGCTTCAACAACCGGTCGAACAAAGAATGTTCCCATAGCACTTTCAGCGCAGCATCGAGAGTAGCTTTTGATAAGGGAACCTTGTGTACACACAATGCGCTCGCTCCACTTCAATCTCTTTGCCCACCAAAGATGGTAGCCACGTCGATAGCGATCTTTTCAAAAAGCCTATAGGGTTTTCGTAACCTTCAGGCAATCCGACCAGACGCAGATTTCTGCACCTCTTTTGATGCTGTAAGTCCACACTTAGGTAAAGTTGGTTTTATATTCTTACATTCACAACATTCACACATTTCCGCGTTCAATACATTTCTAATTATATTTACAATAAAGTAATTGTTTGCAAATTTTAAACAGCGACATCATTGTCAACCTACTACATTTTTTTTCACAATCGATCAAATTGGGCAAGTATTGTTTTAATGTAATATTTACTTGCGAATGTCCACTGAATGTCCAATGTAGTGTGGTTAACAAAGTAATTGAATGTAGAAGTCCGAATGTGCCAATATAAAACCAACTTTACCCAAGTTTAGTTCACAACCTGTTGCTCGATAGGGGTTACTTGCCTATCGTGATCTGCAACAACTTTTGTTCTCTCATCTTCCCTGTAAGAAGATCCAGTTTAGAACATAGCGACTGAACAACTGACATGTGAGAAGCGAACTCGTTCCGCATCGCCGTCAACTCGGTTCTTAGAATGTCCTCAAAATGTGTAACAGTGTTCGCCATCTTGCCCACCATATCGCTTGTGTTCGGTGGCTTGGATATATTCTTAATTGGAGAAGCCGACAGAGACAACTCCTGCTGTTTACGAATGTATGACAACAGGGAAAGTATTATTAATTAATAAAACTTAAAATAAAATGAAAAAAAATCTGCAAAAAGGGGTCCAAACATACGGAGCTCTACTCAAGTGCGACTAGGTTCATGAGCACGTCACGTGATTAAAGTGTATTCTGATATCTGAGTGTTTTTTTATTAATATCTCACTGCATTAGTTCACTGTGGCGTTGTTGTAAAAAGTGTTGTTTGGGAATCCTGGAGTGTATGAGCCCAGATAGATAGTTTTACAAGAACATCTTAAAGACATCCAATAAACATCTATTTGACATATGATAGGAAACGTCCTATCGGCCTAGATGTTTTGCAGATGAGCAAACACTCTAAAAAATATATCTAAAAAATGTAAAAGCAGACGTCAAATAGACATCAATGAGATGAATGTGTGATATCAGTGAGGGCAACCCCAGTATTACAGCACAGTGGCACATACATATTTAGCCATGACATAAATTTAAAGAAACTAAGCAACCGAAAACAATATGTCTTCCTCAGATGTATTGTTTGTAATGTACATCAGTGTCGGGTAAAATAGCATAATAAACTAATTTGTGGTAGAGAAAGTTGCTTAAATCTAGGCTACATGAGTAGCAAAGATGTTGAATTAAACGTAAACACAATCAGAATGTCTGCATATACATACTGGCCCTGATAATCATAACTTCTACTTACCACTTGCTCAATTTCTGCCAATCAGTTTGCATAACCAAATAATTTCTGCACAAACTGTCATAAACCATCTCAGGGAAGCTCATCTGCATGGTCGTCGTTCTCATCGGGGTCTCGATCTGACTGCAGTTCGTCATCGTAACCGACTTGAGTGGGCAAATGCTCACATTCGATGACGTCTGGCACTTTGGAGAGGTGTTCTCTTCATGGATGAATCCCGGTTTTCACTGTACAGGGCAGATGACAGACAGCGTGTATGGTGTTGTGTGGGTGAGCGGTGTGCTGATGTCAACATTGTTGATCGAGTGGCCCATGGTGGCGGTGGGGTTATGGTATGGGCAGGCGTATGTTATGGAACACAGGTGCATTTTTTGATGGCATTTTGAATGCACAGAGATACCGTGACGAGATCCTGAGGCCCATTGTTGTGCCATTCATCCACGACCATCACCTCATGTTGCAGCATGATAATCCACGACCCCATGTTACAAGGATCTGTACACAATTCCTGGAAGCTGAAAAAAATCCCAGTTCTTGCATGGCCAGCATACTCACCAGACATGTCACCCGTTGAGCATGTTTGGGATTCTCTGGATCAACGTATACGACAGTGTGTTCCAGTTCCTGCCAATATCCAACAACTTCACACAGCCATTGAAGAGGAGTGGACCAACTCTATGCGAAGGATATGTGTCACACCAGATACTGACTGTTTTTGTCAGATACCCAGATACCCCCCCCCCCCCCCCCGGACCCCTCCAATACAGTAAAACTTCACATTTTAGAGTGGCCTTTAATTGTGGCCAGCCTAAGGCACACCTGTGCAATAATCATGCTGTCTAATCATCATATAGATATGCCACACCTGTGAGGTGGATGGATTATCTCGGCGAAGGAGAAGTGCTCACTAACATAGATTTAGACAGATTGTGAACAATATTTGATATAAATAGGCCCTTTGTGTACATAGAAAAAGTCTTAGATCTTTGAGTTCTGCTCATGAAAAATGGGGCAAAAACAAAAGTGTTGTGTTTATAATTTTGGTCGGTGTACTTGGGTTGCTTTGGTCTTCATCAACCCCCGCTTGCAAACCTGAATATGATTTATTTAAATTTTACTTATGAAAATGTGTGTGAAATGTATTGAATTTAAATATTCACAGCTTAAATAAACAATTACGTTAAATTTCAGCCACTAAAATGCAAGCCCTGAAAATACAAGACATTAAATGCAAGCACTGCTATTTCAATGCATTATGTATTAATTTAGTGCAATTCAACATGTTTTATTGTTTCAAAGATATTGGTCATTATTTCTCTTCCATAAAAAAAAAAACAAGATTCATAAGACATTTACTGAACACTCAAAAAAGAATAACAAAAAGTCAGTGCAGTTTATGGTGGTAATCATTTAGATTGTTTTGCTTTTTTGTTTAATCAGAGGGTCAAGTCTTCATGGTTGGACCACTGGTCACCTTAGATAAAACCCCTCGACTTGAAACAAGAAGTTCTTCTGTGGACATCGATCTCATTGGGATCGCCAAGAACAGCAATGCAAGTATGTAAAATATTTATGTGTGGAAAAAATATATAATAAAATGAGAAACATCATACCATTACCACTAAAGCACAATCACTTACTTTATGTTTTTACATAGTATTGCATGTACTGTAGTTTATTTTTCTGTCACACAGGATCAGCTGCTGTGACTTTCATGAGCTACAATATGATGGAGAATCTACTGAAGCCAGACTTCTTCAACACATCAAATGACACGATTAAAACCATGATGTCCACTGTGATCTCAGCTACTCTTCCCAAAACTACCAACACTACACTCACCAAACCAGTCAACTTCACCTTCAGACACATCGGAGTGAGAGACTGAAATGTGTTTTTGTCCAACCTGAGAACTGATGAACATCTGAAAACATCTCAAATTCAATGTTCTGATAGTTTCTGTATGTTCTGTTTGCAGGAGTTTGATCCCAATGGTTCTCTGTCCTGTGTGTACTGGAATATCAGCGAGTGGATTGTAGATGGTTGTTCTGTTTTAAAGACCAACAGCAGCTTCACTGTGTGTTCCTGTGTTCATCTGTCAACATTCGCTCTGATTCAAACCAGCAGCCGCCAACCACAGGTAAAAAAGAGAACAAGTCAAACCTCCGCAAAAGATTGAAGCATTGAAAGCACTAGCATAATTCAAATTCAATCTACAGTAGATGATCAACACTAAGAATAGCACAGATTTGGCACTCATGTACTCTGAAATGTTTTCTCAGAGCTACTCACTGCTGAATCTGGTGATTTTGGTGTGTGTGATCGTGGGACTGGTGTTCTTCACTTTGGGCCTGTTGACCTTTGTCCTTTATAAGTGGAGTCCTGCGCGTGATTGGATGCGTGGTTTCATTGTGCATGGTCCTGAAGGCTACAACAGGGAAGAGTGAGTTATTTTTTATTTTATTTGTTTAGAATGAAATAAAACAGCTCAGGGCTTAACATTTCTGCTCTCTGTTAACAATACAATGATACTTACAAGATTAAAAAGTTAACAACTGAAATACTTTTTCAACACTGGCTCAGTTTGTGGTTCTTGGTTGCTCCTGGATTCTGGGCTTCTTCACTAATGGCAGTAAGGTTCTGGAGATTCCTGATCTTGAACTCTCATCTTTTCTGATGTATCGTGTCCCCAACAATGATATCAGACATTTATTTAATTGACCATCATATTCCATGAGAAATCCAGTCATGATATACTACTAAAGTTGTTTTCACTGAGGTCCTGTTCTTATTTTGGTATCTGTGACTTTAAGAGAAGAATGTCAGAGGCAGTTTGTTTAATTTCTTTCCTGTGACTGAATGTTCAAGTGAGCCAAATCTATTCAAACTCCAACTGTCAAAAATCCAAATCAAAAATCAGACACACGATAGATTTCATCTGCTGTCTGTTGGTCTGTCTGTCTGCATAACATTAATTATTTCAAACTTCAAACTTTTAAAAACTATTTCAAACTTTTAGGAATGGATTTTTTAAGCCAACATCAGAATGTATTATTATTTTATGTATTTATTGTTTGCTTGTATTTAAAAAAAAACTGTCCAGAGACAAGCTATGGAAGAGAAGTAAAGTTTCAGTATTTACTTCAGAAATTCAGCTCTAGTCTCATTAAACAACTGTTCTTACCTGTTTATCATAATTAAACTAAGAGGTTAAATTGATCTGAAGACACTCAGCTCCTCTCGTCTCATTCCTATCCAGGTTACGCTGCAGTACACGGAGCGCTTCAGATGTCTTTGCTGTAGAGTCAAGACCAACAACATCAAAAGTGTCTCAAAAAACACAGAAGACCACAACATCATTTTAACCCTAGAATGCCAAAAAAAAATAATAATACATAAAGGGGGTGATTTTGACCCACTTTGGAAAGAATGATTTTCCTTAAAACGATTATTGAAGAAATAACAAGTATAGATTAATAATAATAATAATAAATATGTCTTATTGAAATAATTAAAATAATTGATATACAAATTTTAATATATCAAACATATTTTTTGTCCACTTTTATTTTGGCAAACAATTAAATGTATTAATTGTAAAGTGCAGTTGCACTTTTCCTATACAAACTCTAAACTAATTTAGTTCTACTGTAAAGTATATTCCCGACTGACCCTTTCCTCCCACATTTCTCAAAGACCATGTGAAAATGATCTGCAGGCAGAGACAGAACATTTCACATTACATCAGATTTGCACCTTTCTAAGCATATCTTTTGGGCAGAGTTTGAACCTCTCCCTTTGTTTGAGCCTTCAGCTGTCCTTTGCTGTGGCCTTTATATACTCATGCATCTGAAATCACAGTCTGAGCAGGTTCTACATTTCAGAGCGTCATGACTGTTAAAAAAGTATGCATGTGTACAGTATGAGTACTGTATGCACTACATCATGCTGCCATTTTAGCATTATCATGAGATCTGTGGAGTATCATTTGCCTGCATTTCACAACTCCTCCCATGGTCTGTGGACAGTAAAATGATGTGAACTTCAGAAGTAGTAGGTCATCCAGATACTCTGTTGCCTAATCTTTTATGAATACTGCAAATTCAGACATACTCATTTCAAATACTGCTGTTCACCTATGTAATAGGGATATATATACATATTCAGGCACAGAGTTGGTGTGTGAGGCTAATGCTTAGCTCAAAATTAATGAAAATGTTTCTTGCTGTCTGTTGGTTTAGTGTGAATTGTCATATAGTATAAACTGCAATAATATATTACTGTAACTACACTGTTAACACTAACATGTAAACCTTCATAATCATTTTTTATTCCTATATATATACATAAACGAATGATTTTATGCTGGTGGGTGAAAAGCTTATTTTTCATATTCCTCAGAATAATCAAACTTAAATGATTTAAAGTAAATGTTGGCAAATAGAAAATCTAAAAACTATATCGTGTGCATGGTAAAGGGGAATTAATTAACATTGTACATCATCATAGTTGATTAGTGGTAAAGTTATGAATTTGTAAATCTTGCACCATTACATTTGTGTTTATTGAGCTCAGAAAGCTAACTGTTTCTTCTGCAAGGAACCGTTTTACAATATAATACTTTATTCATATGCCTTATATAGTGCTTTGTTACAATTTGTATTGTTAAAGGCGCTATATAAATAAAGGTGACTTGACTTGACCTTATACAACATATAAATATATTTTATTTTTGGGTGGAAATGCCACAGGTTTTGTGGGTTCTTTGATATACATTTAAAACTTAAATGAAAATAATCTGTATTTTAAATTAATCTCAATTAAAGTGAATCTGTATTTTCATGTGGCTTTTTTTTTTTTAAACATGAATAGATTTCATTGTATTATTTTGATGTATTTGTATTGCAAAAATCTTAATAAACAAAATAATAAACAATAGTAACTGTATTTATAAATGTGTTTCCAATGTTCCACAAAAGAAAAAAAGGCTCCATAATAGACTGACCCTGATTTCAGAAGAATACCAGTTTGAAATATGAAATACATAACCATCTTCCACAGCATTTCTGTATTTAAACTGTAACACAAATAACCCTTAGAACTGCATGTTCACATTTTATGTTATATTTACAACTTAAGCCATTAAACCCAGTTTGAGGGACGGATGACGCTCGAAATGTCCAGTGAGGATGTGCTGCATCACTTCATTTACTCATTTGATCTTGAGGAAAAAAATATTTAATATTGAGATTAAATGTTTGTGATACCAGCAAACACCCACATGCGCGCACACACACAGACACACACACACACACTTACATATTTGTTTCTATGAATTGTGGGGACTTTCCATAGACTTATTAAACTTTTATACTGATCAAACAATATGTTTAATCCCTAACCTACCCCTTACAGAAAACCTGTTTGCATTGTTAGTCACACCTCATGGCGTATTTGTTTTTTTTGCTCCCTCTTGTGCCCATATTTAGTTGTTTCTGTTCCTGCTCTCATTTTGTCATTATTAGTTCATTCTCCTTGCCTATTCGTCCCTCATTAGTCACCTTACTTTAGGTTCCCTCTGTGTACCGGTCCTTGTCAGCTATTAGATTGTTTCATGCAGCTTGTGTTTCCCTGTGTTTGGATAAATAGATCTTCTTGGATTGTGATTAAAGTTTTATTGAACTATCGTCGTCTTCATGAGTGTCTCCTCTACAAATGTGTGACAGTTCCACTTTCAGATAAACATCATTTATTATTTGTAATATTTTTCCCCCTTGTGTCAAATGTCAAAAATGTCAGGTTTTACGGTCCTTGTGGGGACATTTGGTCCTCAAATGTAGCATAAACAAGTACACACACACACACACACACACACACACACACACACACACACACACACACACACACACACACACACACACACACACACACACACACACACACAATTTATGGAGTTGTAACATCCTTACAACTTTACCTCTCTATGAAATGTGTACATAAAATGTTTTTCAGAGAATGTTCCCATTATGTTCATATTAATTATATATAAATGACGCATTTTATTAAAAGACAAATCATTGTTTTGTCATCATGAACATAATAATTTAATATAAATCTGGAATTAAGTTACAAATCATATTGCATTTTTAAGGATGCTTGTATTTTATATTTGTATTTGTATTTGTTATATGTTCCAAGTTACTCATACATGGCCAGTTCCAAAACTTAGTATCTCTCATTAGACACAGCTTGTGCACATTTTAATTAAAGTTGCACAGTCTGGAAAGAAAATGACATTTTAGCAATAATAGAAAAATGTACAGTTTTTATTTTCTTCAACTGCTTACACACAAAATCGTTACTTGTTACACACTTTCTGAAACCTGACACTAAAACACCAGAACCACACACCAAATCTGCAAAACCATACACTGTGCACTTTATGCACTTTTAAAATATGTTGCTTAGCTCAGTTCAGCTCTAAATGTTAATTTAATAAGTTTAGTTTAACAAATAATTGCCTCCTTCAGTTTCTGTTTATCAATTGATGTATCAAACAGTCCTGGAGTGTCGATCACTGAGCTGTCAATCCACTACCTTCTGACGTTTCATGCATTTCTTAGTAACAGATTCAGGAGAGAATTCTTCATCAAACAGCTTTTCTCTCAAGGATGGTGTTCCCTGTTGCAATCTTTCCAACTCCAGTTTTACCCACCAACATGATCCTGAGATCTGACACGATTTAAAAATATAAAAGGACAGATGTAAACATGTACTAAATAAAGATTTACTGTATGATAGGCTCTAGACCAGTGATGGGCAAACTTGGCCCTTTCAGGCCACTTTCCTGCAGAGATTTGACCCTGATAAAACTCACCTGCCCGTAGCCTTCTAGTCTTGAAGACAATGATTAGCTGGTTCAGATGTGTTTGATATGGGTTGGAGCTAAACTGAAGGAAATTGGCCTGGAAGGGCTGAGTTTGCCCACCCCTACTCTAGACTGTCTGTAGATAATGTGCTAATTTTATGCAAATTGGATCCATTTATATTTAGAACACTTTCTGGAATATCTCAAACACTATTAATGGAATTAACTGGAGATATTTTACCAGAGTAAATCATGCAGAGCACAAAAATAAGGTTGTCACTTAATGTTCACTATTTTTCATCATATATTAAAAATAACTTAAGAATAATGTATCAACAGTAGCATGGTATATTTTAATTTCCAAACGTAATTTTTTTTTATGTAGTGCCACTGTCAGTGAATTCACCTTTGACATTTGTTTTTTGTGTTTAGAGTTTTGTGTAAAGTTCTCACCGTTGTCTGACAGTACCTGGTATGTTGTCTTACTGCTCATTCCCCAGATTTTTTCAGGTGTCTTGACTACATTTTTGCTTCCCATTCTTTCATTATAGAATTCCTTGAATCTGTCTAATGAGCTGTAATCATGCAGGTTTTCATATATGCAAGTTGTTTTCTTTGTTTCTCTTACATAATAATCAAAACTCTCTTTTTTATAGTCACAGTACGTGTTGATCTCATTTCCGTTGTACTTTCCATTTCAAAAGTCTCTTTTATTTTTGCTCGTTCTTGTCTTTCCTCTTTCTCTTGCTTTGTTTCGCTGTATGTACTTTCTTCATACTTTTTCTTTTCTCTTATGCTTTCATTTTCTTGTTCAGTCACTGTGTGTGTTATTCTGTCTTCCATTACATTGTGGTATGTAACAGTCTCTGATGCTGATTTTGTTTGATGTTGTTTCGTTTCGGTCTCTTTACTTTTGTATGTGTTTTCTTCCTCTTGATTGTTCTTTATCATTATGCTCTTTGTTCAATACATTAAATAAATCTCATTATTGTAATGCTGGTGATTATTCTGTTTGACAGTTTCATCAATCTTCTTCAGAAATTCTGCGATGTGAGTTTGAATAATCTCATTTTTACTGTTGATTGCATGATAATTATCTCTGCAGTGACTGACCAGCTCTCGAAATTTTGTATCAAGTATAAAGAGTATCCATTCTTTCATTGACATGTTTTCTCTTCCAATGATCAGAACCATTGTGAACTTAAAAGCTTGAGCTCCAAAGATCTCCTGACTCTTTTCAATAATGTTCCTCTGCTCCTCTCTGAAGGTCTCCAGGTTGATGATGAGCAAGAACACATGAGGACCAGGATAAGAGAGAGAAAGACTCTTCATCATCTGCTCCTGTAGCTCTTCATCAGTCAGATGAGTGTTAAATATTTACTAAATGCACAAATCAACTTCTTGTGAACTTTAAAGAGGCAAACTACTAGGCAGAAAGAATAGTTTATTTCTTCAAAAAATGATATGCATATTTTACAATAAATATGAAAACAATATATATATATATATATATATATAATTTAAACATTTAAAATTAATTATATTAGAGCAGTAATGTAAATAACAGCAGAATTGAGAAGATATACAGAAAATTGAGCTACTTTTTCTGAAACGTTAAAAAGTGCTGTAGTTTGTTTGCTCTTTGACTTTGAATATAAACTTCTGTACTTTTACGTATGTATTTCCATAGTCAGCTTACAACGCAATGAGTCAATGTCTGCGCAAATTCAGTGTGTCTGGTGGTCTCCATGCACTCACTACAGGTAAGTGACAATTCACTTATATCCAATTGACAAAGAGCCTAGTCTTTTTTCTGCACATCTTGATTAGTTGATTAGCATTTAGTGGTGTAACAGTTATGGAGGGCCTGTCTCGAAGCCTGATTGCATACTCTGCCAATAGGTAGGACTGCCTCTGAATGGCGCTCAACCAAGTAGAGTCAGTGTAGCTCTCAGCACCCTCTGTTGGAGACAATAATCACTACACAATTGTTTCGATAACCAGCAGGCTACTGTATGTCAGTCAGGATTTTTTACAGGTTAGCAGGTTATTTTGAACTTGAATGTTCGGTTCCAGTTATGGACCGAACACCAAAAACTGTGACTGTGACAGAGAAGACCACAACAATGTACACCTTTGCTGATAAGTCTTGGATAGGAGATGACTAAGTACAGCTAAAGTTTTAAAAAGTACAAAGTATAAAGACATTTTATGGACCATATCTTCTGGAAGGAAATAGCACCCTCTGTGGGTCAGCAGAGCCAACATATCCTAGTCCGTATGCAAAATGCACCAACCAACTGTTCACATAGTCAAAATAATCATACTTTCCATTGAGATGTGCAACCCCAAGATGTTTCTGATCACAATAAATATTAGTTACATAAGTCTTCTACTGTTCACTCACGAGTACGCTAAACTGATTTGCTTATTAAACTTGATTGAGACACACTGATGTATGTTTCAATATACTTTCAAAGCATGTAATATATAAAATCATCAACATAAGATATAATAATTTTTCATACATTTATGTACAAGTGTTTTTTGTGTGTGACCAGTGGCGTAACTACAGAGAGTGCAGCTGCACTGGGGCCCTGTGTGGCGGGGGGGCACACCAAAGTGGTGTTTATCAATGATTGTATATCAAGGAGATGTTAGTGTGCATTTTGTTTTGTGCTTTCACCAGAACGAAGCGCTCGATCGTGAAAATGCGCATTGTGCACGAGCGCCAAAAGAGAACTGATAACAGCGCCAATGGGCACTCGGCAGAACAAATTCCAGCAATAGATTGCCTGTTATTTAATACAGACCAAAGAATTTCTTATCAAATGGAGATATTTATTTCTTCCCACATAGCAATTTTTATCTGGCCCACATACCGCAATGAATTTAGGCCTGGATTCCAGACAAGGGCCACACATAGTCCATAACTGGCCCATTCTGACGGACTGAAATTTTGTCTTTGGTGAACAGTCTTCAAAAGTGCAAAGAAGATTTTAAGTTTTAAGTACTTTTCTGACTTGCGTGAGGTTTCCATAAGCAACAAAGTCTACTTGAACAAAAGCTTCACTACATTTAAAGTTTAATACAAAGAAATCGCGTTTGGTCTCGTACTGTATCGCGTATTTTGTCAGCGTCTGCGCTTGCTTGGCCGTTTGTTGTGATAAACAGGAAAGTGTGTTCAGCTGAATTCAAATATTGATATATTAATTATTATACCGGCGCAGTGGTTGTGAGAAGACCGAAGAGTGTAAAGACCATTGACTCTACCGTGTGACTCCACCGGGCAGGGACACTGGCAAAGGATATAAGTATCGCTTTTTATTTATCTTCTTGCTTACGGCTTGTTTCACTTCTGTTTTAGTTGTTATAACCAATTCTTACTATGTGCAGTGTTGGGGGTAACGCATTACAAGTAACGCGAGTTACGTAATAATATTACTTTTTTCAAGTAACTAGTAAAGAAACGCATTACTTTTCAATTTACAAGAAAATATCTGAGTTACTTTTTCCCATTTATTGACTGACTGCGCTGTGTGAACATGTTACTTTCTAGACTAAATATGAATGTGTATTAATTCATCCCACTCGCAAAAAAACAGATTCAGTATTCATCAAAATGATTTCAAACAGTGAAATGCAAACTCAGAATATGACTTATAATTAATAATAATTAAATATGTTAAACAACACAAATGTATCTAATCCCATTTTATTAACCGATGTCTTTGATGATCTAGTTCAACCATACTAATAAAGGACTTTGGATAAACTAACAATTGTGCTTCATTGTTTTTTTATTGCTGAAGAGTGTTGAACCCTCTTCTGTACAGACGTGATTTACTCGTCCTTCAGTCTTTATTCATTACACTTTTTTGGTGTGAAAAGGCTTTTACATTTGCTATAAATATAACTTATTGTATTAAAAACAAACAATCAAGACCTGCTCATGTTTAAAAAGTAACGCAAAAGTAATGTAACGCATTACTTTCCATAAAAAGTAACTAAGTAACATAATTAGTTACTTTTTTTAGGGAGTAACGCAATATTGTAATGCATTACTTTTAAAAGTAACTTTCCCCAACACTGACTATGTGTAATGAAGTTGTTGTTTGTTAGCATGTGTGTTTGGCCGTGTTATTATTTTAGGATTACTGATAAACTACTGCATTTGATTTATCTATTTTAATTTGAGATAAACTATGTCTTTATAGGTATCTTCTTTTATAAGTTTTAGTTATATTTAATTTGTGTTATTTTAGTTACGTAACTTCAACATACTACATGGAAATTAAATAATATATATATATATATATATATATATATATATATGGGTGTTTGGCTTAGTGACATGTTATAATCATTATTATACTCATACCTTTCGTTGTTTGAATATTTTGAATTGTTTTTAGCTTTATTTTTGTTTTCATTTAAATTAAAGTTTTGTTTAGTTTTTAAATGTTGTTGTATGCATTTCTCATTTTTATTTGTGTTCCTGTGGCTCAGTGGTTAGAACATTGTGTTAGCAGTGCAAATGTTGTGGGTTCGATTCCCAGGGAACACACATACTGACAAAAACATGTATAACCTGAATGTACTGTAAGTCTCTTTGGATAAAAGCGTCTGATAAATGCATTAGTGTAAATATATTTAAAATTGAATTGCTTAAATGTGTGTATTTATAGAGTTTTAAATTATAGTTTGTTACTTTTTCTTATTTGTAAGTAGCTTTGGATAAAAGTGTCTGCTAAATGACTAAAAGTAAAGTAAAGCAATATATTTGCTCATAATTTCAAAGCCACCACCATCATTCCAGTCCCGAAGAAGTCATCTCCATCCTGCTTCAACGACTACCGTCCAGTAGCACTCACTCCTATTCCCATGAAGTGCTTTGAACGGCTAGTCATGCAACACATCAAGTCTGTCCTCCCCCCCTCCCTGGACCCCTTCCAGTTTGCATATAGGTCCAACCGCTCGACCGATGATGCCATCGCCACTGCCCTCCACCCAGCCCTCACACATCTGGAAAAAAAGACTCATATGTCAGGATGCTGTTCATAGACTTCAGTTCAGCATTCAACACAATCATCCCTCAGCAGCTCACTCACAAATTGGCCCAGCTGGGGCTAAACACCTCTTTGTGCAACTTTCTGACCGGAAGACCTCAGGCAGTACGGGATGGCATTAACACATCCAGCACCATCACACTGAACACAGGGGCCCCCCAAGGATGTGTGCTGAGCCCCCTCCTCTTCACTCTGCTGACCCACGACTGCACACCGTCACACAACTCTAACCTTTTCATCAAGTTTGCGGATGACACGACTGTGGTGGGTCTCATTAGCAACCGAGATGAGACAAACTACAGGAGTGAGGTGAGCCACCTGGCTGGGTGGTGCAGGGTCAACAATCTCTCTCTGAATGTGGAGAAGACAAAGGAGATTGTTGTTGATTTCAGGAAAGTGCACACTCAGCATGCTCCTCTGACCATCAACGGTGCGACTGTGGAGAGAGCGAGCAGCACCAAGTTTCTGGGTGTGCACATCACAGAGGACCTCTCCTGGACTAACAACACTGCAGCACTGGCCAAGAAAGCACAGCAACGTCTCTACTTCCTCCGCAAACTCAGAAGAGCCAGAGCCCCGACCCCCATCATGTGCACTTTCTACAGGGGCACCATCGAGAGCATCCTGACTAGCTGCATCACTGTGTGGTATGGCGCCTGCAACGCGTCCTGCCGCAAGTCCCTTCAACGGATAGTGAGAGCAGCTGAGAAGATCGTTGGTGTCTCTCTCCCCTCCCTCCAGGACATCTACAGCACCCGTCTCACCCGCAAAGCCCACAGCATTGCAGGTGATCCCACCCACCCGACACACAGCTTCTTCAGTCTGCTGCCATCAGGGAGGAGACTGCGGAGTCTCCAGGCGAGGACCAGCAGACTGAAGGACAGCTTTGTCCATCAGGCTGTCAGGAAGCTGAACTCCCTCCCGTCCTTGCCCCCCCTCCCCTCTTTTACCCCACGCAACACTGAACTCTGACACTACCCCCCCCCCCCCAATGTCCACACCCCCAGCTCCTCCCCCCCCCCCTTACAAAATGTGACCCGCACCAGTCACTTTGTGCAGCACTGGAATGATCTCTACCTCATCCAGCATTGTCTGTAATCTACCTCCTCTGACAGTCTGATAAAAGACTGTTCATTTTCTTGCACTACTCGCATCTGCACAGTTTTGTTTTATTTAACTGGTTTGCACTCTATCTGCCATGTGCCTTATGTCACTTTATCTCTTTTTTATTTTTTTTATTGTTCTACAATTGTCCTCATTTGTATATCTGTATAGTTTGTATGTACATATGGTTAAACTGTATTTATCTGTATTTGAATGTCTACTGTCAGTGTTTAATGTTAACTGTATGCACCAAGGGTCTGAGAGTAACGCAATTTCAATTCTCTGTATGTATGTACTGTACATGTGGAAGAATTGACAATAAAACTTTACTTGACTTACTTGACTTGATTTCACTACATTTAAAGACCGTTACAGTTTGAAGTGAGGTACGTTCAGAGTACTCTGTACATCCCGCGTGGATCAACTTTATACAATTGACTGTAATGTTGTGCTGTTTTGTGTTCCTGTGGCTCAGTGGTAGAGCATTGCGTAAGCGTTAGCAGTGCACAAGGTTGTGGGTTCAATTCCCAGGGAACACGCATATTGATAAATGTATAGCATGAATAGCACTGTAAGTCACTTTTGATAAAAGCGTCTGCTAAATGCATAAATTTAAATGTAGTTGCACTCTGGTTCTGTGTTACCATTATTATTTTAATTTCAAATAGCTTTATTATTATCATCTGTCTTTTTTCGAATTATGATGGACCTCTCTGTAGGTTGTTGTGGATGAAGTGTCCTCAGTGCAGACTTAAACAAGATGGCCTTATAGGAAATACAGGACATATTGGATATTTATTTACAAATATATATTTTTTTAATTTAATAAATGTTTGAATGTTTGAGGTTTTACTTACTAGTTAGATGGTTCATGCCACTTTGGAGATGTTCTTCAACAGGAGATCCGCTCCAGCTCTGCAGCACGGCCATCAGCATAGAAGAATATAGGAACAATATGTCACATAGCCAACAAAATGAAGTATACAGCAAAACATTTAAAAAACGATCAAAGCTGTTCATCTACACATACAATGAGCTTAAAATCTCTAATCTATAGTTAGCTTACCTCTACAAGTAAGCCTCTATAGCTAGTTAACGGTTGTGATGCTAACGGTCTTTCTGAAGACACTAAACCATTTCTGTAAAGTAAAGATTCAACAGAAACGTGTCGATTACATGTAAGAAAGGGTCAGTAACAGTTGTATATATTATTTGTGTAACTTTAGGGACTAAACTTACCTGAAAGTAACTACTTGTCAGCTGAGTGAGTTGACGCCATGTTACCATGGTAACCTCCTCTGCTCCAGTTTAAATGCGATTTGAGCGCTCAACGCACACGTCCATTGGCCCTGTCCACATGAACACGGCGTACTGGAAACTTTTTCAGGCTTTTTCTGGCTTCTGATTGGCCAACATGGCCTAAAACACATCAAAGTTATGCATTTACATTAATAGTACATAAAAGTCAAATAAAATGTCCTGAAACTTCATTATGTATTGTTTAAGTGGATAGTAGGTCTACATCAAACTGTAAATTGAATGAGAATATGAAAGCAGTGAATACAAAATATTGTTTGAAATCAGTTGCATATATAAAACAAGAGGATATACACTGAACAAAATTATAAATGCAACACTTTTGTTTTTGTCTCCATTTTTCATGAGCTGAACTCAAAGATCTAAGACTTTTTCTATGCACACAAACGGCCTATTTCTCTCAAATATTGTTCACAAATCTGTCTAAATCTGTGTCTAAACCCATGTCTTGTGTGCCTTCTTAAACCCCATGCCATGTTTGACCAACATGCTGTATGCCAGTGCTGGATGAATGCCAAATCTGGGCCAAATTTGGTTGCTGACTGGGTTTTAGGTACATCCGACCGTGCGTGCCGCAAGATGTTCTAAAAAGTGGTGGGATCGTGCTCTCTTGCCTGTATTTGGCTACTGAAGCGAAACAAGATTTGCTTGTTTGATTTGGTACTCGCAGCATGCACTCTGGATGTGACTGAGCGCACAGTAAAGGAGAGCATGAGTACCGAATGGCTTAAAAAGATGTGAAAATAATAAATTTTTGTGACAATGCAACAATGACCTATTAGGAAATTGACAATTCTGTCAACTGTACCAAAAAGTGAGCTAAAGTCTTGTATCACAGCATGCAGCAGCTGTAGATGCGCCGGATGTGAAGAGACGGTCAAAGAGAGAGGACTCGATGCCGAATCACTCACGCTGTTTTCAGTGACTGATTTTATCTGATGGGTTGAATTTATTTACTCATTCAATAAATTTACTATATACGCTATATAGAATAAATATTTTTCAGTAATTTCCCTCATTTTAAAATTGAAAGCCGCGGGAATGAGTAATGTGATGTATGCGCAATACCGCACTGAAATCCAGGACATAATTAAACATAATTATATTATACAGAGGATTGTGAAATAGATTTCCATGACTTTTACAAAACTTTCTGGGTTTATTTATTTTTCCAAATCGATCCAGGCTTGGAAATTGCTGTTTTTATGACCATACAAACCCTGAGTGCGACGATCGGGTGCGGTTATCTAAATCAGACAAAAATATAGGTTGAAAAATGTTGGCGGGTGGATAATTAATTTGAAGCTATGGATTCGGGTGACGTTTTAGCACATCACTAACGCACACAAAGAGAACTGTTCAATTTGATATAAGAAACAGATAAGATACTGATTTGAGTTGGTCTAAATTAAGTAGGTTAGGCACAAATTCACTTATATGGGTTCTCTTCTAGATACCAGCGCTGTGTGTTTTTGCTTCGTAACCATGCATCTCAGGGTGCCCATCATTACTAAGTTACGCCACTGTATGTGGCCTTCGATTTGTTTCATAATGTCACAAACATTTTGATGTAATAATATATATAGCATTGGTTCTGATAAACAAGGATCATAACTATTAAGCAGTGATACGATAAGATCTTTAGGCAGTAGCAACACAGAATAAGGCATGCAGGCATACCCAGCAGTGCAGGGTATGTATTATTTATTGTTGTCTTTACAGCCTGCATTGAAGACCAAAGTCCAGCATAAAGTTCCTCAGATTTAATTATTGAGGAAGGAATCATGTACCATTCATTGTTGCAAAATAAAACCTAACAGGAAGGTCACATCCCAGACACAAACTTTGATCGCACTAAAAAAAAAAAAAATTCCAAGTCAAAGTCTGTTTATTGTCAATTCTGCCACATGTACAGCACATACAAATAATTGAAACACTCCCAGATCCATGGTGCATACAGATAACGCTAAACACTAACAGTAGAACTTAAAAATGCAGATAAACACAGATGAAATACAAAAAAATGCAGCTATACAAATAAGGACATGCAAAAAAGTGCAGATGTAGTGCAAAAAAGTGCAGATGTAGTGTAATGCTGCACAAAGTGACTGGTGCGGGTCAGTGTGTGTTAGTTTTACTATAATGAGCAGTTGACACTTATTACCCTGTAAGTTTACCAAATACATATATAAATTGATGTGGAATACGGAATTGACTTGAAATTATTAAATTATGTGACAAGAAAGAGAGTGCAGAGTAATACAAAAGTCATAAATCACAGCGTATGAGAACGGTTGCTGGACAGTACGAAGCAAAATCCTAGTCAATCAAATAATGGTCAATCATCACTCAATGGATCTATTAATTATTTCATTAACTTGAACAATGCTTCAGTGTTACTTTTAACACTGGACACATATAGTGTGGACACATATAGACACCCATCAGTGATAATTTCACTGTGCAGCCAAATATAATATAGTCATTTGACATTAGAATGGTACGACTATCCAATAATAATAAATATTACAGAGGTCTGAGTAATAATAAACAGTAAAAGACCTAAATGATTGAAACAGTTGCATGAGTAACAGAACAAGATTAAGTACAGTTCAGTTACAAAGGTTTGAAATGTGAAATGTCCTCTAATAAACTCGTCACATGAAACTCTTTCCAGTCACTCCATCCCGTCAAGCTTGAATTATTAGCCTTAATGGCGCACCTTTGATACCTGCTTATAGCAGAGGCAATAACAGTTTATGGCAGTGATACTCAAATCTGGCTCACGAGATCTACTTATCTGCAGGGTTTAGCTCCAACCCTGATCAAACTCACCTACCTGTTATTTTATAATGATGCTGATGACATTGATTAGCATACTCAGGTGTGTTTGAGTAGGGTTAGAGCTAAACTCTGCAGGAAAGGGGATCTCACGAGCCAGACTTGAGTATCACTGGTTTATGGCATGCAGTAAATAACAGCTCAGATAAAGATACGTATATAAGGTATAGTCATTCTCTTCCCTGACAGACTTCACAATACAAGCAGCACTTACTGTGAATTATGGAAAAGATGGCCTTATTTGCTGTTTTTATTATTTTAGCTTGTTTGCATGTTGACTGTGTAAGGAGTGCTATTGGTAAGTTCAATTTATTTCAAGTCATATCTATCTATAGCAAAATCCCGGTGTCAGATTAACACTGCATGGTGTCTATATGTGTCCACACTACAGAGTGTTAAAAGTAACTGAAGTGGTGTCAGCTATCCCAGTATTAACGTGACTACCGGTATTATGTTGTCTCATTATATGGATTTTGTAATGCCGTGGATTCCATTACATATTCATGGATTTCATTGAATGGACAGACATACTTTGTATTTTTTTTCACGGTCATTCATGCTTCATCAGATAGAGAGAGAGATTCCCCGCTTGATCGGACATAAATTAGAACCAGATAGTTTATTCTCCAAACACACAATCTGCTCTTCAGAACTGAACACAAACTGGATTACAATAATTTCCTAAAATGTAATTTGTCTGGTAATATTACTAAGTCTGTAAACGGCCGTTAACACAGGACAGAGACATTGAACATGGACACAAAGAGAGAAAATACTGTAGCAGGAAGCACAAGATAACTGTTCACAATGCTCAAAATATAGGAAGAAAAATAGAAATAATGAATTGGGGGCAGGCGGTTAATATGAATGAGTATCTAAAGGGAACTCTCTTCAGAAACGTTAGATGTAATTTTATTTTGATCTTACCTCCATGTTCATAAGAGCAGCTTTATTTACAGCGGTAACCAAAGGAGCGCTAAATAGAGGCCATA
The DNA here is from genome assembly GCA_027474115.1 of Schizopygopsis malacanthus. NCBI lineage: Eukaryota > Metazoa > Chordata > Actinopteri > Cypriniformes > Cyprinidae > Schizopygopsis > Schizopygopsis malacanthus. The sequence goes on along the minus strand of CM049871.1, from coordinate 1,964,483 downwards.
AGCGCTGTCTGCGGTCAGAGAGTGGATTAGCATGTTCTTTCATTCCAATTGCTGTTTTTCTTTTGTGCAGGTGTCTTATGTCGCATAATTTCACACATCTAAAGACCATTCTTTTTATCTTTTTTTTTTACTTAGATCTAGAAATCATGCTCTTTTTTTATTATATAAGGTTAAAATTCATATTATGCCTGTAATTTAACTACGGTCTACTAAGGCAAGGCAAGGTAAGGCACATTTTATTTATAGAGCACAAGTTTAACACAACTGTAGTTGATCCAAAGTGTTTTACAATAAAAAAATAACTGAATTTCAAAGAGAGAGGAGGGGGAGACAACAGAAAATTAAACAAGTATCAAAAACAATTAAAATATAATCTCATAAAACACCAATTCAGCTATTCAAAGTAGATACACAACATCACTCAAATGCTCAATAATAAAAATAAGTCTTTAAGCTAGATTTAAAAGCATCCAGTGATGGAGAAGCACTAATGTTCAAAGGTAGACTGTTCCACAGCTTTGGGGCCACTACTGAGAAAGCTCGATCACCTTTTGTTTTACAACGTGAACGGGGGACAGATAAAAGTAACTGATCACTAGATCTTAAAGACCTAGAGGCTGTATATGGCTTAATGAGGTCACAAATATAATCCGGGGCAATTATGCAATGCCTTGTATGCAAAAAGAAGGACCTTAAAGTCGACTCTAAGTTGTATAGGGAGCCAGTGCAATGAGTCAAGGACAGGAGTGATATTATCCCTTTTCTTAGTTCCTGTTAAGAATCTGACTGCTGCATTTTGAACCATCTGTAATCGAGACCGTGTAGATTGAGGTAAGCCAATATACAAAGAATTACAGTAATCCAAACGCGAAGAAATTAGTGCATGAATTACTTTACTTGAAAGAAAGTGTTTCACCTTAGCCACTGATCTGAGATGAAAAAAGCTACTCTTTACAACTACATTCACATGCTTATTAAATTGGAGAAGAGGATCAAAATGAACTCCAAGATTTGATAATAAAATGTGATTACAATTTATTGCTTATTATACCGCGATATAATACCGATATCGTCTGGACAATGGAAAATACCGTGATATGAATTTTAGCTCCTATTGCCCACCCCAGTCACAGCACTGAAGCTGTGTTAAACTGAAGCTTTGAAGCACCAGTCACAGCACTGAAGCTGTGTTAAAGTTAACCCCCTGGAGTCGTAGCCCGCACCAGTACACTCGGTCTCGTATTTTCTTAATGACAAAAAGAGCTAAAAGATAACTTTTAGTTTATTTCAGTTAAAACTGCTCAAACATGCATTTAAGTCTGGGATTAAGCTGAAGGCTTGTCTGTGAAACCAGGGGTTAGTGTTGAAATAACTATTGCCAAATATAAACCACACCAGTATTTACTTAAATCCAAACAGCAAAATGTTTACAAAATGGAACAAATAAAGAGCCCAGAGGTGCATCTTATTTAGGTCCTGTGGCTGAATGACCGCTGACGGTAATTAAGGAACAGATTGACAGGCAGCAATGTTTTAACAAGTCTGAAGAAACAATCCTTACCTCAATAAAGTTGATTGGAGCACATTGAGTCCAAAATCTCCTGCCAGTTGTTGCCTAACCCTAACCCTAACCCTAACCCTAACCCTAACTCCTGCCTAACCCTATTGGATTCCTCCAATACACGCTTACTAAGCGAAATAAATTTTAATCTTGCCATGATCTTATTTTGAAGTGAATAACTAAAATGATCAATTTGATCAATTAGTCTGGTCTGGTTGTGTTCATCATTGATTGGGTGAGAACAGTTCAATATTCCTGGAAGTGGAAATCAGCGAGCGTAGCTTATTATACTAAGAGGAAAATGGCGTAAATAACGTGCACTTTTGTGCAATCAGAACAGCGTTTTTTACGGTGTCCTGTGGCAAGCCAAACGGCATTAAAAGCGGTGCTTTTTCCAAACACTAAAAGGGTTAGAAACACAGCGTTTTTTGTGGTTTCCACAACTTTTTTATGGCATTTGCTAGCGGTACGGCGTATTTGATGGCGCTAATACTGTTTTAAACAGCATCAAAAATTGTGTTTTGTATGTAAACACGATTTATCTATAGCGTAAATCTGACCCTTTTGGCTTCCCTTTGGCCTTAATGCAGTCACACCCATGTGCCGATCATACTTTTCACATTCAAACATCCACCTGAGGCATGCACGGATGTAAATATCCATATTGCCTCCGCATAAACAAACAAGTTCATCCCCGCTACTTTCTTTTTCTGGAAGATCTGCTGAGAGAAATATATATGTATATATAGTTTTTTCCTTCAGAGCACATATACAACATACACTATGGAAATGCCAGGTATGTTATATTAATTTATAAATGTCAACTTGACACACATATAGACACCCAGCAGTGATAATTTGACACTGGGGATTTTGCTGTGTGGAGTGTTTGCTACTGAATTGAGTACTGAAACAATTACTTGATGTTTAAGGTTATACAGAGGTAAACTGTGTAAGTGGAAGCTATGACCTTCTAGGGAGAATCGATGAGGGATATGAAGGTGAGATATGCCCACATAAAATAAAATGAAACATAATATAATATAATGTGTATTATTATGTTATTTAATGTAAAATAATATTTTTATAATGTTGTATTTGTTGTTAATATTTAGATAAATGTTTTGGTTATTAAAGAGTATCACAAGAGTAGTATTGAAAAATAAAATAATAATAATACTGGCATTATCTAGTATGTATGTTTTATATTGTGTCTTTAAATATGTATTTAAATTTGTAACTGATCTGGCTTACAGGAGATATAGAGATTATCACTAATATAAGCCCGAATGTTCGTCTGGTTCTGGAGCCACATCTCGGTACTTATGTTATGAAATATGTGGAGCTGGTTTACTCTGATGGAGACTCAACCGCTACTGTACGGACAATCAAACCGCTGGATGCTGAGGAAATAAAGATGGTTTGTTCCACCTTCACTGACCCAGTGCCGGCAGACAGACAGATAGATTGATGATTGTATTGCATTATATTTTTGGTAACACTTTAGAATAGGGAACACTTATTCACGATTAACTACGACTTTTCTCTCAATAAATTCCTAATTTGCTGCTTATTAATATTAGTATGGTAATTGTTAAGTTTATGTGTTGGGTAGGATTAGGGATGTAGAATAAGGCATTACTATGTGCTTAATTAGTACTAATACATAGCTAGTATTCTAGTAATATGCATGCTAGCTCAGAGACCTTAAAATAAATTGTTACCATATTTGTATATGGCATGTCTCCTTGTATGTTTATTTCTTCTAGTCTGCAGATGCTTTGTATTATTCGGTCACCTGCTCAAGAGGGGTATGTTTATTTAAACAATATCATCATAAAATCATTAAATAAGACAATGTATTATAGAAAAAAAATTCAGTAAATAAACCTTGACTATAAAGTCTTCATTTTCCATTTCAGCCGAAAAACGTCCGGCAACTGTATGTTCTGGATGTAAATGACAACCCTCCGATCTTTCAGAGCATATCATACAGCATCACAGTGTCAGAGGTGTGTCTCACTTCTTTATAGTGTGTTTGGTCACTGAGGGCCCTGGCACCTCTTAAGCCGGGCACACACTGTGCGATTTTTGATAGTCCTTTACGATTGTTACTTGTCAGACTATACGAACATGATGATCATGTCACACTGTGGGATCTCAGTTGTCATTAATGCCAGACTGTGTGACAGTCAAGACGCGTTAAAAATGGGTGCGTGCAAGAAAACTTCTGCGAGTTTTAATTAATCAACCGACACACGGTCAGTGTAACTGCATTACACACGATGCTGAAATGTTGGCTATTATGAAAAGTTTTTAAGAAGAAAAAAATATTTAAGAAGAATTGTGAAAGCAGCTCTACACACCCACATGAAAACAGCGGCGCAACCGGCATTTATCATAGCAAAGGCAACATATCAGATGAATTCCATGAGTGGAGGCCGGGAGCGTTGAAGTTTATGGCGATTCAAATAAATCTCTAGCATTAATTCTGATCATGGCTTGTCTTGAATAATGAAGATAGTTTGACGGTTGTTGCAGAAGAAGTCACACTGCAGGACAGTGCACCAAATATTCTGACACTGCCAATCTAAAATCTGATCGGAATAGCCATTAATCGGCTGTCGGTAAACATATCAAACAAGTGATCAAAGACTAAGGATTTTAGCTTAGGATTATATGAATCTTTTAGGATTTTCAAAATGTGTCTCAGACAATGAAATCCTGGCCAAAATCACACAGTGTGAGCTGGGCTTTAGTAAGCCTTGTCTTTCGTTCTTTCATTCTTTCATTCTTTCCAGGCGACGGCTGTGGGTTCAAATGTGCTCAGTGTGACAGCTACTGATAAAGATGCATCTACAGAAAACAAAATAATTACATATTCCATACTGGTGAGTCATGAACGATTCTTACATATTTGATATACATAACAGGCTTCCACAAGACTGCATTAATGGTGAATGCATTTGATCAGACAGTATTCAAAGCCCAACTGTTGTGTTGTACTTTACAGAAGTTAGGGGGCTCTTGACTTGGGAAAAATGCACTTTGATTATAAACAAAAACCTAAAGTTTATTTCACACCCACACAAAAAAAGCACTTTTATGTTCCAATACTTAAAATGTTGCAAGGATCTCATATCTTGATCACGCTCTCATGTGATTTTTATTCCATCAGACCAGATTTAATACCAAGAAGGCTGTAAATCTAATAAAACACAGAATATAATTAAACTTTTTTTTCTAGTTAAACAATTGATGCATGCACATATTTAAAAAATAAAGGAAATGAATTAATATTGTGTACGCTCATGAATTTATGTATGTTCCCATTTTAATTCATCACTTCCATTCTGTTAACAGCCTCCAGTACCAGACGCATTTGAAGTAAGATATTACCCACAGATGAATGCGTGCGACATCAGGTTGACTAAACCTCTGAACTACAACAACGTCCAACAGTACATCTTCACCGTGGAAGCTAAAGTAAAGACAAACTCCTACATCCTCTTCGCTTTGATTACTAAACGTCAAAGTACTGCTATAAAGCAAAGCTCACCCAAAACTGAAAATTCTGTCATCATGTATTTATTCGTGGGACACAAAAAGAGATGTTTAGCACAATGTCCCATCTGCTTTTTACCATACAATGGTTGGTTACAAAGGGTCGTTTGGAGTCTCCCAAGTGTACATTTTTTTGGAAGCGTCTAGACATAAAATTAGATAAACATGTGTAAAACACTAATTTTCTAATATAATGTTTATCAGATGGTAAATTTGGCTTGGTAAGGCTTTATTCTGTGATCCCAATGTATTTTCCAGTTCATGCCTCCCAGCTATAGTCATCTGCAGGCTTCTATTTACAAAAAAAATACAGGCAGAATAATTGTTTTCTTTTTTTAGTGTATTCAAAGTGCTATTACTCAATATCAGTAAGACTTACAGTGATTCCTACTGTTGAGAAACACACCTCAGTGTGTCACCTTTCAAAGGAGACCAACACCATGCATATCATCCAAATGGCTCAAGAACAGCATGCAATTTACTTTGGGTATGCCTTTTTTAGGCGTTTTAGGCTAATTGTACAGGAATCTTAAAGGGGGTGGTAATGAATGAATTAATTATGCTTTTATATAGTGCTTTATTGTGTATTGCCCATAGCACTTTACAATCATGTGGGGGTTCTCTCCTCAACCACCACCAGTGATGATACGAAGTCAACAATAGTCAGACAAAAAATAAATACAATTTTCCTTTTCTTTTACAAAATAAACTTTAATGTCATGAAGAGATTATAATAATAGTAAACTATTGGGTTAAAATAATTCATAGCTGAGAATGTGCTCTACTTATCTAATAGTTAGGTTATTGTTGTTATTTTAAGCCAACATTTTAAAGTGAGTTTGTTTTCTTGCAGGATAAAGGAGGACTCCGTGACACAACAACAGTTACAATAACGGTTAATGATTTTGACAATCTAAACCCTTATTTTGACCACTGTCTCTACAAGGCATCCATTGAGGAAAATCAGGTAAATTATCTCAGAGGACGAGATGGATGTTTGAAACACACAAATAAAACCCTCTTTTCTGTCCATGCACAGGTAGGACTCTTCTCAGACGTCACTCCTGATGACATAAAAGCTGAAGATGGTGACATGGGCATCAACGAGCCTGTAGTTTACAGCATAACGACAGGTATAGTTAACGGATGATTTGCAACACACGCCCATGACATATGTCATAATCTAAACAATAGATATGATGAATTGAGGTTCTGATAATAACAAAGCATGCATTGACATTTTTGTTTCAGTCATTCCAAATAAATACCAGAAAAACTTTGAAATTGATCGAAACAGTGGAGTCATCTCTGTGAAAACAGCACTAGACAGAGAGGAAACAGAGCAGATTGCTGTTTTGATACAGGTATCAGAAGTTTCTGAAGACATTCACAAAAAACATAAGGCAGATCTTATGAATCTAAGGAGAATTTAGGGCCTTTTTTGTATATATTTTCTAAACAGTGTTTCCTTGTAAAAACAGGCAGCTCAGCAGGATGATGCCAGTAAGACAGCTGATGCTGTGGTACTCGTCGCCATTGTGGATGTGAATGACAACCTGCTGAAATTTGACCAGGGAGTCAATTCTACACACCTCGCTTAATACATCTGAAATGATTTGACAGATGCCAGATATTTATTGAATAATTTGGTCCTTCAAACTAAATTATTTGATTAAAATAGCTGTTGTCTGAGATTAATGTGTGTTGACATGTTCGTAAGAAGAGGGCAGATATATCGATACTCAAAACCATGATTAGCAATGCAGTGAAGACAGCAACGTAATGACATCATATAATTCAGATCAACAGCCTAGTGAGCAAAATGACATATCAATTATAATAGATAAATACAATTTGTAATCATTTTAACCACTTTCTAGTATTTGTATAGATTCTGCATTTTTTAGTGTCAAGATAATTGCAATTTACTTAATTTTGAAGCGGATTTGCTATACATGACATGCTATACATAAAGTTTCTAAATCCCTTAAGACTGGCTGTGTTTAAATGTATTGTGCATCATAAAAGTATTTTGAGTTTTTTATAATAATAGAGTCTGCATCTCCTGCAATGCATCAAAACCTCCCATATAAAAGCTCGCCGTTCAAATGCATGTGCGCCTCAGACAAAAATGTGCATAATGTGTGTATGACTGCAATAAAGTTATGAGATCATTATTCCTTCACATATACATTTCTCAATGAGTAACATTTTCCATGTGTATTATTATAGATTTACACAACATTTTATCTATTTTCAAAATCATTTTAAAATTAAGACTTTTTTTAAATGATTGTTTTTCTTGATTAAAAACGTGCTTTTGTAAGAAAGTAGCAATGGCTGGGGCACACTTTCACTATCACCTTAAAATGATCTAATCCTGGTTATATGAAATAAGCTGCTGTTTGAACTAACATATCTGTTGCTTTTACACCAACTCCAGGATGAGCTTCAAAGAACCTAACAATCCCGGACCATGTCAAATTAGCAATAAAATACAGCTAACTGAGTAATCCACAACACAATATCACTCCTAACTTGTCAAATATGGACGCTTGGTCAGGACCCTCGCCCCTTTAGTGTATTTTTGTAACGCTCAGGGTACCCTTTAATGACACTTTTGTTTTCAGTTGTTTGCCTTAATTTAATGGTGTGTATGCATAAAATAGTTATACTTTCATTGGAGCACCTTTTTCATTGAAAGAACTGACCCCAGAGCATACTGAGATTCAGAAAGGTGTTTACAAACCCTTATCACTTGGAGCGGTGCTACAGACTCTGGCATTGGAGAAAACGGAACTGGAGAAAATGTGAACTATTCAGCTTCAGAGAGGTGAGATCATTTTATGAAAGCTGTCACTGACACTTTGAGCATTTATCGACATATAATATTTGTATGGACATTCTAATGTTAATTTTCAGATCGTATTCACCTTACACAAAAAAACTATTTCTTGACGAGCTGGATCAGGAGAGACAGGATGATGTGTTAATGTGTGCTATGGATCATGTCGATTTATTTTTGATTATTGCATGATGTGATGATTCATTTTCTTGACTTTAATGCAATTTTGTGATTGCAATCTCTTGAACATTATTAGTCTCAACAACAACAGACGGCATTTCCTCAGACTGTTCACAGATTTCCTGCTTGCTGTGGCACATGACCAAGTAGAGTCAGTGTAACTGTCAGCACCCTCTGCTGGAGAAAATAATCACTACACGATTGCTCCGATAACCATCAGGTCGGTCAGGCTTTTTGCAATGCATTTGTGGGTTATTTTGAATGTGAATTCAATTTAATTTTATGAGAACATTTAATGGGGACAGCTCCAGTTGGAAAAAGAACACCAAAAAGTGGTATTGTCACCAGAAAATGCAGACATCTTGTCACCCTAGCACAAACACTTGTGACAGAGAATACAATGGACACCCATGTTGATGAGGCTTGAGGAAGAGATACATAAGAACAGCTGAAGTATTAAAGTTCAAATACATGCTATAGACCATAACATTTGGAAGGAAAAATGATCCTCTGTGGGTCAGCAGGGCCAAGATATTCTAGTCTGTATCAACCACCTGTGTTTGCATAGACAAATGGAGCAGTTTACTTTCCAAGGAAAAATCAAGCATCTGTAGAAATACATTAGAGAATATATAAAACCCAAAGCATTGTTTAACGGGGCATTCGAATTATTTGCATGCGTTATTGTATTTAAAATGTGAGATATGTTTGTAAAAGTAAATAAGTCTTAAAAATCAGTGTCCAAAGAAATTTGTGTAAAACAATTGTGTTTATTTATTGTGTGTTGTATTTATCCATCATGATTGACACGATTACATTAACCTGCTCAGCCCAAAGAGGTTTGCTGGATTCATTCTGGACCAGGACAGGAATAACATATCATAGTTAGTCAGGGCTGAAACCCCTATAGGATCTGCAGTTGGTGGGCACCCATGAATGGTTGTTTGGGTAAGGAAATGTAGACCTAGATTGATTGGCCATCCAAAGCACCCAAACTTTTCCTGGTGAGCCAGTATCTGAAAACCCACAATGACCCCACATATTAAGTTCTTGAATTTCAAAGTTGTTTTCTGAAAATGAACGAAGGTCTTTCAGGTTGGAACAACATGAGGGTGAGTAATTAATGACAAAATTGAATTTCTGGGGTGTGCATGTTATAGGTGATAAGAACACATTTAAGTGCACAGAGCAAGCGTTTTCAGTAAATATTTTTTTCAGCAAATAAGTAAATATATCACAAACTCAGACATTCTCATGACCCAGAAAATTATAAGTGTGTTTGTTCTCATCTTGTGCAGCATATGTAATTTGTTATGTTTACTTAATTACATTGTGCAAACCTGTTGCCTTAATTAAATTAAGTAATCTCAACTTAATTGAATTAAGTGTAATTTAAGTCTTATTTACTAATATATTAAAAGTATTCCTTACTTATTTTAAGTCCCATTTACTTAAGCAATTTAAGTTTAGTTAACTTAATTGAATCTGTGATCTGAGGAACACTGAGAATAGCTATACCTAGTTAAGAAAACACACAGCTCTCCATTCACATTTCAAAACATTTATTTTTCAAAATGCAGAAAACAAATGTAAATCAACATGGTAATTTGTAATAGTTGTTCATTAACGATGCTTGAATCAGAAAAAAATCCCAAATGAAATGTTAAAAGTTGTTATTTTACATGCAGTCTTTTAGCAGACGTTTTTATCCAAAGTGACTTACAAATGAGGACAATAGAAGCAATCAAAACCAATAAAAGAGCATTTGAGAAGAAGAATATTCCGTGAGCACATTAAAACAAAAATAATGCTCACTCAATATACTTTAACTTACACAGTAACAAAAACATTTGCTCATACTGTCTAACTCCTTTGACATGTATTGTATGTCAACTTGTGTCAAGTAAACACAATAGCTGAATCAAGAGAAAACATGAAAATAAACACGCAAGACCTTTCCTCTCCGTGTTGTACCTAAACAGGACAGGAATGCCATGGGGAACTGCAGTGTGTTGAAGAGTAACCTCAGTTTCCTGAAAAGAGGGACGAGTATATAAAATGAGATTCCATGTTATTCTGTATGTGTAAAGAATATCTTATTTATTATTTTTCATTTTCTGAAAATCCATTTAATTTAATGAGGACGTCCTTCTAAAAATTAAAAGTGTCTTATAATGTATCACCCTTATGCTAATCCCCATGTATATTATTTTCTTCTGATAAATACAACAATTTTTTTTTTAAATAATCAATCTCTGTGAGTCCATATTTGATGCTTTAAAAAAAAACACAAACAGCAATTGTGACAGTAATTTATATGAGCCCAGTGGAGGAATAAAGAAATCTTCACAACATCTCTCTCATTTTTGAAGCATTAATTGTAAGGGTCCCTTCCTCTAGCATTAAATGGTCTCACATAGATGGATTTTTTTTTCTAAAAATCTTTAGATAGTGTTTATCTGAAAAAAAAAAATCATATACATCCAGGACAGCATAATAATGAATAAATTATTAGATAATTTCGATTTTTGGGAAGAGTATCACTTTAAAACTTTTCTGCCAAGCAAAGTCACCACATACCTTCTCCAAGTTGTCTGACGGGATTAAGAGATTTAGAGAAAAAGAGCTGAGATTAGCTGTAGAACAACAAAAAACACATTGATGATCAATATCGTACTCTGTTACTATCTCAACCTCGGTTACCTGAGATATGGGAACGAATACTGGGTCTGTAAGATGCTGTATGGGAAAAAAAATGTTCCTCTTCAACTGAATCCTTTACAATCACTCAGTGAAACTGCCTGTCCATTGGTTCGTGCAGTGTTATAAAATCGAACCAATGGCTCTGTGGCAGCGCTGAGCGAACCTATGGTTATGCAGCCCGCCATAGCCTGCCAGAATGGGTGGGACGTCTGGCTATATAAGTGGCCGCTTCATGCCGCATCTCAGATTTCTTCGAATGAAGCGACTGAGGCGTGCAGCTCATAGCACGGCCAGAAACGCAGTACTCATTCCTATATCTCAGGGAAACGAGGTTAGGGAAAGTTTCCTTTCGATATTCCAGGTTACGATAGTAACCGAGTAAGTTTCCTTTCGACACACCCATTTCATATTCCACTGATGAATTGAATCAGGTGTGATTGTAAAGGAGACTGCATCTGGGGAGGTCCAGGAAAGATGCTGTATGGGAACCAGTACAACTCAAAACCATGACTCACGTGGGAGTAAGACCCAGGGGAGTTAATAAAATACATCAAGCACAGGCTGAGCCATCTAGGTCATCCTTGGCATGGGTGTCGTCCCGTATAATTTATACTTGGTGTCTATATAAAATGGACCTTCCAAGTGAAATAGGGGCTTGAACAATGTTGGTCAAGTGAACCCATAAGACTGCTAAACTAGCCGGCGGCGGCGCACTAAGCAAAAAGGACTCTGGCCTGCAAAGCAAGGAAGTCCAGGTTGTAAAACCTTACAAATGTGGACAGCGAGGACCAGCCGGCTGCCTTACAAATTTCCGAAATTGACAGCCCGCTGGACCATGCCCAGGAAGAGGCAATGCCACCGGTTGAATGGGCTCTGACTCCAATGAGGCACTGCAAGTTCAAGGATGAGTATGTTAGGATGATAGCATCCACTAAACACCTGGAAATGCTTTGCTTCGTAACAGGGCGACCTTTAGCACGGTTACCGAAGCTGACAAAAAGCTGTTATGATTTCCTGTACGAGACGGAACGCTCGATGTATACCCTCAGGGCCCTGACAGGGCAGAGCAGGGACAATTCCTGGTCATCCGTTGAAGGGGAAAGCACGGAAAGCGCTATGACCTGGGCTCTGAATGGAGTGGAGAGCACCTTAGGTACATAACCCAGCCTTGGTTTCAGGATGACCTTGGAGTTGTTAGGCCTAAATTCCAGGCAAGCAGGGTTGATGGAAAGGGTCTGTAGGTCTCTGTGACGAGTGGGGCGGGGCCGAGAGCCGTGGGAACGGAGCGAGGCCGGTGGAGTGAATGATAATGAACGACACCTGCGCCACTCACCGGTCTCGAGTCCCACGGAGGAGCTTCGGAAGGAATAAAAGAAGGAGTGACGACATTGGAAGACGAGAGAGGACCAGGCCTGGGTTTTACTTTATGTTTTGTGTGCGGCAGTCGTCCGCGAGGGGCTGCCGCTTTTCTGTTATGTTTGGTTATTTTGTTATTAAAATGTTTAAATGTTCGCCGGTTCCCGCCTCCTTCTTCCCGTATATACGAACTGCGTTACATTGGTGCCGAAGCCCGGGAGGAAGGAGGGACACGCTGTCAGAGAGCCCTCGCTGCTGAGTGGGATCGCGGTGCTGAGAAGATCGGGCAGCAGGAAGTGGCGGAGACCGCCAGTGGCTGCCCGAAGCGGTGGTGCTGGAGCAAAAGAAGAACAGGTGGGACGGAAGACTCGCTGCCGTGCTCCTGGGTCGAGGAGGGGTGGCTGTCGTCCGAGAGGGAGCGGAGGAGTCGCCCCGTTCGCCTGGAGGCCGAAGCCTGCTGCCATCCGCCATGTTTGGGGAGGAGCAGGGAACGGGGGACTCGCTGCCGGCTGCCCTCGACCGGAGGAGCCACCGCCGTCCGCCAGGAGGCGGATGAGCATCGGGCCGTCCACCAAAGAGGTCCAGTACCATCGCATGGCACCGCGAGTGAACCGCTCAGCTGGTTGAGGACCGAGCGGCAGTGTGTCCGGGAACCGGACCGAGATTTTTTTTTTTCTCCTCTCTCCCCTCTCTCGTCTCTGTCACTCCTCATCCTTCCGTCTCCTTTCTCTCGCCTCGTCTGTCCTTACCCCCAGGTACGCCGCGGCCGCCCTGACGGGCTCCCCCCGGGAGAGGGGGGAGGGGGGGAGTAGAGCGCAGTCTCGTGAGTACCCCCCGGCCTGCGAGGGGCGATGGGGGTATGTGACGAGTGGGGCGGGGCCGAGAGCCGTGGGAACGGAGCGAGGCCGGTGGAGTGAATGATAATGAACGACACCTGCGCCACTCACCGGTCTCGAGTCCCACGGAGGAGCTTCGGAAGGAATAAAAGGAGGAGTGACGACATTGGAAGACGAGAGAGGACCAGGCCTGGGTTTTACTTTATGTTTTGTGTGCGGCAGTCGTCCGCGAGGGGCTGCCGCTTTTCTGTTATGTTTGGTTATTTTGTTATTAAAATGTTTAAATGTTCGCCGGTTCCCGCCTCCTTCTTCCCGTATATACAAACTGCGTTACAGTCTCCTACTCACTTAACCGATGCCAGCGCTAACAGCAGGGCACTTTTAAATGAGAGTGATCAGAAGCTTGTAGATTGCAATGGTTCAAACTGGGGGCCTTTCAAGGCCCTTAGTACGGTCGGTAAGTCCCAAGGTAGAATTGTACGAGGACGCGGGGGTTAATTAACCTGGGGCCTCGTATAAACTGGATCACCGCACTAAACCTGCCCACCGATTGGCCAGCAATAGGGGCATAGAAGCTGCTATAGCTTTTGCGTAAACCTTGATGTGGATGAGGAATGCTGTTTATACAGCATCTCCTGCAGAAATGAAAGAACCACTGATACATCAGAGGTAACCGAATCTAAGTCACGGTTTTGGCACCAAGCCGAGAAAATAGACCATTTCAGAGGATAGAGGCATCTGGGAGACGGGGCTCTAGCTTCTGCTATAGTGTTTAAGACAAGCTCTGTGAGGTCAAAAGGCTCCCGTTGAGCGTCCACACATGCAGGGCCCATAACTCGGGCTGTGGATGCCACAGCATACTGTAACAAATCTAAACAAAGCAATCATTTCAGCTCCGGGGAATTATTTATTAAAGATTCAATATTGCTTTGATTAAAGTGATATTAATATTTAACTTATGATTTATACTGTATTAACGACTCGTCCAGTGACCATTGACATCAGAATATCTTTATCACTTTCGTTTATCTTGCCTCGTGGCCAACGATAACAATACAACGAGATTAAAAATCTTTCTCAGCTTTGAGCGAGGTAACGTTATCATTTTGGCATGAGTTTGAACTAGAAAATCACATCTCCAAGAGACAATTCTTTATAAAATGATACAAGGTTTATTTATTCACTGCTATTCTACTAACATGATCTAAACTACTAAACACATAAACGAACACATACATACATATGGGAGTTTTGAGAGTAACTTCAGAAGGAGGTTAAAATAGCCCTCTTGGCTATTGCACAACTACAACCAAAAAGGGAAGATCACAAACATAGTTATTCTATGTTGCTGCATTCAGATCAAATTACCAGTTCAGTGAGGATAAAAACGTTGCTTGAATACTTGCGTTCACTTAAGTTGCACATTAATTCAGCTGTCTCAAGAGAAGTAGGCAGTTTAGGCAATGGTATGAGGCGGCAGGCTTTGGAAAATTGGTCAATGATGGTGAGAATGGTTGTGTTACCTTGGGAGTTGGGTAGATCCGTGATGAAGTCAATGGCTATGTGTGACCAGGGGCGTCGGGGTGTCGGTAAGGGTTGTAACAGGCTGGCTGGAAGTTGTCTGAGTGATTTGGTGGTGTTGCAGATATTGCAGTTATGAATGAAGTTGGCTGTGTCTGTCAAAAGTGTTGGCCACCAGAAGCGATTCCGTAGGAGATGTTCTGTAGCTGCGATTCCAGGGTGGCCTGAACTGGGGCTTGTGTGGACTTGATTGAGCAGCGGGTGACGGAAGGGTTCTGGAACGAAGACTAGATCAGCGGGGCATTCTGGAGGAGGCTGAGTTTGTCGATTAGCGTGGGTAATCTCGGTCATTATATCCCACTGAACGGGAGCTAGCAGGATCTTCTCGGGAATGATGTTCTCGAAGGGACTTGAGGGCTCTATACATTCGACTTGACGGGAGAGGGCATCGGCTTTAGTATTCTTGGTGCCAGGTCGGTAGGTTACGGTGAAGTGAAAACGGGTGAAGAATAGTGCCCATCTGGCCTGCCTGGGATTCAAGCGTTTTGCTGAGCGTAGGTATTCAAGGTTTTTGTGATCCGTGAGAACGATAAATGGGTGTGTGGTACCCTCCAGCCAATGCCGCCACTCCTCCAATGCCAGTTTCATGGCTAGTAGCTCACGATTGCCCACATCATAATTTCGTTCAGCAGCAGAGAGTTTGCAGGAGAAGAAGGCACAAGGGTATAATTTAGCGGGCTCACCCTGGTGTTGGGATAATACGGCTCCCACTCCAGTATTCGAAGCGTCGACCTCGACGGTGAACTGGCGCTCAGGATCCGGATGTCGAAGAATGGGTGCGGAGGTAAAGCGAGCCTTTAGTTCCTTAAACGATTGGAGGGCCTCGGGGGACCACACAAGGCGGGAGGTGTTGCGCTTGGTCATGGTGGTGAGCGGAGAAGCGATGGAGCTGAAGTTTCGGATGAAACGGCGGTAGAAGTTGGCAAACCCCAGGAAGCGTTGTAATTCCTTTACCGTCTGTGGCTGTGGCCAGTCGAGTACTGCCTGGACCTTCTTGTCATCCATGGATACCCCGTCTTGACTAATCACGTAACCGAGGAAGGAGGTGCTGGTCTGATGAAACTCACACTTCTCGGCCTTTACATAAAGTTGGTGCTGTAGTAGTCGCTTGAGAACTGCTCGGACGTGTCGTACGTGTTCCTCTTGGGTATTTGAGTAAATCAGGATGTCATCAATATACACAATTACCCATCTGTCCAACATGTCGCGGAAGATGTCGTTCATAAAGGCTTGAAAGACTGACGGACTGTTAGCGAGCCCGAAGGGCATAACTAGGTACTCATAGTGCCCACTGGTGATAGAGAAGGCTGTTTTCCACTCATCCCCTTCACGGATGCGAATTAAGTTGTAGGCGTTACGTAAATCCAAGCTTAGTGTAGTAATTCGCCTGCCGCAGCTGCTCGAGGGCCGCAGGAACGAGTGGTAGTGGGTAACGAAATTTCACCGTGTTCTCATTCAAACCTCGATAATCAATGCATGGTCTCAGGCCCCCATCTTTCTTTTTTACGAAGAAGAACCCTGCGGATGCAGGAGAGGTGGACGGTCTGATGAACCCCTTGGCTAATTCCTCCTGTATGTAGGTTTTCATGGATTCTGATTCTGGTTGTGACAGTGGAAAAATCCTTCCCTTGGGTGGAGTGGTAAGATCGATTGCGCAATCGACTGAGTGGTGAGCGGGGAGCTGGGAGGCTTTTCTCTTGCTGAAGACCTCGATGAGATCTGCGTATTCAAGGGGTAAATTGATAGTGTCTACGGGGAAAGTCGTGTCTGTGTTGGGTTTTCGGGTGATTTTGGACAGACAGCGTTCTTGACAGGCTGGTCCCCACTCAGTAATCTGTCCCTCTCTCCAGGATATTTGTGGATCGTGTGTTCGAAGCCAGGGAAGACCGAGAATCAGCGGATGGGTAGGTGACTGTATAACATAGAACTGAATCTCCTCAGAGTGCAGGGTTCCGATGTGTAGTGTGACTGGTTCGGTGAGACGGAGAATTTTTCCCTTGCTCAGGGGACGGCCATCTAGCGCCTCCACTGCCAAGGAGGAATTACAGGGGTTTAGTTTCAAGTGAAGCTGCCCGACAAACTCACTCTCTATGAAATGACCAGCTGCTCCTGAGTCTAGAAGCGCCGTTGTCTGAACTGCTTGGTTCTGAGTGATCAATTCGACAGGCAGTGTAATGCTAGAAGCTGAACTGATCGAGCGGGTAATATCACTCACCGGGCGCCGATCCGATGATGGTCGAACGGGACAAGTGTTCCTCATATGGACCGCCTGGCCGCAGTACAGACAGAGTTGGTTTTGCATGCGGCGCTCCCTCTCCTGGGGAGTGAGGGGAGTGAATCCTAATTGCATAGGTTCAGTGGCATCTTGAGATCTGGGCGGTGAGCGAAGTGCAGATTGTGTCGTGCGTCGAGAGCGAATCAGATTATCTATGTGGATAGTAAGTTCAATGAATTGTCTCAGGGTTCACCCTTCGTCTCGACACGCCAGCTCAGATTGTAGTTCGGTGTTCAATCCTTTCCGAAACAGCAGTTTCAGGGTATCCTCCACCCACGTATTTTGTGCCGCCAGAGTGCGGAATGACAAAGCATAATCAGCCACAGTTCTCCTGCCTTGTGAGAGTGCTAGAAGTTGCTCACCCGCGCCTCTTCCCTCAGCCGGATGTTCAAATACCTCCCGGAAGTGATGGAGAAATGAGTCGAAGGTAGGGAAGGCGGAACCATCGGTCCTCCATACTGCTGTAGCCCAGTCCAGAGCTCTTCCGGTGAGTAACGAGCACACAAAGGCGGTGCGACTGGATTCAGTGGGGTAAAGTGACGGTTGTTGGTTGACGAAAAGCGAGCATTGTAACAGGAAGCCTTTGCATTTAGTGGGATTACCGTCAAATTTCTCGGGAAAGGCGAGTCGTGGGCTGACGGGAGGAGTTGGCAGGGCTGGAGGGTTAGCTGGAGCAGGTGGTCGATTGGCAGCGGCTAGGGGTTGGTTTATGCGCACACCTTGCAAAGCGGTAACAAGCTCCTCGGTGAGCGTAGTGAGTCGCTGAAGCTGGTGTTGATGCAAAGCGAGTTGCGAGGCTTGAGCTGTGAGTTCAGTCGTCAACTGCTTCAATGCTGCTGGATCGCTGTGTGGCGAAGTCTTCTGTAACAAAGCATCAGACGGAGCGGGATCCATTTGCAGCTTAATATTTATTAGAATGGTCGAACAAAACAGGGTAAATCACCAGCAATAGCAACAGCGTAGACAGAGCAGAGACGTGGTCAGTAAACAGGCAGAGTAATCAGGGCAGGCGGCGAATATCAGAGTCCAGGGAAACAGTCCGAGTCGGGGCAACCAGAGAAGGATCACAGAGTCGAGGAACAAGGCACAGGTAATAACGGGAAACACAAACACGGGTAGAAACGCTCAGAAGTGACAGCCGGGGCAAATCAAGACTTCGCAGTGAGTGTGTGGAAGTGTGCTGCTTATATGTGTGAGTGGGAATGATGTGCAGGTGTGGCGAGACAATCAGGCCCAGGTATGAGGGATGATGGGAAACTGAGTCCGAATGTGAGCTAGTATTCAGGGGATGGCTCCCTCTGGTGGTGCAGAGGGGTTGGTACGGGAGCTTCGATCGTGACAAGTTGGTTGGTATTTATGACATGGCACATGAAAGTAATCAAACTCCCCAAAGGTTTGCTGTTCTTCCATCATCTTTCTCTACAGTGCCGTTCGCTTGAGAGAGGTCCAGTCTCAAGGGAATGGGCCACGGAGCTGCTTCGAGCATCTGGAATAACTCTGACACTCACGAGTGTGGTAGCAGAGCGATTGGAGAGAACGCATAGAGCGAGAGAGGCTGGGCCACTCATGGGCCAGGGCATCCGTGTTCTTCGTGAAATAGATTGAGCAATTAGAGTTATATTCGGAGGCATAGAGGTCTACTCGAGCTCTGCCAAAGATTTTCTAGATATTCTGAACTGCTAGCGGGTGGAGTGTCAATTCCTCTGAGGAGAAGTTGTTCCTTGACAACATGTCCGCTCCTTGGTTCATTTTGCCCAGCACATGCGTCGCCTTCAGTGAGCGCAGTTTGGTCTGAGCTCAAACAAGAAGGTCCTTCGCCAGAGTGCAGAGGCGCTTCGAGACGAGGCCGCCCTGGTGATTTATGTATGACACCACGGACCTGCAGTCTGAGCGTATTAGCACATGGTGTCCCCTTATGTCCAGCAGGAAGAATTGACAGGCACGGCACACTCCTAGCATCTCTTGGCAGTTGATGTGCATACCCGCCTCCTCTTTTGACCAAAGACCGAAGGTCGGTTTGCCCTCACACAGTGCTCACCAAACCCTTGTTGGAAGTGTCTGTCCTGACAACCTTCCTTCTGTGTGCCGTGTCTAAGATCACACCTAGCTTCAGCCAGAGGGGGTCCCTCCAACGGGTCAGGGCTCATACACAGGCCCGAGTCACCGTAATGCGATGGCGACCGTAACGCCAAGCCGAATATGGGACCCTCTGCTTCAGCCAGAACTGGATGGGCCGCATGAGAAGCAGACCCAACTGAAGTACTGGCGAAGCTGCTGCCATAAGAACCAGCATTTTCTGGAAGCCTTGAGCGGGTGGACAGTCCCTTCTTTGAAGGAGGCTACATGGCGCTGAATCGTTACTGCTCGCTCCGCTGAGATAGTTGTTGTCATCTGAGTTGATAACTGTCCGCTGGAACGACACTCGTTGGCTGAGTGACAGGATGCTCTTGGTAAAGTTGTCCCTGAGCCCCAGGCAATCTAAGTGGCTGAGGAGGGTATTGTGCGATGTTGAAACTACCTCTGACTGGGCCAGAATGAGCCAGTCGTCGATGTATTATTTATAGTTTATTTAGATGGGGACAGATACAAAAAACATAGATACACTTAAACAGTAATCTGATGTATGCATCATTGTGTTTTAGCTGAAGCTAATTTACAGGACTTGTCCGTAGTAGGGCTTTTGGTTATAATTAACAATACAAATTAACATTATTAAAAATAATATTTTAAAAAGTATACAGAGAGAACACAATGTAGAAACTAAATATGAGAGCAATATTGTTCCAGAATTAGCCATTTTCAAAAATAAAAATGTGGCTAATGATACATTTCAAGTGGTCTGGCAGAGAGTTCCATATTTTGCCCCTTTTATTGAAAAGGCAGTTTGGGCAAATTACTGTATATTATACGGAAAGGGATACTACAATTGCCTTTTAACGGTATGCGGATTGAGGATATTGAGGAAAAGTATTGTAGTTGAGGATGCGGATTCCCATCTGTCGCAGAGGAGAGAGAACTGCATCCATGCATCGCGTAAAAGTGTCGGGAGCCAAGGACAGCCCAAACGTGAGGACCTTGTATTGATATACCACCCACCCCCTCAAATGCGAATCTCAAGAATCGTCTGTGATCGGGGGCTATCTGGATGTGAAAGTATGCGTCTTTTAGATCCAGTGACATGAACCAGTCCCCTGGGCATATTTGTGACAGGATCTGTTTCAATGTGATCATCCTGAATGACCTTTTTACCAGGATGTGATTCAGAAGCCTGACTCGCTCTGGGCCGGAGGAATGATTTCTATGGCTCCCGTTACCAGCAGATTCATCTCCTCTGTGTGCAGGACTGCAGCGTCCTTGCTGCGCACTGTGGTGGTGACCACACCGCCGAAGTGTGGTGGTCTTCGAGCGAATTGGAGTGAATAACCTCATCTTATTGTAGACATTACCCATTCTGACACGCCGGAGATGGCCTGCCAGGCCTCGGCCCGTGTAACAAGAGGTTGAATAGGCTCTAAAGACTGTCTGCATAAGGGCAAGATGCTTATGGTAGGCAGAAGAGGATATTTGCTCTCTTTTTGAAAATGTATGTTTTATTTTGTCAATATCAAAGCGGTCGGACACCCAGGCGCTAAAGCGGGCCCGTAAGGAATCAATAACACACTTCCCTCTGCACCCAGCGCTGAGCGGGGTGACAAGAGGCACATTAGAGGCTGTTTGCAGAGTGGTCTAGCGGTAGCGAGACTCGGGCCCCTCCTCTTTCTGCCTGGATGATCAGCAGGACTTCTGAGGCACCGGATCCAAGGCGATCTTGGGCTGGGATCCTTGGTGCTTCGGGAAGGGGTAGCGTCTTGCTGTCTATCCTGACGATCTTTAGGAGGTCGGGGTGCGGGAGTGGCCGACATTGGCTTGGCAGGCTGCTGAGTCGGCACAGGCTTGGGGCGATTAGAAGCAGCAGAGCTGGAGCATTTCGGGAGGAAGTGTTGCATCGCTTGAGACGACTTCTAAGCCTCCGTAAACCGCTCTGCAAAGCCCTCCACAGCTGGCACGAACAGGCTGTTGGATGAGACCGGAGCGTTGAGGAAAGGAACTTTATCTGCCTCTTTCATCTCCATCAATGTGAGCCAAAGGTGGCGTTCCAACACTACCAGGCTGAACATCGACCGCCCGATGGCCTTGGCAGTGGCTTTGGGGGCACTCAGGGCCAGGTCCTGCGGACAAGCTCCTCGTCCATTCTGGGTTTGGCGCTGCGTGAAGAGTATGGCGGCAAGAGGGCAGGGTCATTAACCGAGCCCGATAACTCCGCCAGAGAAAGGCTGTCATCCATTTCGTCAACAGTCCCACCTAACGAGATCATGTCACACGCAGCCACAGAGGGACGCTTATAAGTTTGAGTGAAGAAGACTGGCGAATCCTCCATCTGCGGTGAAGGCAAGGCATGCGGGCCCTGTGCCGACATGAGTTTGCTCATCTCTGATCGCTCAAATCCTCCGCACCGCTGTTTCTTCCTCCGCACCGCTGTTTCTTCCTCCGCACCGCTGTTTCTTCCTCGCAGGTCCCTGGGAGGAAGAGAACGGGAGGGCTCGATGGGCGTAGTCACTTTCTGAAAAGAAAGCAATGGCAATGAGAGCAGTCAGTGCCGCTGAGTGCAGCGTCAGCGTGGGATTTCCCCAAGCATGACACCGTCATCAGCATGCAGGGAGAGTCCTACACGTCTTACTATAACGGCACGGCATTTGAAATAATGCCGGCTAAATTTGCTCTTTTGGGAGGCTCTTTTAGATAGTCGCCGGTTGGCGGTAGGGGATAGTTCAGGAACTGCAAGCTGCGTGCTGCAAGAGGTCCAATCCGGCTGCTGAGGCGCTTCAACGGCGAATCTCGGCATCAGCGAAGAAGAATCTTAGTCGCCGAAACAAAAGAAATTTGAGATGCTGTGGCGAAGCGGCCACCTATTTAGCCTATTTAGCTGGGGCACCCCTTCTGGCGGGCTATGGCGGGCTGCATAGCCATAGGCTCGCTCAGCGCCGCTGCCGCCAAGCCATTGGTTCGATTTTATAGCACTGCACGAACCAATGGACGTGCAGTTACACAGCGTGATTAAAAAGGCTTCAATTTAAGAGGATTTTTTTTTTTTCATATACAGCATCTTACAGATGCAGTACGAGTGAAATATCGAAAGGGAACTTTTGCTTAATTTTCACTCATGCACTTTGTATTATATTAAAGGAACTAACCTCATATATGTACGTATTGCTTTGGAATCACCTTTCGTATCTCAAAACTACCATGCCTAGCAAAGATTTTAGAGAAGGTGGTTTATTCCCAGTTAATGTCATTTTTAAGTAGGTTTGAGATTTTAGACAAATTTCAGTCTGGTTTTAGAGTAGGTCACAGCACTGAGTCAGCACTTTTAAGAGTCGTTAATGACCTCCGTATAATCAGAGATGCAGGTAATGTGGCAGCTCTGATTCTATTGGATTTAAGTGCAGCTTTTGACACAATAGACCACGTGATTCTTATAAAGCGTTTGTCCCATTTAGTTGGAATTCGTGGGACGGTTTTAGAGTGGTTCAAGTCTTACTTGTCACATAGATCATCCTCTGTAAAGTTTGGTAATTTTGTTTCATCGACAGTGCCTGTAACTTGTGGTGTCCCCCAGGGTTCTTTTATTGGCCCTATTTTATTTTCATTGTATATGCTGCCCCTTGGCTCAATTTTTAAAAAATACGGCCTGTCGTACCATTTGTATGCGGATGATACACAGATCTATTTACCGATGAGAGTAGGAGAGAATAATGGTTCAAACTTACTACTTGCATGTTTAGAGGAGGTTAAGAGTTGGATGACTCAAAATCTGCTTCAGTTGAATCAGAGTAAAACTGAGATTATGTTTTTTGGCCCTGTTAAAGGATGTTTAGATAGGTCCACATATCTGGGTTCTTGGACCGATTATTGTCATGACCAAATAAAGAACTTGGGTGTGGTGTTTGACCCACAGCTGAAATTTGACAAGCAGGTTAATGCTGTAGTAAAGAGTTTTTTTTTTTTTCAGATTAGGTCTATTGCTCGACTAAAGCCTATTCTGTCAAGAAAGGACTTAGAGAAGGTTATTAATGCCTTTGTTTTGTCTCGTCTGGACTATTGCAATGTGTTGTATGTGGAGTCCTGCCAGACCAATATTTCACGCTTGCAATTGGTTCAGAATGCAGCAGCTAGGCTGCTAGTGGGTGCTAAGAAAAGTCATCATATCTCTCCTATTTTAGCTTCTCTCAAATGGTTACCAGTGAACTACAGGATAAAATATAAAACTCTTTTATTTGTTTTTAAAGCAGTGCATGGGATGGCTCCTGCTTACCTGTCTGAGCTCATTGTTGTTCGTCAAGCACCTAGGTCTCTAAAATCCAATAATAAGTTATTGCTTACTGTCCCTCGTACTCATTTAAAGTTAAAAGGGGATCGGGCCTTTGCTGTTGCAGGGCCGAAGCTCTGGAATAGTCTTCCTCAGATACTCAGAGAGGTTTCAGCTTTGAATGTTTTTAAAGTTGAAGTCAAAAACTACCTCTTGTCCTTAGCCTTTGAGAGTGTGGGCTAGTTTTTGCTGTTTTAGTTGAATATGTGTTGTTTAAATGTTGGATTTTAATGAGTGTTTCTTGATTGTACAGCACTTTGGTCTGCAGGTGCAGTTGTAAAGTGCTCTATAAATAAATAAAGTGAAATAAATAAAGTGAAGTATCTCCTCAATTGCCTATTAATCCAGCAGGCATGGGTCTGTAATATGATGATGCAGATAAAAACAACTCAGTTAATTCATGAACAACAGCAGATAAAAATCTAGCTCACCATAAAAATACACCTAAAAGACTGTAAGTACTTACTTTTGTGATGTGATAACATCTCAAAACTGTTGTGCAAAATCACAAAAGTCACAAAAAATATATTTTCTAAAAAAAAGACAAGGTTAGCAATTATTAACTGGATTGTAGGAAAAAAAAGGAGCTCAAAAAAAGGAAATCAGGATCTTGCTGTAGTGACGTCATTACGACATAGCAAGTGGAGGCAGAAATAACAACAAGGACAAAATCATCGTCGCTGTATGTGGATACCCGGAGCTGTATGATACATCTTCATACTTTTATAGAAACAGGAATAAAAATGATCTTGATTGGAAGAAAGTGAGTGAGGAGGTCGGATAATCTGGTAAATTGTAAAAAACGCTCTTTACTCAATTTTGGCTATATATATATACATATTGAGACTACAAGCCAGCAAATTCAGCTTATTCGCCGTATTTTACAATGATTTTCCATCTGACGAGTTGATGTGTTTACTCAGAAGAAGTGTGCAGAAAGAAGTGGATGAGTCTGAGGGACACATATTTAAGAGTAGAAAGGAGACTGACTGTGCGTTCACACCAGACGCGACTTGCACAAATAAATTGCACTATTCGCGCATATTTGGACGCTTGAACATTTTGAGTTTACTCGCTTCATTCGCGCGTGAAATTCACTTAACAACAGGCGCGAATTCGCGTCATGGGAGGGGCTTCTACGGCAGCTTCCGTGTTGATGTCTCCACAGTCTGCAAGGTTGTCCCTGACGTGGTGACTGCAATCTGGGACTGCTTAGTGGTAACCGACTGAATAGTTTTTGTTTATAATATACTGTGCTGTTTATGACCTTTATGTTTAGCTCTTGTAAATATTCCCATCCTTTTGTCATTTCTTTTAATTTACACCCTTTATATATTGTAAATAATCACATATTTTCAACCTCTCTATCTCTATCTCGATATATTTGCGCAAGTTGCATCTGGTGTGAGCGCCCCATAACACTGAACACTGCATGGATATATTTACCAGGCGCGACATAGACATAACAAAACATAACAAAATGTATATTGAACTTTATTTTTGACAAAACACGTGCATCAATCCATTAAGTTTGACTTTAATATCATATAATAAAGTTCCTTAACATTAAACTCAAACGTATATGTATAAATACTCACCAGTTTTATTGTTTATCAGCCGAGGTCTTCCACAAAACAAGATGGCCATTGATCAGAAAATTATCAATCCAAACCCTGATGACATCAGTGGTCACATGCCTTGCACAGCACTGAGTAACTGGGATTTTTAGCACAAATAGTACGATTTAATAGATCTACATCCCTAAGGTAAACAAACAATAATACTTTAAGTAAATTCAACAAAATAGAATTGAGTTAGCACGTTTGTTAGATTTTACAGTGTGGTTTAGTCAAAACGTTGCATCTGTAACTGCATAAAAGAGGATAACAAAAGAGCATCCTGCTGACATGTTGCAAGCTCTATTTAACCTCACAACTGACAACATACTGAATATCCGGAGGCAGATATGCAAATGTTATTGTTTTGACATCACTGCTGGGAAATAATTTGACTTACTAATAAAGTAATGTGAACACGGCTTACATGTATTGTCAGGACACTGACGTGCATGTAAATGGGGAAAACTGGTTACTTAATAAGCTGAATTTGTGCGTTATAAACGTATTAGTGTGCATAGCTCCGAGCATCTAAACTGAAGTGTAAAGGTAAACTGTAACGGTAAATACCCTGATGGTAAGCAATCATATAATCAATGTTACAAATACTTGATTTGTCAATGTTAGTTGCACTGAATCAACATAACTTTTGCACCCGCAATTAATGCTGAAAGAATTTCAACAAACCACCATTATTTGTATCAGTGTTTGCTTTAGTTGGGCTCTTGAGTGTACATTAACGTTAGGTTTCATTATCTCTTGTAACAATGTGCTAAAATACATTCGTTGAGGCAATGCAAATTAAGATCCATTAGTGTCATGTAATTGATGACTAAACTAATTATGAGGTTATTTAAATTAAACTCAACAATTTCACCATTGTTGAGCTTTGTATGATGAGTGTTGATGTCTAAATCTTTCTCTATTTTTGCAGCAGTACTTTCACATTTGTGAAACAGAACATTTACAAAAGAAATGAAAGATTAATTTCAACACTGTGATGTTTTTTATCAACTATATTACAGTTGTACACTAATCATATAAAGTTGATTACTTCAAATAAACTTCAAAGCATTTCTGTCTTTAGTAATGCATTAGTGTTCATATTGAAACACTATTGTAAATACAGAGAGAGAGTTAACTTAATGAAAAAGCAAGAGGCAAGATCCCAAATAAAGCGAACACTGATCACAATAATGGTGGTTTGTTGAAATTTCAACGATTCTCAACATTAAAGGGTTAGTTCACGAAAAAAAAACAATTCTGTCATTAATTACTCACCCTCATGTAGGTCCAAACCTGTAAGACCTTCGTTCATCTTCGGAAAACAAACAGAAACATTTTTGATGGAATCTGACAGCCCTCTGATCCTCCCATAGATAGCGAAGATCCTTACACGATCAACTCGATCACCATCCAGAAAGTTGACGCAGAACAGCATATGCTGTTTACATTAAGTAGATACTCTCCAAAATGGCGCCAGGGTGCGGCAGAGAAGACAAATTGTTGAATAAAGTCATTACCTTACCTTACCCTACCTTACCTTTTTACTATGGCATCTCCAAAGCTCAAATTACCGTCTTCAATTGGTACAAAACGCTGCCTCTAGATTCCTTTAAAAAAATAAAAAGGGACCCCTTAATTGGTTGCCTGTTCAATTTAGAATGCATTCGAAGTCTTATTATTTATGTTTAAAGCTCTGCACAATCAAGCACTCGTCTATATATCTGAATTGCTGCATCAATATATCCCCACGAGAAACCTAATATCTTGCAAAGAGAACTTTCTTTTAATTCCACATTCCAGACTCAAGCGTAGAGGTGACCGTGCCTTCTCAGTAATTGGGCCTCCCCTTTGGAATGACTTGCCAGTTGATATCAAAACGGCTCCTGGCCTGACTCACTTGTTTTCAGTGGCCTATTAGGATTTGTATTCTTGCCTACTGTATTTCCTATTTGTGCTTTATTTTTATGGTTGTAGTATTGTATTCCTAATTTTATGATGCTGTGTCTGACTGTAAAGTACTTTACAAGGTCAGTCTTGTGGCTGTTTTAAATGTGATATATAAATAAAGTAAACTTGAAATTTGAAACTTACTAGTACTATAGTTATCTCAGGATTCAAGAATTGCACTAACTTTCCATTAGGGCAACTACAAAGAAAATTCCAGAAAATTGGAATAGTTATAATACATTCAATTTAAATAAATTACTAATTTAATAACTAAGAGCCTTCAAAAATATATATGATTATTTGTTTGTGTTCTTTCTTTATTTCTTTCTTTCTTTCTTGAAAAATTATTTACTTTTTCCAATTACCCTAACTCAAAACAGTAATGGAGTATTGTGTTGCTGAGTTTTAGCCCCAGTCCAGACAAGATGATTCTACTCTTTTAGGGCCAGAAATAGTACCTTCTAAAAATAAAACTATTTAAAGTAAATTAAAGAGGCATATGCTCAAAAAGTGTTTGCTGTTTCTGGAAACCCATTTGCTTTGACCTCATATATGGGGTTAATGCATTTATGCTTTTAATGTGTTGTAGCCTGGAATATTTAGTATATATACTCATTGTATCTCTGTGTTGGGGAAAAATAAATAAATAAATACATACATGTGCACTTATGTACATACTCACTAAATACATAACTACATGTTAATTATATGTGGTGGAAAGCGTGACACCAAGATAGGCATTTGGTTTTTTACAGCCCCAGGGCTGTACCGGCCTGTACATAGGAACTGGATAGGTATTGTTAGGTACTCATTTGTTTTTGAATTTGAATTTGAGAAGGAAACAGTGAACTGAATGATGAACAGATAACATATCAGTAAACATCTCGGCACACACAAACAGTTTCTTCAGTCGGGTGTGGCGAAACTCTATACATCAGGTAAGATCTTCTTTGTGCTCATGATCCTTATGTCTCTGTAAATCAAATACTGCAGCATGTGCTGATACAGACTGTGGACTGTGATTCATTGTGTAATTTGGGCTTTGACCAGCTTACACATATAAAAAATAAATATACTTAAGTTGTACTAATGTCAAGACACTTATGTTGTTTTACACCATACAGAGCGCATAATTACGACAGCGTTTTAGTGGCACTTAAAAACAAAAATCTAAGATTCCGAGAATAAAGACAAAATGTTTTGACAAAGTCAAAATTTCGAGATTAATGTTCTAATGTTTTGAGAGTATGTTTTAGCCTATTGTGCATGCAAATATCCCGCATTGGGAGCACCGGGAGATATTCCAAAGTCTCTGCTTTCACAATATGTCAGTTGTATAGCAAAAAAGTGAATCATCATCTAACTAGATTTTCTCTAGTAATTTCAGCTGCAACAAACGTGCTTTAGAAGTGCACAGCTACAACAACCAGAGAAAAAGGAATGCTAAAAAAAATCAAGGATCAGGACCACAACTGAGTTCTGGGTTTCTGTTGTCTGAGTTTTGGGGTTTACTATTGTGCTGAAGAGTAGAGTTTGTGCTTCAGTCCAGGGGCCCGTTTCAGAAAGGAGGTTAAGTGAAAACTCTGAGTATGTTAACCCTGAAATGAGGGAAACTCTGGGTTTTCCGTTTCAAAAAGGGAGGTTTGTCAAACCCGAGAAAGCAGGGTAAGTCAAGCCCGTTTCTGAAAGAGAGATAACTTATACTCAGAGTCAATTACCGTGGTAACTTACTCCGTGAACCTAACCTGGTCGGGAGCAGGTTTTCTTCAGTAAACCCAGAGTTTCTTTCGGTCTCCTCTCCCTTTTTATAGATTTAGCGAGGTTTAAATGCCTAATTCAAACTGCAAAATTTATTTTCTTACTGAGTATTTTTTGTCTTATTTCAAGTACAAATATCTAAAAATGTAAAATTATATATGAAATTTTTTTCAATATTTAGTCTTTCCTGGGGGATTTTCCTTTTTAAGTGCATTTTACATAAAACAAGTAAAATTGTCCGCCATTGGGTAAGAAAAATTATCTTAATGCAAACGGCAACAAGAATATGTGTAATGTCTTCCCCATTGGAAGATAATTAGCAAAATAGGAAAAATGCACTTTAAAACATCGGAGATGCAGAGCACATTATAAGTCCTGTATGCAGATTTTAAGGAAAGTGTGCATCGCTCTCATACTCATTCTGATCATTTGTCCTGGGCACAAATCCGTCAAAGAGGAGTTTCACAGGACTGTAGGTCAGTGGTGAAAAAATCGGTTTAAATGAGGCTAATCTGATAAATGATGTTCACTTGATAACATCTTTCTGTGACATCTGGAAGTAACGCTGAATTAGCCACCTCGTAAAATATGTCCGGATTGCCGTGAGATCGGGCTGGAAGTAATGTGGTTGGATGCATTGATGACAAGCATATCTCCACCATCATCGCACCTTCTGAAAATGAAACTAATTACTGTATGGAATGGAAGGATGCCAGATGGAGGGGTAGTACAAGCCGTAACCACCTCCACTGCTGTTAAATAAACAAATTATTCACTTTTTTATCATCTTTATTTCCTAATACAAAAGCAAAAGTTATTCGTTTTACTTTTGGATTTGAGAATTCTTCCAATACTTGACCACCTCCTCTTCATCTGTCAGTGGTGCTGGTTCTCCCTCTGCCTTCTTGCTGTCGTCAAGTCAGTAGTTAATTGTATTACTCTAATTAAGTAATGCAACAGGTTGGATTAGAGAATATTTAACTATGTGAAAAGAGTGACTATGTGGAAAAAGCTGCAGCGCATTGAAATAGACATTGAATGATATTTAATGTCAAATGTTTGTAAAGTCATTAAGCCCACACATATGAACCTTTCATGCTTAAAGCTTTACCTTGATTTAATTGTGTTTTTATACTTCATTTTAGCAGCTGCACGTTCTTGTTTCATTTTTCCGTATTTTTACTTTTTTGTGGCCGTGGGATACCATTAAAATGAAAATGTTCAATAATTTACAGTTTTCACCTCTGATGTTATAACCGTTATTAAGTTATTGACAGTTATTAAGAGTTAAAGTTACGCATTGACGGAAGTACGCACACTGACGTCTTTTTGGCGGGAGCTGTTGCCATGGTGAATCGTAACTTCTGTGCTCTGCTAATCATGACTTTTCATAGTCGTGGTGCACGCGCTTAACTCAGAGTCAACCTACTTAGAGTTGAGTAAACTAACACAATTCAGCTGTTCTGTAACCGAAAACTCAGAGTTTCCCATCTCAGAGTAACTCAACTCTGAGTTCAAGTTTAAACTCAGAGTTGGTTGAACCTCCTTAATGAAACGGGCCCCAGGAGAAGAACAAGAAAAACTGAAGTTATGCTGAATGTTGCTTTATTTAAAGTGCTTTTACTGTGGTTTATGAAAAGGTTCATATTTTGGTTTTGGGAGTCCCCAACAACCGGTTGAGTTGCATGCAAGGTCAAAAACATTTTTATTATCTTATAGTATGCATTTATTTTTTACCTTATTTGCTCAATGACCAAAGGTGTAAAATCCAGGGGCCAAAGAGTAAAAGTCCTGCCATATGTTTATTCCACCCATGAACTCAGCAGCTGATTTCAGAAGAGGAACCAAATCATTCCTTTAAAGTCACAAGCAAGTCTCAAATCAAATCCCAAGTCCTCAAAGAGTTAAAGTTAATGAGATAATTAAATGATGATTGTGCATTAGTGATGTACACCTGCTGTTACTGAGAATTACAGAGGATCAGATGTTGATGTTTTATTGGTTAAAATGATGCCACCATCATGAAGATCAGTGTTTGCTTTAGTTGAGCTCTTGACCCTTGAGTTGGTTAAAGTTATTTCTGTGACAATGCATCTGCTGTTGAAAAGCAGAGAGATCAGTGCTCTACAGTGACCAGCTTTTAACCATGAGCTGGTATGATCCTATCAAAACTAATTTTTGTTTCCTTGTTGCATTTATATGTTTAGGTTTTGTATAGTCAACCCTGTAATACTACAGCATGTAAGTATATTGCTTCTCTAATAGTTACAGTGAATAACTTTTAAATAGATATTTAAAATAAAAAAATATATATATATGCAAGGCATATACAAATTTAAACTCCAGCATTTTTTAGACACACAGAAATCAAGAACAAGCAAATGTATCTAAACAATGGTGTCAATCAACAAAATTGGTCATGTTGCAATGCATGCTGAGTAACACCATAGTAGAAACTCCCATCATGCAATGCAGCATGAATAATTATTTTCACCACTGTTGAAGACCTTATGATAAATGTTAATTTGTTAAAGCCAAATAAGTAATAAAATAGTTTATCTCAAATTATGAAACATAATGGTAGCATTAGTTTAAATTGACAATTTTCTTGTTGTTGTTTATTAGGAAAATAGTAAAACCAGAAAGATTGAAACCAAAATGTTCAGTTATCAGAAAATCTGTTACTTCGAGGATTGATTCAACACTGTACAAATGTTTACTGTGAAACAATATAGCAATCGTTTATAAGCAAATGTTTTTGAGTGATTAAAAGGCTCAAGAGCTCAACTAAAGCAAACACTGACCAAAATTATAATGGCCACGTTTTTTTTTTTTTTGGTTTGTTTGTTTTTTATGTTGATTGTTAACAGCAGGTGTTCATAACTACAACACACTCATAATTTAATTAGTCACTTGATTATCTCATTAACGTTAACTCTTTAAGGACTTGGGATTTGACTTGAGACTTGCTTGTGACTTGAAATGAATGACTTCCTCCTCTGGTGAAATCAGCTGCTGAGTTCCTGTGTGGACATATGGCAGGACTTTTACTCTTTGGCCCCTGGACTATCCCCCTCTGGTTCCTAATATGGTGTAATATCTCCTTTGTATTCCCTACCACTAGATGGTAGACATGTAGTAAGGCAAGGCAAGTCAATTTATTTGTAAAACACCATAAAAAAAAACAGTTAGTTGACCAATGTGCTGTACAGCTTTTAAACAGAGAGAAGAAAATTTAATAAATACATACATAAAATAAAACACATTACACGTCAATAGTATACAGCATAAAGACATCTCACCACACAACATCACTAAATAAAAACCAAAAAAAAAAGCCAGAGAAAAAAATATGAGTTTTCAAAGGAGATTTGATAGACCCCAGTGTAGAGGCTGTTCTAATATTTAATGGAAAACTGTTCCAAAGTCTCGGAGCCATCACTGAAAAAGCATGATCGCCTTATAGTTTACGATTCGCCCTAGGGACAGTCAAAGGTTTCTGGTCAGCAGACCGAAGTTATCTGGATGGTAAGTATGATTGTAATAAATCTGAAATATATGGTGTTTCAAGACAATTTAAAGATTTAAAAACAAACAACCAAATTTTTAAATCAATCCTATAACAGACTGGCAGCCAATGTAGAAAATAAAGAATAGAGGTAATATGGTCCCGTTTCCGAGAGCTTGTTAGCAATCTTGCAGCAGCATTCTGGACAATTTGCAATCGAGACAAAGTAGACTGATGAATCCCCACATACAGGGAATTGTAATAGTCCAGACGTGAAGACACAAATGACACATCACTCACTCAAAATCATAAAATGACAAAACTGACTTGACGATTGTCAGTGTTCTTTAATTGAAATAACCTGATCTGACAACAACATTAATCTGTTTGTCAAATGTTACCCACTCATCAAGTACCCCTAATTTTTGTACCATGGATTTGCCATGAATAGGTAAAGGCCCTGAATCAAACTTAAGGGACACATATATATTTGGGGGTGCAAACACAATAATATTTGTTTTAGATTCATTCATATGCATACGTTTTCAGGTTATTCAAACAAGTAAGAAGGCCCTAGTGAGCTACTTTCCTTCTTTACTGGCATATATATATATATTTGTGTGTCATCAGCATAACAGTTCAATTATATGCAGTGTTTTTTTTTTAAATAGACCCAATTAAAAGCATATATAATTAGAACAAAATAGGACCCAAAATGGATCCTTGGGGAATCCCTCACGTAAGAGGAGCCGGAAATTATGTAAATTTACCTAAGGCAACTGAAAAACGTATATTTGTTAAATAGGACTTAAACCATTTTAAAACAGTACATTGAAACCCCACAATCGCTCAAGCCATGCAATAAGAATAGTATGGTCTATCTATGGTATCAAATGCTGCACTAAGGTCAAGTAACACCAGAATTGCAGCATTACCAGAGTCCACAGTTGACAAAACATCATTCAGGGACGTTTAAAAGCGCAAATTCTGTACTGAGATGCTCCCTAAATCCAGACTGAAATACTTCAAAGAAAGAATTTATATTCATGAAAGACTGCATCTGACTGAGAACAGCTTTATCCAACACTTTTGAGAGAAAGGGCAACTTTGAAATAGGTCTATAATTGCAATACAATGTAGAGTCCAAATTAATGTTTTTAATTAGAAGCTGGAGTACAGCATGTTTAAAGGAAGCCGGAACAACCTCTGATACAAGGCAACTATTTATAATGGATAAGACACTAGGCCCAACTATATCAAAAGCCTGTTTGATTAGTTTTGATGGAACATTATCAATTGGGGAGTCTGATGGCTTTAACTGTTCTACTATTTCTGCCAGGCCAGAGAGATGCATAACCTCAAAATTATCAAATACCACAGGGCAATAAAGATGTACAGATTGATTAATAACAGCAAGAGGAATTCGAGATCTAATATTTTCAATCTTTGAAATTAAAAATATCTTAAAATCTTCACATGTTTCCACTGAAATATCAGGCCCAATCTCATTTGCTGGATTAATAACAGAGTTAATATATTCTAGGTCTATGACAGTTTCTCTCAATAATGTCAGATAAATATTTTGCCTTCGCTGTTTTAACAGCACTTTGATTTAAGGACTCACTTAACATTTCATATGACACCTGAAGCCTGTCCTTCTGCCATTTACGCTCTGGTCTTCTGCAGAGTTGTCTAAGAGCTTGTGTGTTATCATTAAACCAGGGTTCTGCCTTAGATTTCACATGCCTCACCTTCAACGGTGCTCTAGCATCTTGAATAGTTGTACATACAGAATTAAAAGAACAAAACAGAGACTCTGGGTCCAAATAAGACAAGGGATTTTCATAGGCAGAAACATTATCACTATTCAAAAATGCCACAAAAAAATCGTTAATAATGCAAGAATTTATCATATGACACAGACGTGCACTAGAGTGCGATTTAGTAATCTGACATGGAAAAGATGTCCTAAAAATAACTGGTTTATGGTCAGAGAAAGTTGCATCGATAACATCTACATAACACAATTAAATGCTTTGAGCTAAAATTAAGCCCAATGTGTATCCTTGTTCATGTGTAGGACGTTTTACAGACTGCACAAGATTAAACGATTCAAAAAGTCTTTCACTAGGGGGTCTGCTGGACAGCAGACAAGAATATTAAAATCCCCCACAACCAAAAACGTATACAATTTCAATAAAATTCCCCTAAGAATTCAGAAAATTCCTGAATAAAATCTTTATTGAATTTTGGTGGCCGATATAACACCCCACACAGCAAAGGCTCTACTCTACTAAACTAAAAGTTTAGTCTCCACACAACTGCAATGAAAACTCTTTTTAAAAAACGATGCTAGACCTCCACCCCTGCCTGTAGATCAAGGGGAATAAACAAATTAACAGTCCCATGGAACGAGGTCAGCAAAAGGGCTTACATCACTGGTAGATAGCCATGTCTCAGTCACAAATAAAATATAAAATATACAGTAGCTTATAATTAAAGAAATCCCTCAGGATAAACATTTTATTAATTCCAGCAACAGTTACTAGCAATAGTACTTAGATTCTAGACCAAAATTACGTTGTGTTCCTATTCAAAGACTTCAAGGAAATAGCAGAGCAAGTGAGCTATGGTGTCATTGATGAAGGAGCAGTTCAGTTCATAGCATGCCAGTACATTGTTAGATTTGTGAGAGAAAATCGCCAAATGCCTAATACAAAGTTGTACAGTCAAATTAACACTGCTAGGTGTCTATATGGGTCCACATTACAAAGTGTAAAAAGTAACCCTGGAGAAGTGTTAAAGTTAATGAGGTAATTAAGAAAATCATTGAGTAATGATTGCCCATTTATGAAGACACCTGATATTTTTAAGTCACCATTATTGTGGTTAGTGTTTACTTTAGTTGGTCTCTGAAACCTTGATCTCTTGTCAGTACATTGAATTGGGATATTACAAAGCAAATATAAAAGCCAGACAAGAAAAGAACAAAACTAAAAGAGGATATATATACTATTTTATGGATTTTCTTATTTTTACAACGGCCTTGTGATTCCACGGCAAACTCCATATTTTTTTTAAATCTTACTCTATAAGCTATTGTGGTCCCCAAAAATGGTAAGAATCTCAACAACGGCGATGAACAACATTGTCCGATAAACAGATCAACTCTGAACATCACAAAACAAGCTACTAAAAAATCACATAAATGTAGCAACAATAAAAGATTATAGTAAAAATGAAATATTTTACAAAGATAATTCTGCTCATCATTTGTTCATGCCGCAGTGTATGATGGGAGACATGAATGAGTTTTGATTGGCTGGAACATGCTTTTTTGATGGTCACCATTGTTGTGATTCTCAATGTCTGTGTGTCTAAATTACACACAACTCTTAAGGTTTTTATTAAAAGTTTTAATAACATCTTTTTGGCTATTCTGAAAATGTCAGATCCTATGTTGTGCACAGTGTTGACGTAACCAACAAAGAAAACTAAACTAAACACTGACCACTAATGGTGACTTTAAAAATTGAGATTTTCTTCTTCTGTGATTCTGCTTGTTAACATCAGGTGTGTTCAATAATGGTCAATCATCACTAAATGAATCTCTTAATTACCTCATTAACTTTAACACTTCGTCAGTGTTACTTTTAACACTTTGTATTGTGGACACATACCGACACCGAGCAGTGTTATTTTGACACGGGGATTTTGCTGTGTAGGACTCTTACTGTAAGTGCCATAACATATTTAAGGATGCATAAATATTTTAATTATCATAATCATTTGTAAGTCGCTTTGGGTAAAAGTGTCTGCTAAATAACTATGTAAATGTAATTATATAGTGTTTGTTTATCTACACAAATTTTCAAGTGTGATGTTTTTGTGAAACTGCTTGTGATTCCATGATGATTCATATACGATTGCTTTTGTCACCTGTAATATCTAAGAGAATAATTTCGTCCTTTAATCGTGCTTTGACAATTAATTATTCATACTGTTCACATTTGTTTTTCTTATTTTAACATTTAAATTCATAAATGCAGTGAAATATTGAATGTTTGACAAAAAGAGGAAAAAAATACACCGTACCATCACAATTGACAATGGCTTCCTCTCATATACGTGAGTATTTATTTATTTCATTATTTGTTTGTTTGGTTGGTCATGATTAGCATTTAAAGGCTTATTCTCACTGACCCAAAAACTTTTTGGAGAAAAAAAAACTGGTCAGATGTAATGTAGTTCTCAAATCAATTCAAAACGTTTTTATTTGCTTTTATAGATTTTTCTTCATACATCATGACAGGTTTCAAAAGAGCACCAATCTCTGTTATGCTGTGTAAGTATGAAAATAAATATACTGTATAAATATAATATGCCTTGATCAATTAAATA
Organism: Schizopygopsis malacanthus; assembly: GCA_027474115.1. Classification (NCBI taxonomy): domain Eukaryota; kingdom Metazoa; phylum Chordata; class Actinopteri; order Cypriniformes; family Cyprinidae; genus Schizopygopsis; species Schizopygopsis malacanthus. The sequence continues at coordinate 1,927,940 of CM049871.1, read as the reverse complement.
GCAATTAGTTAATTCAGTGACAGCTGCATTAATCCAGATCTATATGTTGATTTGTTTAGCATATGGAAAACTGCCATTCCTTTGCATTCTTCACTGATAATAGTGACATATCACACTAATAGAGACATGTTCAGGAAACATGTTATTTTCAAAGCACAAGACTTTAAATCCATTACTCCCCAAGATGGGATTTACAGGGCTAGTTAACACACACACACACACACACACACATATATATATACATATCTTCAACCCTCAATAATCCTTTGAGAGAAATTTGGGGAAATTATTTTTTGTTTTTTGTAAAATAGTTTCCTTAATCTGAGCGGATTAAGACGGCTACTTTTTATAAGTTAGTTTTATAAGCCACATTAAACGTGCACAAACAAAAAAAGAGAACTCGATTCAACAATGTTTAGTGATGTGAAAAAAATGTTGACCTTAATTTGACCTCTGTGCCTAATTGTGGGCACCCATAGGAAATTGACTTGTGTACACCCTAAAAAATGCTGGGTTAAATATAACCCAGCGCTGGGTTAAAAAGGGACAAACCCAGCGGTTCGGTCATTTTGACCCTGCATTTGGCAGAGGTGTAAAGTCCATGGGTCAGAAAGTAAAAGTCCTGTCATGTGTTTATTCCACCCATGAACTCAGCAGCTGATTTCACCAGAAGAGGAACCAAATCATTCCTTTCAAGACACAAACAAGTCTCGAGTCAAATCAAGTCCTTAAAGAGTTTAAGTTAATGAGATAATTAAGTGACTAATTAAATGATGATTTTGCAATAGTGGTGAACAATGTGTCAAACACAGACACGCTCAAAAAGGTATTGAGTACTACAGCCAAATAGTGGCATTGAAATGTTTGATATTTTTATACTATCATATGGCACCAAAATCACCGAATTGCTAGGTTTTGGCTGTCTGTACTTATATTTTCATATTAAAATAAATCTTAAATATAACATAAAAATAAGCATATTTTACATAAAAATCCTTCTGGACAATATTGTGTTTTTTAATATATATATATATATATATGTGTGTGTGTGTGTGTGTATATGTGTGTGTATGTATATGTTACGCTTTAGATTACATCCCGCAATGTACAGCGTACCAGTTTGTAACTACAGAGTACCTCTTCAATACCTACTCGGTATACCATACTAGGTATAAGGGAACAATATGCAACGTTTGGGGAATAAGGGGGTAATAACCTGCGTAATTATAAAGCATTTATACTGTAAGTATTTTATAACTAAAGGGTACCTATTCTGAAATAACGTGTATGTAGAGTCCACAATTTTTTGCGTCAGCATAACATAGTGCTGAACTTACATGTAGAAAAACGTAAACAATTGCTGAATTAAGGGGTAATGACTTCATTCAGTATTTCATTAGCAAGGTGTAAATATTCTATGATTACGTGGTATTTATATCCTACTTTGTTAGGCACCAATATTATGATTTACAACAATTTGCCTTATTGTAAATACACAAAATATATGATGCAACATTTTTACACTATGTACTGGGTAGCCTGCTTGTTGTACTATTACAACACATATATATGACATTGATACAAAAAGTAAACTATAGTATACTATGGTATAATTTTGTAATTATAGTGAAGTTAAAAACCACCTTTATACATTTTACTAAAGAATATAAGCTATATTATTTACTAGTGTTATTTATGTGGGATCATGGAGATTCAACTCAGCTGAATGTACGTAACAAGAGGGTAAGTGTAACATCCGCGGGTTGTAATCTAATGTGATGCCTTGTTACCCTCTTGATACATGTTTTTTGTCGTCTTTTCGCATGGCGTGTATGTAATTTTTTGTAACTTTCCGCGCAACTCCGCTTTCGAAGATGCACGAGTTCTGGGTGATTCTAGCCGAACATGCTTCTCGCATTCACCATAATGATCAATGAATATTCAAAGATATGCAAGCGTCTTACTTGTTGTTGTAGACGCACACAATAAAGATTCGCAGACCGTGCCAAATATGGTGGATGGCTTAAGTATCACAGCCCATAGAAACAGTCGATAATGAGACATCTAGGTATGTATATCTATGGAGTATATTAAACTTCAGCCGCGAAACAGGCTAACTAGCACATTATAAGGAAAGGCGATTTGCAAAGATTTATAAAAAAACCCTTATATTCACGTCTTCTGTAGATAAAGCTGGATCATGAATTATTTGCGTGGACATTTATGTAGATCGGGGATCGGTGCATTCCCTTCAAAATGAAAGTAAAATTTACATTAATCTTCTGCATCTTCAGCAGTCGGGAGTAACTGAAGACTGCTATATTCATTATTACATCCAACAACAAAACACCTCAATCGCTTAATTAGAGACATTCTTGTCTTCCCCTGCACTGAGTCAACACAATGCTAGACAGCTCTCAGCTCACTCAGGGCGGGTTGGTGCGTCTCAATCAACTTCCAAGCACCCGAGCTCGTGAATCAGTAGATCATGTACATGGATTCGGTCACTTGTAAGCTCCCTGACTCACTGCACATTGGGACAGTGATCACTCGAATTCCAGTGACATGATTACGTACAATGTCAACGGACAACATAGTATAAGTCACCGCTTGAATTAATAAACAACAGACAGGACCGATCTCTTTTTGATATTCTTTTTTTATTCTCTTTAAACACATCATTCTGTTACATGTTCTTCATTTCAGCCAAATGTTAATTATAAACGTTAATTAAATGTGTCCATTACCTGTCTAGCAATGTGTGTTTATGTTGAAATATAGGAATTATGTTGAAAAAAATCGCGTGTCATTATATTTATGGAGTTGTCTCATGTGGTTTATGTTTCACGCTTCAGAAATGGGATGTTATTTCCGGTAGGGGAGCATAGTGAGTGCATATAGTGAGTGCCTATGCTCCTTAGTTTTTGCGGTGCATTGTGGGATTTTTCAGGGAGCGAACGTTCCAGTGCACTGGAAGGATTTTGTGATTGAGACGGCCCTTAACATGGGCGACTCCCTGATCAGTGCCCTGACTACTGAACAAGGGAGTCAATCTAATCTAAATCAAACTCTTGTGGGATCGGCCTGTACAGAACTACGTCATTCTGAGAGGAATCTCAGAACAGCCTGATTTGAGTAAGGGTTTTTTAAAATAGGGATTAAAAAAAAAACACTGGGTGGATTTTTATCATTATAGGATGGATGTGTACACACACTTCCAAAACATATTTATGGTAAAACAACTTGAAAAGTGAATTTTTCATCCAATGACCACTTTAAATTAAATTGAAAATGGAGATTTCCCAGCATGCTTTACCATGGCACTCAAAAGGGTGAGAAAATGCTGAAAGTAAAGTTTCTTTCTTTCGTACTTTCCTTTTTTCTTTCTTTCTTTCTTTCTTTCTTTCTTTCTTTCTTTCTTTCTTTCTTTCTTTCTTTCTTTCTTTTTGCAGGAGTAATGTTAAATGGGAGATTTAGTACAGTTTAATTTAGGACAGGTGTATGTTAAATGCTGTGTATTGTCTTCCTCAAGTTTCAGACGGTTCGGTCAGAGTCGGTGAATTGGTTCTTCAAGCATTACTAGTGTGAACCACCCTTTAAGTTCAATTTAATTAACCCTTTTTTATGTTGTTAATTAATTTGTCTTAAATATCATTTATTTCAGATGTCTTGGCCTGTATAACAGTCACACAAGAGACAACCACAGTTGGTAATGTATTGTACTGTGATGTTTTAACTGTATATGAGCAGATCTGTAGATCGTGTGTTCAGCTTCTGTTTTTGGGCTTTCAAGGTATCAGGTTTTTCACTGCACGACTATCATTGCCAAAAAAAGACAAATATCTCAATATCTATAGAAAGAGAAAAAAAAGTGCTATCAAATTTATATGTATTCATCTGTTTGTTTGTTTGCCAGTGAATCACACCACTGCATATAAAAGGGACATTTACACTTAACAGCGTAACTAACTTATTTTAGCTAAATTGATTTGAGCTTGACACTATTGATGGGTGCTTTGTGAAGCTTTGAAATCTTTGTGAACATTTGTTTCGAATCAGTGGCTCAGAGCACATTTAAAATTGCAAAAGTCACATTGTTTTAGTCAACGAGGCTTCGTTACGTCACAACTGTTTCAAAGTGGGCTGATCTCTGTAAACCCATGAATCACTGTATTTCATAGAATACTGTAAAATAATACAATATCTGCCTCATTCTGTGATGTGAGTTTGAAGGAAACTATGTTGTTATTCTCATGTAATATATATATATTTTTTTCATAACAGCTAATCTGTCTGACCCATGCTACAACTACACTGCACTGGACAACCCATGGAGAGCCACCAATAATACATATGCTTCAGTCAGAAGTTGTGACCAGTCTGTCACCTGGAGAGGCTGGTATCGTCTCTTCATTAACAACATGAGCGCTCATATCCCAGACACGTGTGTTGCTCAGTACAGCTGTGGCACTGATATCCCACTGTGGATTCGTGGTGGACACCCAACAGTAAAGGATGGAGTCGTCACTCGAGATATCTGTGGTTACGGTGGCAGTTACTGTTGCTGGTTTGGGTCTTACCCCATCAAAGTCAAAGCCTGTCCAGGCAATTATTACGTCTATGAGCTGGTTAGACCAACGGTCTGTAATTCATCATACTGTGCAGGTGATTATATTCACATGAGCTCTTTCTACACATTCATGATATTTGTGTCTCTATTCATTAATCACTATTCATCCAATCTTTCAGATGTTAGCAGCGTTAACACCAGCTCTACAGCCATCACACCAGCAAACATCTCAACTGGTAATGTGACTCACGGTGTCTACTGCTATTTTCCAGCCTGGTGTATGTGCAGATGTGTATTACAGATATAAATGTGCTTGTCAAGTGAAGTCACATGTATTTTAATAGCGCTTTATACAATAGAGATGCTGCTTGACTATAGCATTATTCAGCTCAGTTCAGTCTGATTTTTTTATTATTATTATTTCATAATTCTGTCAGCAGGCGAAGATGTTAGAAATGTATTTAAGGGACTACTTCTATTGATCCTACTTCTATCCACTAGCTAGCAGTGTTTGATTTGTACAGATGATGCATCTAAAGAGGCCGATATACCAAAACATTACTTTACAAATACTTATCTTAATAGGTTTCATGTGACATTTTCTGATTCCTGAGGCCTAAAATGACTGAATTTGTGATGATATCTGTGCCAGTTTGGTTTCAGTTTTACTTCTATATAATTTACTGTATTCAGTTAATTAGGAAATCTTAAATATCATTTTAAAGGGCCGCAGCAGGGTGAGTTTGGTTAGTTAATAATAATTCCAGCAAACTCAACCAGGTAGCAGAAATGCATTTATGTCAAAAATAATCCGTGTAACGAAGGTGCAGGACTCTTTTATTAGACCAGCAAGAAAACTGTAAAAGGAGGTTAAGAAAATAAATTAAGCAGCACACATAGATCCCACAGAGAAACTCTGTTCAGACGCTGTGCACCTTTCATAAACCTGCACACAAGCGGGTGCTGACCTAAAGTATTTCTGTCAATACAAGAAGCTGGATGCAGAAATTACAGAAATTGCAAGTAAAACATTAACGCTAGAAAAGGCTCTACAACAGAAAATAACACATCTGCCACCAAACAGTGAACATGAAATATTTTCCTCTGTCCTCATTATAAGACAAACCTGTTCCAGTTCCTATCATATGCAGAGTGCACTGAAGTCGCTTTCACACTCGTCTCAATCACCCTCGGAGCCAAAGCCATAACACTTAAGTTTAACCTCTCACGGGCCAGACCCAAAGAGCCCCTTTTCTCTTATGAGAGGAGACCCTTATTAAAATGTTGCTTTATGTTGAAGTCAGTAACTGTGTAGCTGCTGATGCTGTGATGAACTATCTTTTTATTGCATTAAATGAGTGTTTTTAGGTTGAATTATTTCACTTAATTTTCAGTTGAAGTTCAGATACACAAAGTAGAGTGCTGTTTAATTTCATGTCAAGAAAATATTCTTTGTTTAGTTGACTCAAATGAAGTAAATCATAGTGATAATTTAATCACTTTATTAACAGCATAAATATTAGTGTGTTTTTTTTTTTTACTTTGTGGTTTAAGGCAATTTACGTTACATTGAATTCAACAGTACTTTTCTATAACGCCAGAAAACGTCTCGGTTACGTATGTAACCCTCGTTCCCTGAAGGAGGGAACGGAGACGTCACGTCGGAGGACCGACGAATTGGGATATCGCTTAGAGAGACCAATCCACTTCGAGTGTAAACTAAACGAGCCAATGCACATTGGCATGCGATTATTGCATCCAGCTGCCGCTGATCACAGCGTGAGCATAAATAGGCAGCAGGTGCAGCGCATATTCAGGTTTTCGCTGAGGAGCCGAGCCGGGGACCGGCCGCTCAGCGGTGGTACAGGAGCCGTGGCGACGGGACGTGACGTCTCCGTTCCCTCCTTCAGGGAACGAGGGTTACATACGTAACCGAGACGTTCCCTATCAGTCGGTCACTCTCGACGTCACGTCGGAGGACCGACGAATTGGGATCCCTACCAAAAGGCCACGGATACTGCCCCTTCCAGTGTCCCGTGGAGGCCTCCTGTGCCGTTATTTTCTGGCGCAGGTTAGGGCCCCCATAGGAAGATCCGTTACTGTTGCTATGGCACTACCCACTCAGTAGGACTGGATAACACTGGGAAAACGTACCCGTTCAGCTCTGAACAGAGACGCTGCGGAAGCCCTTACCTTCCCGAGGGAGGTTCAGAGGCAGTTACACATATGGACAATAGTCAGATGCATATGGAAGATTGGAGGTGATTGTAACCTCTTGGAGTAGCAGGAAGTCTGCCGGGAAACACGGGCTCTAAGGCTAACCGTGGAAATACACATATGGGATCCGAACGGTCTCTACATATGGAACCCAGCCCTCTACCGGTTCTCAAGGATTCATCGAGTGAGGGCCTGGCGCCGGACGCTCCGCCACGTCCAGCTGCCGAGGGGATGGAGGAGCTCGACAGGGTCTACAGTGGACTCTCTGGAGCAGTTTTTAGCAAGCCGACCCGAAACCGGGGCCCCCCAGTGCTTCTACCCGTTTGAGGTGAGAACACAGGAGGAAACCGGTTCCACACGAAGGCTATAGAATCTAGCGAATGTGTTAGGGGTCGCCCAGCCCGCAGCTCTACAATATCTGTCAGTGAGGCGCCACGAGCCAGCGCCCAGGAGGACGCTACACTTCTTGTAGAGTGAGCTCTCAACCTGAACGGGCAGGCACACCCTGTGCCTGATAAGCCAGGGTGATGGCATCCACTATCCAGTGGGCCATCCTCTGCTTGGAGACGGCATTCCCTTTCTGCTGGCCTCCGTGACAGACAAGAGCTGGTCTGAGGTCCTGAAGCTTTGCGTCCTGTCAACGTAATGTCTTAATGCTCGGACGGGACAAAGCAAAGCCAGGGCTGGGTCTGCCTCCTCCGGGGGCAGCGCTTGCAGGCTCACCACTTGGTCTCTAAATGGAGTAGTGGGAACCTTGGGCACATAGCCGGGCCGGGGCCTCAGGATTATCTGGGAATCCGCCGGTCCAAACTGTAGGCACGAATCGTCGACCGAAAATGCGTGCAGGTCCCCAACCCTCTTGATGGAGGCCAGTGCAAGCAGGAGCAGAGTTTTCATTGAAAGAAACTTGGGCTCGACTGTCTGCAAGGGCTCAAACGGGCCCTGTTGTAGTGCTCTAAGCACTAAGGACAGGTCCCAAGAGGGTATAGAGGGGGGGCGTGGAGGATTCAGCCTTCTAGCCCCCCTAAGGAACCTGACGACCCAGTCATGCTTCCCCACCGACTTCCCTTCCACAGGGTCGCGGTTGGCAGCAATCGCGGCCACGTAGACCTTGAGGGTGGAGGGAGACAGCCTTCGCTCCAACCCTTGCTGCAAGAAGGATAGCACGACTCTGATCGGGCATCTCCGGGGGTCTTCTCTGTGAGAAGAGCACCATTCGACGAACAGGTTCCACTTCAAGGCGTAAGCATGTCTCGTAGACGGTGCTCTCGCCGAAGTGATGGTGTCAACTACCTTTTTTTTTTTTTTTTTTCTTGGGGTAGGTCACCTAGAACCTCCGCGTCCCGTCTAGGGACCAGACCTGAAGTTTCCAGAGGTCTGGACGCGGGTGCCATAAGGTGCCCCGTCTCTGAGTCAGTAGATCCTTCCTCAGAGGAATCTGCCAGGGAGGGGCTGTCACGAGGAGCATCAGCTCTGGGAACCAAGTCCTGGTAGGCCAGTATGGTGCCACGAGCAGGATCTGCTCCTCTTCCTCTCTGACCTTTGCACAGAGTCTGTGCGAGAAGGCTCACTGGGGGAAATGCATATTTGCGAAGGCCCCGCGGCCAGCTGTGTGCCAGTGCGTCCGTGCCGAGTGTTCCATCGGTCAGGGAGTAGAACAACTGGCAATGTGACGTCTCTAGGGACGCGAACAGGTCTACCTGTGCGAGTCCAAAACGTCGCCAAATCAGCTGGACCGTCTGGGGATGGAGTCTCCATTCTCCGGGGAGCGCAGCTCGTGACAGCTCGTCGGCTGTCCGGTTGAGCAAGCCCGGGATATGAATGCCGCGAAGCGACCTCAGATGCTTCCGACTCCAGAGGAGGAGGTGGCGGGCGAGTTGTGACATGCGACGGGAGCGTAGACCACCTTGTCGGTTGATGTACGCAACGGTCGCCGTGTTGTCCGTACGGACTAGTACATGCTCGCCTCGTGAGCGTCTCTTGAGACGGTTCAAGGCCAGGTGTACTGCCAGCAACTCTAGGCAGTTGATGTGCCAGTGCAGTTGGGGACCCGTCCAAACCCCTGACACTGCATGCCCGTTGAACGTGGCCCCCCAGCCCTTGGCGGAGGCGTCTGTGTAAACCACAGCGTGCCTGGAGACCTGTTCCAGGGGCACTCCTGCCCGAAGGAATGAAAGGTCTGACCACGGGGTGAAGGTTTGGCGGCAGGCTGGAGTGACTTGGACCCTCAGCGTACCGCTCTGCCACGGCCACCTCGGGACTCGGCCATGGAGCCAGTGTTGAAGCGGTCTCATATGGAGCAGCCCCAGCGGCGTGACCGCCGCCGCAGCCGCCATATGCCCCAGGAGCCTCTGAAACTGTTTCAGTGGTGCCGCGTCCTGTTCTTGAATGTATTCAAGCAGTTCAACACCGACTGAGCGCGTTCCTGCGTGAGGCGCGCTGTCTGATTGACCGAATCCAAACTCCATACCGAGAAAAGAGATCCTCTGCATCGGCAAGAGTTTGCTCTTTTCCCAGTTGACCCGAAGGCCCAACTGGCTGAGGTGCGAGAGCACCAATCCCTGTGTTCGCATAACTGATCCTGAGACTGAGCCAGTATGAGCCAGTCGTCGAGGTAGTTGAGAATGCGCACGCCCTGATCTCTCAAGGGAACAAGGGCTGCCTCCGCTACTTTCGTGAAGACACGGGGCGATAGGGACAGCCCGAAGGGCAGGACCTGTACTGATATGCTCGTCCTTCGAACGCAAACCGCAGGAATGGCCTGTGGCACGGAAGGATCGACACATGGAAGTACGGGTCTTCAGGTCAATGCTGCAGACCGAACTTGGGGACGGATGCATCCGAAGACGCGGTTCTGCATGAGCATCTTGAGCATCAAGATGCGCAGACCCAAGATTGGTCGTAACCCACCGCTTTTCTTGGGCACAATGAAGTAAGGGCTGAAAAACCCTGCCTTCATATCGGCTGGAGGGACCGGTACCATCACGTCCTTCGCCAGTAGGACAGAGATTCCTCTCACAAGTCATGGGCATCGGCTGCCTTCACTACTGTGAGGTGGATGCCCCTGAACTTGGGAGGACACCGGGCGAACTGAATCGCATAGCCGAGTCAGATGGTCCTCAGGAGCCAGCGAGACGGCTGGGCAGCTCCCGGCACCCAGACACCGTACAAGCGGGACCATCGGGACCACCGACGTACCCGCAGTAGGGCAGCGAGGTGGAATGCAGGGACCTGGCCCGTGGCGGACCGTGGAGGGGTCTGAGTGTGCGGTGCACGTTTACCTGCTTCCATAATTTGGCAGAGGGTGCGTGAGTAGCCTTTGATGACGCTCTCGAACCGCCCACTGCTGCCTGCTGGCGAGAGGGAGGATGAGTGTGGTTCGAAGTTGATTCGTCCATGACTCTCCAAGCCCTCTTGGGACCCAGAGACAGAAACAACCGCTTCCTGTCGAGATTTTTGAAAAAAACAGATTATCCACCCGGCCCTCCTCCGGGGGAGGGAGAGATGCACTTACCCTCTCCCGAAGCAGTTCCCTCTCTCTCTGGGTCGCCCGTCCCGAGGCCTCTTGCTCCTCTGCTTACCGCCAGTAGACGGGGGCCAGGACGGGCGGGGCGGCCTGCCTACACCTAGCTCTACGGCACCGCTTTTGGAGGCTGCTGCGGATGCGGTGCGGGAGCAGGGGTGGATGCAGGGGGCCGCCCTCGGCGACGAGCAGGCTGGGCGCTGCAACCGGCGGACGGGTGGAGGCAGCAGCTGCCCGCCGAGGCAGGAAGTGTTAGATCGCCTCAGTCTGCTCCCGTGCAGCCGGGAACTGCTGGGCCAGGTTACCGGCTGCGTCGCCGAAGAGGCCAGTCTGGGATACAGGAACCTTGAGGAACCGACTTTGTCGGCGTCCCTATGTCAACCAGACACAGCCAGAGGTGGCGCTCCTGGACCACAAGTGTGGACATCGCACGACCCAGAGACCGTGCCATAACCTTCGTCGCTCGTGGCGCGAGGTCAGGTGCGGTACGGAGCTCTTCTCAGAACTTCCGGATCGTAACCACCCCCGTGCATGTCCCTCAGTGCTTTTAGCCTGAAAAGAACCTGCAGTAACGCCGTAGCATTAGGTGGAGGCAGCCTCTCCACAGGCCACATAAGCCTCGCCGGATGAGACCAGACGAGTACCTACAGGCCCGGAAGAGGAGGCACGGTTTGCCCTGCCGGGTGGAGACAGTATAGGGACACACTTGCATCGCAACTGACCGCTCCACCGGGGGAACCCCCGTAACCCCTAGCTGCACCACCGAGGGTGGTGAGGGAGGAGGAGTTAGCAGGTCGGTTTCTGGCAGTAAAAGGTGCCGTCCACGACCTGTAAGCCCCTCATGCACGTCCGGGAGAGAGGCACCTGGGGCAGGGCGCTGAGAACCAGCACACGCTACCCCGAGAAACCAGTCGTCCAACCTCGAGGGTTCGGGACACGGTGGCTTTCTCCACTCGAGCCCTACCCTTCCGGTGGCCCGGGAAAGCATAGCCGTCACTTCCAGATCCGACTCAGGCATTGCTACCGCCGGAGCGGCAACGCAGCCGAATCTTCCTCTCCAGAAGCTCCGGCTCACCCTCCGATGCAGCGATCGACATCTGGTCGTCGGGAGGAGCACCAAGGATACTGCTGGTACGCTCCATTTAGAGGGCCCAGCACGTTCCATTGGCAGCTCAACTGGTTGCGGAGCGCAAGAGGAGCGATGGTCCCCTGAGGGTTTGCCACCACTGTAGTCCTCAGACCAGCCGTGCTACCGCCTGAAGTAGACCTCGCCTGTCTGCAGCCAGGACGAGAACTAGATCGAGACGGAGGCAACAGCTCCGCCCCTTTGTCGAGGTAACGGAGCCTGGCCGCAACTCCGAGATGAGCATCCACAGTGAGAGGATGACTCATCCACGAACGCCACCTCAGCGTGCTGCCCCAGGCACGTGAGGCAGCGAACGTGACCATTCACCCAGCGCCAGGCAACGACCGCATCCAGAAACGCACGGGTGACACGTTGTCTGAAGCAAAACCCAACTCGTCTTTATAAAGACGCAACGTCAAGTTTGCCAGATGCAACATCGTCTTTAAAAAGACGCACCCGTGAATGCTCTTTTAGGGAAAAAACTCTTTTAACATGCTGAAGCAAACAGGGGAGATGGTCATTTGCAACACAAACAGGGGGTAGTGCAGCCTGATGTGTGCAGTCCACTCGACATGGGAAGAACCACCACCGCTGTAGGGCCGTACCACCAGCACGAGAGTCTTCCGAAGAGCGTGCTCAACTCGTTGAATTCACTCGTTCAGCAGAAGTCAGGAGCAGAACGATGTAACCGCTCGGCTCCGAAGCGAAAAGCTGAATATGCGCTGCACCTGCTGCCTATTTATGCTCACGCTGTGATCAGCGGCAGCTGGATGCAATAATCGCATGCCAATGTGCATTGGCTCGTTTAGTTTACACTCGAAGTGGATTGGTCTCTCTAAGCGATATCCCAATTCGTCGGTCCTCCGACGTGACGTCGAGAGTGACCGACTGATAGGGAACTACTTTTTTTTTTGTTGAAATTTTTAATAATAATTTTTTCTTTTCCAGTATATCCTTCTGTTGATCACTGCTACAAATACACTGTGCTGGACGATCCATGGAGAACCAACAGCAGTCAGCGATCAAACCCCTTCATGAAGTGTGACACAGTCACCTGGAGAGGCTGGTATCGTCTCTTCATTAACAACATGAGCGCTCAGATCCCGGACACATGTGTTGCTCAGTACAGCTGTGGCACTGTTTTCCCACTGTGGATTCGTGGTGGACACCCAACAGTTGAGGATGGAGTCGTCACTCGAGATATCTGTGGTAACGCTGGCAGTTACTGCTGTTATTACGGGTCTCACCCCATCAAAGTCAAAGCCTGTCCAGGCAATTATTACGTCTATGAGCTGGTTAGACCAGCTTTCTGTATTTCAGCATACTGTGCAGGTGATTATATTCACATGAGGCTTTTGTATTATTTATTTATTGATCTATTGATATTCATGAGCCATTCTTTTTTCAGCTGTTACTAACATCAGCAGCACTGTTACAACAGTCACACCAGAGACGAGCTCCGCGGGTAATGTAGTGTGTGTGTGTGTGTGTGTGTGTGTGTGTGTGCAAAACACTGTAGACATTTTGTGTCCTTTGTAATATATGTGTCCTAGTTCATTGTTATTCATCTGTAATTTTTCTTTTTTCCAGCTGTTACTTTCAGCAGTACTGTTACAACACACACTCCAGTTACAACACTCACTCCAGAGACGACCACAGCTGGTAATGTAGCTTTTGATTATTCACAGCCCTGAACCACAATGTGAAAAAAATACAAATAATTTCTGAGCCTCCAAGTTTTATATTGTTCTCTCTTCAAATACATATATTTTTCTCCATAAGAGGTGACACAAAAATGAACAAAAGATAAAGTCAAAACTGTGATGTTTTAACTGTATATGAGCAGATCTGTAGATCGTGTGTTCAGCTTCTGTTTTTGGGCTTTCAAGGTATCAGGTTTTTCACTGCACGACTATCATTGCCAAAAAAAGACAAATATCTCAATATCTATAGAAAGAGAAAAAAAAGTGCTATCAAATTTATATGTATTCATCTGTTTGTTTGTTTGCCAGTGAATCACACCACTGCATATAAAAGGGACATTTACACTTAACAGCGTAACTAACTTATTTTAGCTAAATTGATTTGAGCTTGACACTATTGATGGGTGCTTTGTGAAGCTTTGAAATCTTTGTGAACATTTGTTTCGAATCAGTGGCTCAGAGCACATTTAAAATTGCAAAAGTCACATTGTTTTAGTCAACGAGGCTTCGTTACGTCACAACTGTTTCAAAGTGGGCTGATCTCTGTAAACCCATGAATCACTGTATTTCATAGAATACTGTAAAATAATACAATATCTGCCTCATTCTGTGATGTGAGTTTGAAGGAAACTATGTTGTTATTCTCATGTAATATATATATATTTTTTTCATAACAGCTAATCTGTCTGACCCATGCTACAACTACACTGCACTGGACAACCCATGGAGAGCCACCAATAATACATATGCTTCAGTCAGAAGTTGTGACCAGTCTGTCACCTGGAGAGGCTGGTATCGTCTCTTCATTAACAACATGAGCGCTCATATCCCAGACACGTGTGTTGCTCAGTACAGCTGTGGCACTGATATCCCACTGTGGATTCGTGGTGGACACCCAACAGTAAAGGATGGAGTCGTCACTCGAGATATCTGTGGTTACGGTGGCAGTTACTGTTGCTGGTTTGGGTCTTACCCCATCAAAGTCAAAGCCTGTCCAGGCAATTATTACGTCTATGAGCTGGTTAGACCAACGGTCTGTAATTCATCATACTGTGCAGGTGATTATATTCACATGAGCTCTTTCTACACATCCATGATATTTGTGTCTCTATTCATTAATCACTATTCATCCAATCTTTCAGATGTTAGCAGCGTTAACACCAGCTCTACAGCCATCACACCAGCAAACATCTCAACTGGTAATGTGACTCACGGTGTCTACTGCTATTTTCCAGCCTGGTGTATGTGCAGATGTGTATTACAGATATAAATGTGCTTGTCAAGTGAAGTCACATGTATTTTAATAGCGCTTTATACAATAGAGATGCTGCTTGACTATAGCATTATTCAGCTCAGTTCAGTCTGATTTTTTTATTATTATTATTTCATAATTCTGTCAGCAGACGAAGATGTTAGAAATGTATTTAAGGGACTACTTCTATTGATCCTACTTCTATCCACTAGCTAGCAGTGTTTGATTTGTACAGATGATGCATCTAAAGAGGCCGATATACCAAAACATTACTTTACAAATACTTATCTTAATAGGTTTCATGTGACATTTTCTGATTCCTGAGGCCTAAAATGACTGAATTTGTGATGATATCTGTGCCAGTTTGGTTTCAGTTTTACTTCTATATAATTTACTGTATTCAGTTAATTAGGAAATCTTAAATATCATTTTAAAGGGCCGCAGCAGGGTGAGTTTGGTTAGTTAATAATAATTCCAGCAAACTCAACCAGGTAGCAGAAATGCATTTATGTCAAAAATAATCCGTGTAACGAAGGTGCAGGACTCTTTTATTAGACCAGCAAGAAAACTGTAAAAGGAGGTTAAGAAAATAAATTAAGCAGCACACATAGATCCCACAGAGAAACTCTGTTCAGACGCTGTGCACCTTTCATAAACCTGCACACAAGCGGGTGCTGACCTAAAGTATTTCTGTCAATACAAGAAGCTGGATGCAGAAATTACAGAAATTGCAAGTAAAACATTAACGCTAGAAAAGGCTCTACAACAGAAAATAACACATCTGCCACCAAACAGTGAACATGAAATATTTTCCTCTGTCCTCATTATAAGACAAACCTGTTCCAGTTCCTATCATATGCAGAGTGCACTGAAGTCGCTTTCACACTCGTCTCAATCACCCTCGGAGCCAAAGCCATAACACTTAAGTTTAACCTCTCACGGGCCAGACCCAAAGAGCCCCTTTTCTCTTATGAGAGGAGACCCTTATTAAAATGTTGCTTTATGTTGAAGTCAGTAACTGTGTAGCTGCTGATGCTGTGATGAACTATCTTTTTATTGCATTAAATGAGTGTTTTTAGGTTGAATTATTTCACTTAATTTTCAGTTGAAGTTCAGATACACAAAGTAGAGTGCTGTTTAATTTCATGTCAAGAAAATATTCTTTGTTTAGTTGACTCAAATGAAGTAAATCATAGTGATAATTTAATCACTTTATTAACAGCATAAATATTAGTGTGTTTTTTTTTTTTACTTTGTGGTTTAAGGCAATTTACGTTACATTGAATTCAACAGTACTTTTCTATAACGCCAGAAAACGTCTCGGTTACGTATGTAACCCTCGTTCCCTGAAGGAGGGAACGGAGACGTCACGTCGGAGGACCGACGAATTGGGATATCGCTTAGAGAGACCAATCCACTTCGAGTGTAAACTAAACGAGCCAATGCACATTGGCATGCGATTATTGCATCCAGCTGCCGCTGATCACAGCGTGAGCATAAATAGGCAGCAGGTGCAGCGCATATTCAGGTTTTCGCTGAGGAGCCGAGCCGGGGACCGGCCGCTCAGCGGTGGTACAGGAGCCGTGGCGACGGGACGTGACGTCTCCGTTCCCTCCTTCAGGGAACGAGGGTTACATACGTAACCGAGACGTTCCCTATCAGTCGGTCACTCTCGACGTCACGTCGGAGGACCGACGAATTGGGATCCCTACCAAAAGGCCACGGATACTGCCCCTTCCAGTGTCCCGTGGAGGCCTCCTGTGCCGTTATTTTCTGGCGCAGGTTAGGGCCCCCATAGGAAGATCCGTTACTGTTGCTATGGCACTACCCACTCAGTAGGACTGGATAACACTGGGAAAACGTACCCGTTCAGCTCTGAACAGAGACGCTGCGGAAGCCCTTACCTTCCCGAGGGAGGTTCAGAGGCAGTTACACATATGGACAATAGTCAGATGCATATGGAAGATTGGAGGTGATTGTAACCTCTTGGAGTAGCAGGAAGTCTGCCGGGAAACACGGGCTCTAAGGCTAACCGTGGAAATACACATATGGGATCCGAACGGTCTCTACATATGGAACCCAGCCCTCTACCGGTTCTCAAGGATTCATCGAGTGAGGGCCTGGCGCCGGACGCTCCGCCACGTCCAGCTGCCGAGGGGATGGAGGAGCTCGACAGGGTCTACAGTGGACTCTCTGGAGCAGTTTTTAGCAAGCCGACCCGAAACCGGGGCCCCCCAGTGCTTCTACCCGTTTGAGGTGAGAACACAGGAGGAAACCGGTTCCACACGAAGGCTATAGAATCTAGCGAATGTGTTAGGGGTCGCCCAGCCCGCAGCTCTACAATATCTGTCAGTGAGGCGCCACGAGCCAGCGCCCAGGAGGACGCTACACTTCTCGTAGAGTGAGCTCTCAACCTGAACGGGCAGGCACACCCTGTGCCTGATAAGCCAGGGTGATGGCATCCACTATCCAGTGGGCCATCCTCTGCTTGGAGACGGCATTCCCTTTCTGCTGGCCTCCGTGACAGACAAGAGCTGGTCTGAGGTCCTGAAGCTTTGCGTCCTGTCAACGTAATGTCTTAATGCTCGGACGGGACAAAGCAAAGCCAGGGCTGGGTCTGCCTCCTCCGGGGGCAGCGCTTGCAGGCTCACCACTTGGTCTCTAAATGGAGTAGTGGGAACCTTGGGCACATAGCCGGGCCGGGGCCTCAGGATTATCTGGGAATCCGCCGGTCCAAACTGTAGGCACGAATCGTCGACCGAAAATGCGTGCAGGTCCCCAACCCTCTTGATGGAGGCCAGTGCAAGCAGGAGCAGAGTTTTCATTGAAAGAAACTTGGGCTCGACTGTCTGCAAGGGCTCAAACGGGCCCTGTTGTAGTGCTCTAAGCACTAAGGACAGGTCCCAAGAGGGTATAGAGGGGGGGCGTGGAGGATTCAGCCTTCTAGCCCCCCTAAGGAACCTGACGACCCAGTCATGCTTCCCCACCGACTTCCCTTCCACAGGGTCGCGGTTGGCAGCAATCGCGGCCACGTAGACCTTGAGGGTGGAGGGAGACAGCCTTCGCTCCAACCCTTGCTGCAAGAAGGATAGCACGACTCTGATCGGGCATCTCCGGGGGTCTTCTCTGTGAGAAGAGCACCATTCGACGAACAGGTTCCACTTCAAGGCGTAAGCATGTCTCGTAGACGGTGCTCTCGCCGAAGTGATGGTGTCAACTACCTTTTTTTTTTTTTTTTTTCTTGGGGTAGGTCACCTAGAACCTCCGCGTCCCGTCTAGGGACCAGACCTGAAGTTTCCAGAGGTCTGGACGCGGGTGCCATAAGGTGCCCCGTCTCTGAGTCAGTAGATCCTTCCTCAGAGGAATCTGCCAGGGAGGGGCTGTCACGAGGAGCATCAGCTCTGGGAACCAAGTCCTGGTAGGCCAGTATGGTGCCACGAGCAGGATCTGCTCCTCTTCCTCTCTGACCTTTGCACAGAGTCTGTGCGAGAAGGCTCACTGGGGGAAATGCATATTTGCGAAGGCCCCGCGGCCAGCTGTGTGCCAGTGCGTCCGTGCCGAGTGTTCCATCGGTCAGGGAGTAGAACAACTGGCAATGTGACGTCTCTAGGGACGCGAACAGGTCTACCTGTGCGAGTCCAAAACGTCGCCAAATCAGCTGGACCGTCTGGGGATGGAGTCTCCATTCTCCGGGGAGCGCAGCTCGTGACAGCTCGTCGGCTGTCCGGTTGAGCAAGCCCGGGATATGAATGCCGCGAAGCGACCTCAGATGCTTCCGACTCCAGAGGAGGAGGTGGCGGGCGAGTTGTGACATGCGACGGGAGCGTAGACCACCTTGTCGGTTGATGTACGCAACGGTCGCCGTGTTGTCCGTACGGACTAGTACATGCTCGCCTCGTGAGCGTCTCTTGAGACGGTTCAAGGCCAGGTGTACTGCCAGCAACTCTAGGCAGTTGATGTGCCAGTGCAGTTGGGGACCCGTCCAAACCCCTGACACTGCATGCCCGTTGAACGTGGCCCCCCAGCCCTTGGCGGAGGCGTCTGTGTAAACCACAGCGTGCCTGGAGACCTGTTCCAGGGGCACTCCTGCCCGAAGGAATGAAAGGTCTGACCACGGGGTGAAGGTTTGGCGGCAGGCTGGAGTGACTTGGACCCTCAGCGTACCGCTCTGCCACGGCCACCTCGGGACTCGGCCATGGAGCCAGTGTTGAAGCGGTCTCATATGGAGCAGCCCCAGCGGCGTGACCGCCGCCGCAGCCGCCATATGCCCCAGGAGCCTCTGAAACTGTTTCAGTGGTGCCGCGTCCTGTTCTTGAATGTATTCAAGCAGTTCAACACCGACTGAGCGCGTTCCTGCGTGAGGCGCGCTGTCTGATTGACCGAATCCAAACTCCATACCGAGAAAAGAGATCCTCTGCATCGGCAAGAGTTTGCTCTTTTCCCAGTTGACCCGAAGGCCCAACTGGCTGAGGTGCGAGAGCACCAATCCCTGTGTTCGCATAACTGATCCTGAGACTGAGCCAGTATGAGCCAGTCGTCGAGGTAGTTGAGAATGCGCACGCCCTGATCTCTCAAGGGAACAAGGGCTGCCTCCGCTACTTTCGTGAAGACACGGGGCGATAGGGACAGCCCGAAGGGCAGGACCTGTACTGATATGCTCGTCCTTCGAACGCAAACCGCAGGAATGGCCTGTGGCACGGAAGGATCGACACATGGAAGTACGGGTCTTCAGGTCAATGCTGCAGACCGAACTTGGGGACGGATGCATCCGAAGACGCGGTTCTGCATGAGCATCTTGAGCATCAAGATGCACAGACCCAAGATTGGTCGTAACCCACCGCTTTTCTTGGGCACAATGAAGTAAGGGCTGAAAAACCCTGCCTTCATATCGGCTGGAGGGACCGGTACCATCACGTCCTTCGCCAGTAGGACAGAGATTCCTCTCACAAGTCATGGGCATCGGCTGCCTTCACTACTGTGAGGTGGATGCCCCTGAACTTGGGAGGACACCGGGCGAACTGAATCGCATAGCCGAGTCAGATGGTCCTCAGGAGCCAGCGAGACGGCTGGGCAGCTCCCGGCACCCAGACACCGTACAAGCGGGACCATCGGGACCACCGACGTACCCGCAGTAGGGCAGCGAGGTGGAATGCAGGGACCTGGCCCGTGGCGGACCGTGGAGGGGTCTGAGTGTGCGGTGCACGTTTACCTGCTTCCATAATTTGGCAGAGGGTGCGTGAGTAGCCTTTGATGACGCTCTCGAACCGCCCACTGCTGCCTGCTGGCGAGAGGGAGGATGAGTGTGGTTCGAAGTTGATTCGTCCATGACTCTCCAAGCCCTCTTGGGACCCAGAGACAGAAACAACCGCTTCCTGTCGAGATTTTTGAAAAAAACAGATTATCCACCCGGCCCTCCTCCGGGGGAGGGAGAGATGCACTTACCCTCTCCCGAAGCAGTTCCCTCTCTCTCTGGGTCGCCCGTCCCGAGGCCTCTTGCTCCTCTGCTTACCGCCAGTAGACGGGGGCCAGGACGGGCGGGGCGGTCTGCCTACACCTAGCTCTACGGCACCGCTTTTGGAGGCTGCTGCGGATGCGGTGCGGGAGCAGGGGTGGATGCAGGGGGCCGCCCTCGGCGACGAGCAGGCTGGGCGCTGCAACCGGCGGACGGGTGGAGGCAGCAGCTGCCCGCCGAGGCAGGAAGTGTTAGATCGCCTCAGTCTGCTCCCGTGCAGCCGGGAACTGCTGGGCCAGGTTACCGGCTGCGTCGCCGAAGAGGCCAGTCTGGGATACAGGAACCTTGAGGAACCGACTTTGTCGGCGTCCCTATGTCAACCAGACACAGCCAGAGGTGGCGCTCCTGGACCACAAGTGTGGACATCGCACGACCCAGAGACCGTGCCATAACCTTCGTCGCTCGTGGCGCGAGGTCAGGTGCGGTACGGAGCTCTTCTCAGAACTTCCGGATCGTAACCACCCCCGTGCATGTCCCTCAGTGCTTTTAGCCTGAAAAGAACCTGCAGTAACGCCGTAGCATTAGGTGGAGGCAGCCTCTCCACAGGCCACATAAGCCTCGCCGGATGAGACCAGACGAGTACCTACAGGCCCGGAAGAGGAGGCACGGTTTGCCCTGCCGGGTGGAGACAGTATAGGGACACACTTGCATCGCAACTGACCGCTCCACCGGGGGAACCCCCGTAACCCCTAGCTGCACCACCGAGGGTGGTGAGGGAGGAGGAGTTAGCAGGTCGGTTTCTGGCAGTAAAAGGTGCCGTCCACGACCTGTAAGCCCCTCATGCACGTCCGGGAGAGAGGCACCTGGGGCAGGGCGCTGAGAACCAGCACACGCTACCCCGAGAAACCAGTCGTCCAACCTCGAGGGTTCGGGACACGGTGGCTTTCTCCACTCGAGCCCTACCCTTCCGGTGGCCCGGGAAAGCATAGCCGTCACTTCCAGATCCGACTCAGGCATTGCTACCGCCGGAGCGGCAACGCAGCCGAATCTTCCTCTCCAGAAGCTCCGGCTCACCCTCCGATGCAGCGATCGACATCTGGTCGTCGGGAGGAGCACCAAGGATACTGCTGGTACGCTCCATTTAGAGGGCCCAGCACGTTCCATTGGCAGCTCAACTGGTTGCGGAGCGCAAGAGGAGCGATGGTCCCCTGAGGGTTTGCCACCACTGTAGTCCTCAGACCAGCCGTGCTACCGCCTGAAGTAGACCTCGCCTGTCTGCAGCCAGGACGAGAACTAGATCGAGACGGAGGCAACAGCTCCGCCCCTTTGTCGAGGTAACGGAGCCTGGCCGCAACTCCGAGATGAGCATCCACAGTGAGAGGATGACTCATCCACGAACGCCACCTCAGCGTGCTGCCCCAGGCACGTGAGGCAGCGAACGTGACCATTCACCCAGCGCCAGGCAACGACCGCATCCAGAAACGCACGGGTGACACGTTGTCTGAAGCAAAACCCAACTCGTCTTTATAAAGACGCAACGTCAAGTTTGCCAGATGCAACATCGTCTTTAAAAAGACGCACCCGTGAATGCTCTTTTAGGGAAAAAACTCTTTTAACATGCTGAAGCAAACAGGGGAGATGGTCATTTGCAACACAAACAGGGGGTAGTGCAGCCTGATGTGTGCAGTCCACTCGACATGGGAAGAACCACCACCGCTGTAGGGCCGTACCACCAGCACGAGAGTCTTCCGAAGAGCGTGCTCAACTCGTTGAATTCACTCGTTCAGCAGAAGTCAGGAGCAGAACGATGTAACCGCTCGGCTCCGAAGCGAAAAGCTGAATATGCGCTGCACCTGCTGCCTATTTATGCTCACGCTGTGATCAGCGGCAGCTGGATGCAATAATCGCATGCCAATGTGCATTGGCTCGTTTAGTTTACACTCGAAGTGGATTGGTCTCTCTAAGCGATATCCCAATTCGTCGGTCCTCCGACGTGACGTCGAGAGTGACCGACTGATAGGGAACTACTTTTTTTTTTGTTGAAATTTTTAATAATAATTTTTTCTTTTCCAGTATATCCTTCTGTTGATCACTGCTACAAATACACTGTGCTGGACGATCCATGGAGAGCCAACAGCAGTCAGCGATCAAACCCCTTCATGAAGTGTGACACAGTCACCTGGAGAGGCTGGTATCGTCTCTTCATTAACAACATGAGCGCTCAGATCCCGGACACATGTGTTGCTCAGTACAGCTGTGGCACTGTTTTCCCACTGTGGATTCGTGGTGGACACCCAACAGTTGAGGATGGAGTCGTCACTCGAGATATCTGTGGTAACGCTGGCAGTTACTGCTGTTATTACGGGTCTCACCCCATCAAAGTCAAAGCCTGTCCAGGCAATTATTACGTCTATGAGCTGGTTAGACCAGCTTTCTGTATTTCAGCATACTGTGCAGGTGATTATATTCACATGAGGCTTTTGTATTATTTATTTATTGATCTATTGATATTCATGAGCCATTCTTTTTTCAGCTGTTACTAACATCAGCAGCACTGTTACAACAGTCACACCAGAGACGAGCTCCGCGGGTAATGTAGTGTGTGTGTGTGTGTGTGTGTGTGTGTGTGCAAAACACTGTAGACATTTTGTGTCCTTTGTAATATATGTGTCCTAGTTCATTGTTATTCATCTGTAATTTTTCTTTTTTCCAGCTGTTACTTTCAGCAGTACTGTTACAACACACACTCCAGTTACAACACTCACTCCAGAGACGACCACAGCTGGTAATGTAGCTTTTGATTATTCACAGCCCTGAACCACAATGTGAAAAAAATACAAATAATTTCTGAGCCTCCAAGTTTTATATTGTTCTCTCTTCAAATACATATATTTTTCTCCATAAGAGGTGACACAAAAATGAACAAAAGATAAAGTCAAAACTGTGATGTTTTAACTGTATATGAGCAGATCTGTAGATCGTGTGTTCAGCTTCTGTTTTTGGGCTTTCAAGGTATCAGGTTTTTCACTGCACGACTATCATTGCCAAAAAAAGACAAATATCTCAATATCTATAGAAAGAGAAAAAAAAGTGCTATCAAATTTATATGTATTCATCTGTTTGTTTGTTTGCCAGTGAATCACACCACTGCATATAAAAGGGACATTTACACTTAACAGCGTAACTAACTTATTTTAGCTAAATTGATTTGAGCTTGACACTATTGATGGGTGCTTTGTGAAGCTTTGAAATCTTTGTGAACATTTGTTTCGAATCAGTGGCTCAGAGCACATTTAAAATTGCAAAAGTCACATTGTTTTAGTCAACGAGGCTTCGTTACGTCACAACTGTTTCAAAGTGGGCTGATCTCTGTAAACCCATGAATCACTGTATTTCATAGAATACTGTAAAATAATACAATATCTGCCTCATTCTGTGATGTGAGTTTGAAGGAAACTATGTTGTTATTCTCATGTAATATATATATATTTTTTTCATAACAGCTAATCTGTCTGACCCATGCTACAACTACACTGCACTGGACAACCCATGGAGAGCCACCAATAATACATATGCTTCAGTCAGAAGTTGTGACCAGTCTGTCACCTGGAGAGGCTGGTATCGTCTCTTCATTAACAACATGAGCGCTCATATCCCAGACACGTGTGTTGCTCAGTACAGCTGTGGCACTGATATCCCACTGTGGATTCGTGGTGGACACCCAACAGTAAAGGATGGAGTCGTCACTCGAGATATCTGTGGTTACGGTGGCAGTTACTGTTGCTGGTTTGGGTCTTACCCCATCAAAGTCAAAGCCTGTCCAGGCAATTATTACGTCTATGAGCTGGTTAGACCAACGGTCTGTAATTCATCATACTGTGCAGGTGATTATATTCACATGAGCTCTTTCTACACATCCATGATATTTGTGTCTCTATTCATTAATCACTATTCATCCAATCTTTCAGATGTTAGCAGCGTTAACACCAGCTCTACAGCCATCACACCAGCAAACATCTCAACTGGTAATGTGACTCACGGTGTCTACTGCTATTTTCCAGCCTGGTGTATGTGCAGATGTGTATTACAGATATAAATGTGCTTGTCAAGTGAAGTCACATGTATTTTAATAGCGCTTTATACAATAGAGATGCTGCTTGACTATAGCATTATTCAGCTCAGTTCAGTCTGATTTTTTTATTATTATTATTTCATAATTCTGTCAGCAGACGAAGATGTTAGAAATGTATTTAAGGGACTACTTCTATTGATCCTACTTCTATCCACTAGCTAGCAGTGTTTGATTTGTACAGATGATGCATCTAAAGAGGCCGATATACCAAAACATTACTTTACAAATACTTATCTTAATAGGTTTCATGTGACATTTTCTGATTCCTGAGGCCTAAAATGACTGAATTTGTGATGATATCTGTGCCAGTTTGGTTTCAGTTTTACTTCTATATAATTTACTGTATTCAGTTAATTAGGAAATCTTAAATATCATTTTAAAGGGCCGCAGCAGGGTGAGTTTGGTTAGTTAATAATAATTCCAGCAAACTCAACCAGGTAGCAGAAATGCATTTATGTCAAAAATAATCCGTGTAACGAAGGTGCAGGACTCTTTTATTAGACCAGCAAGAAAACTGTAAAAGGAGGTTAAGAAAATAAATTAAGCAGCACACATAGATCCCACAGAGAAACTCTGTTCAGACGCTGTGCACCTTTCATAAACCTGCACACAAGCGGGTGCTGACCTAAAGTATTTCTGTCAATACAAGAAGCTGGATGCAGAAATTACAGAAATTGCAAGTAAAACATTAACGCTAGAAAAGGCTCTACAACAGAAAATAACACATCTGCCACCAAACAGTGAACATGAAATATTTTCCTCTGTCCTCATTATAAGACAAACCTGTTCCAGTTCCTATCATATGCAGAGTGCACTGAAGTCGCTTTCACACTCGTCTCAATCACCCTCGGAGCCAAAGCCATAACACTTAAGTTTAACCTCTCACGGGCCAGACCCAAAGAGCCCCTTTTCTCTTATGAGAGGAGACCCTTATTAAAATGTTGCTTTATGTTGAAGTCAGTAACTGTGTAGCTGCTGATGCTGTGATGAACTATCTTTTTATTGCATTAAATGAGTGTTTTTAGGTTGAATTATTTCACTTAATTTTCAGTTGAAGTTCAGATACACAAAGTAGAGTGCTGTTTAATTTCATGTCAAGAAAATATTCTTTGTTTAGTTGACTCAAATGAAGTAAATCATAGTGATAATTTAATCACTTTATTAACAGCATAAATATTAGTGTGTTTTTTTTTTTTTACTTTGTGGTTTAAGGCAATTTACGTTACATTGAATTCAACAGTACTTTTCTATAACGCCAGAAAACGTCTCGGTTACGTATGTAACCCTCGTTCCCTGAAGGAGGGAACGGAGACGTCACGTCGGAGGACCGACGAATTGGGATATCGCTTAGAGAGACCAATCCACTTCGAGTGTAAACTAAACGAGCCAATGCACATTGGCATGCGATTATTGCATCCAGCTGCCGCTGATCACAGCGTGAGCATAAATAGGCAGCAGGTGCAGCGCATATTCAGGTTTTCGCTGAGGAGCCGAGCCGGGGACCGGCCGCTCAGCGGTGGTACAGGAGCCGTGGCGACGGGACGTGACGTCTCCGTTCCCTCCTTCAGGGAACGAGGGTTACATACGTAACCGAGACGTTCCCTATCAGTCGGTCACTCTCGACGTCACGTCGGAGGACCGACGAATTGGGATCCCTACCAAAAGGCCACGGATACTGCCCCTTCCAGTGTCCCGTGGAGGCCTCCTGTGCCGTTATTTTCTGGCGCAGGTTAGGGCCCCCATAGGAAGATCCGTTACTGTTGCTATGGCACTACCCACTCAGTAGGACTGGATAACACTGGGAAAACGTACCCGTTCAGCTCTGAACAGAGACGCTGCGGAAGCCCTTACCTTCCCGAGGGAGGTTCAGAGGCAGTTACACATATGGACAATAGTCAGATGCATATGGAAGATTGGAGGTGATTGTAACCTCTTGGAGTAGCAGGAAGTCTGCCGGGAAACACGGGCTCTAAGGCTAACCGTGGAAATACACATATGGGATCCGAACGGTCTCTACATATGGAACCCAGCCCTCTACCGGTTCTCAAGGATTCATCGAGTGAGGGCCTGGCGCCGGACGCTCCGCCACGTCCAGCTGCCGAGGGGATGGAGGAGCTCGACAGGGTCTACAGTGGACTCTCTGGAGCAGTTTTTAGCAAGCCGACCCGAAACCGGGGCCCCCCAGTGCTTCTACCCGTTTGAGGTGAGAACACAGGAGGAAACCGGTTCCACACGAAGGCTATAGAATCTAGCGAATGTGTTAGGGGTCGCCCAGCCCGCAGCTCTACAATATCTGTCAGTGAGGCGCCACGAGCCAGCGCCCAGGAGGACGCTACACTTCTTGTAGAGTGAGCTCTCAACCTGAACGGGCAGGCACACCCTGTGCCTGATAAGCCAGGGTGATGGCATCCACTATCCAGTGGGCCATCCTCTGCTTGGAGACGGCATTCCCTTTCTGCTGGCCTCCGTGACAGACAAGAGCTGGTCTGAGGTCCTGAAGCTTTGCGTCCTGTCAACGTAATGTCTTAATGCTCGGACGGGACAAAGCAAAGCCAGGGCTGGGTCTGCCTCCTCCGGGGGCAGCGCTTGCAGGCTCACCACTTGGTCTCTAAATGGAGTAGTGGGAACCTTGGGCACATAGCCGGGCCGGGGCCTCAGGATTATCTGGGAATCCGCCGGTCCAAACTGTAGGCACGAATCGTCGACCGAAAATGCGTGCAGGTCCCCAACCCTCTTGATGGAGGCCAGTGCAAGCAGGAGCAGAGTTTTCATTGAAAGAAACTTGGGCTCGACTGTCTGCAAGGGCTCAAACGGGCCCTGTTGTAGTGCTCTAAGCACTAAGGACAGGTCCCAAGAGGGTATAGAGGGGGGGCGTGGAGGATTCAGCCTTCTAGCCCCCCTAAGGAACCTGACGACCCAGTCATGCTTCCCCACCGACTTCCCTTCCACAGGGTCGCGGTTGGCAGCAATCGCGGCCACGTAGACCTTGAGGGTGGAGGGAGACAGCCTTCGCTCCAACCCTTGCTGCAAGAAGGATAGCACGACTCTGATCGGGCATCTCCGGGGGTCTTCTCTGTGAGAAGAGCACCATTCGACGAACAGGTTCCACTTCAAGGCGTAAGCATGTCTCGTAGACGGTGCTCTCGCCGAAGTGATGGTGTCAACTACCTTTTTTTTTTTTTTTTTTTCTTGGGGTAGGTCACCTAGAACCTCCGCGTCCCGTCTAGGGACCAGACCTGAAGTTTCCAGAGGTCTGGACGCGGGTGCCATAAGGTGCCCCGTCTCTGAGTCAGTAGATCCTTCCTCAGAGGAATCTGCCAGGGAGGGGCTGTCACGAGGAGCATCAGCTCTGGGAACCAAGTCCTGGTAGGCCAGTATGGTGCCACGAGCAGGATCTGCTCCTCTTCCTCTCTGACCTTTGCACAGAGTCTGTGCGAGAAGGCTCACTGGGGGAAATGCATATTTGCGAAGGCCCCGCGGCCAGCTGTGTGCCAGTGCGTCCGTGCCGAGTGTTCCATCGGTCAGGGAGTAGAACAACTGGCAATGTGACGTCTCTAGGGACGCGAACAGGTCTACCTGTGCGAGTCCAAAACGTCGCCAAATCAGCTGGACCGTCTGGGGATGGAGTCTCCATTCTCCGGGGAGCGCAGCTCGTGACAGCTCGTCGGCTGTCCGGTTGAGCAAGCCCGGGATATGAATGCCGCGAAGCGACCTCAGATGCTTCCGACTCCAGAGGAGGAGGTGGCGGGCGAGTTGTGACATGCGACGGGAGCGTAGACCACCTTGTCGGTTGATGTACGCAACGGTCGCCGTGTTGTCCGTACGGACTAGTACATGCTCGCCTCGTGAGCGTCTCTTGAGACGGTTCAAGGCCAGGTGTACTGCCAGCAACTCTAGGCAGTTGATGTGCCAGTGCAGTTGGGGACCCGTCCAAACCCCTGACACTGCATGCCCGTTGAACGTGGCCCCCCAGCCCTTGGCGGAGGCGTCTGTGTAAACCACAGCGTGCCTGGAGACCTGTTCCAGGGGCACTCCTGCCCGAAGGAATGAAAGGTCTGACCACGGGGTGAAGGTTTGGCGGCAGGCTGGAGTGACTTGGACCCTCAGCGTACCGCTCTGCCACGGCCACCTCGGGACTCGGCCATGGAGCCAGTGTTGAAGCGGTCTCATATGGAGCAGCCCCAGCGGCGTGACCGCCGCCGCAGCCGCCATATGCCCCAGGAGCCTCTGAAACTGTTTCAGTGGTGCCGCGTCCTGTTCTTGAATGTATTCAAGCAGTTCAACACCGACTGAGCGCGTTCCTGCGTGAGGCGCGCTGTCTGATTGACCGAATCCAAACTCCATACCGAGAAAAGAGATCCTCTGCATCGGCAAGAGTTTGCTCTTTTCCCAGTTGACCCGAAGGCCCAACTGGCTGAGGTGCGAGAGCACCAATCCCTGTGTTCGCATAACTGATCCTGAGACTGAGCCAGTATGAGCCAGTCGTCGAGGTAGTTGAGAATGCGCACGCCCTGATCTCTCAAGGGAACAAGGGCTGCCTCCGCTACTTTCGTGAAGACACGGGGCGATAGGGACAGCCCGAAGGGCAGGACCTGTACTGATATGCTCGTCCTTCGAACGCAAACCGCAGGAATGGCCTGTGGCACGGAAGGATCGACACATGGAAGTACGGGTCTTCAGGTCAATGCTGCAGACCGAACTTGGGGACGGATGCATCCGAAGACGCGGTTCTGCATGAGCATCTTGAGCATCAAGATGCACAGACCCAAGATTGGTCGTAACCCACCGCTTTTCTTGGGCACAATGAAGTAAGGGCTGAAAAACCCTGCCTTCATATCGGCTGGAGGGACCGGTACCATCACGTCCTTCGCCAGTAGGACAGAGATTCCTCTCACAAGTCATGGGCATCGGCTGCCTTCACTACTGTGAGGTGGATGCCCCTGAACTTGGGAGGACACCGGGCGAACTGAATCGCATAGCCGAGTCAGATGGTCCTCAGGAGCCAGCGAGACGGCTGGGCAGCTCCCGGCACCCAGACACCGTACAAGCGGGACCATCGGGACCACCGACGTACCCGCAGTAGGGCAGCGAGGTGGAATGCAGGGACCTGGCCCGTGGCGGACCGTGGAGGGGTCTGAGTGTGCGGTGCACGTTTACCTGCTTCCATAATTTGGCAGAGGGTGCGTGAGTAGCCTTTGATGACGCTCTCGAACCGCCCACTGCTGCCTGCTGGCGAGAGGGAGGATGAGTGTGGTTCGAAGTTGATTCGTCCATGACTCTCCAAGCCCTCTTGGGACCCAGAGACAGAAACAACCGCTTCCTGTCGAGATTTTTGAAAAAAACAGATTATCCACCCGGCCCTCCTCCGGGGGAGGGAGAGATGCACTTACCCTCTCCCGAAGCAGTTCCCTCTCTCTCTGGGTCGCCCGTCCCGAGGCCTCTTGCTCCTCTGCTTACCGCCAGTAGACGGGGGCCAGGACGGGCGGGGCGGTCTGCCTACACCTAGCTCTACGGCACCGCTTTTGGAGGCTGCTGCGGATGCGGTGCGGGAGCAGGGGTGGATGCAGGGGGCCGCCCTCGGCGACGAGCAGGCTGGGCGCTGCAACCGGCGGACGGGTGGAGGCAGCAGCTGCCCGCCGAGGCAGGAAGTGTTAGATCGCCTCAGTCTGCTCCCGTGCAGCCGGGAACTGCTGGGCCAGGTTACCGGCTGCGTCGCCGAAGAGGCCAGTCTGGGATACAGGAACCTTGAGGAACCGACTTTGTCGGCGTCCCTATGTCAACCAGACACAGCCAGAGGTGGCGCTCCTGGACCACAAGTGTGGACATCGCACGACCCAGAGACCGTGCCATAACCTTCGTCGCTCGTGGCGCGAGGTCAGGTGCGGTACGGAGCTCTTCTCAGAACTTCCGGATCGTAACCACCCCCGTGCATGTCCCTCAGTGCTTTTAGCCTGAAAAGAACCTGCAGTAACGCCGTAGCATTAGGTGGAGGCAGCCTCTCCACAGGCCACATAAGCCTCGCCGGATGAGACCAGACGAGTACCTACAGGCCCGGAAGAGGAGGCACGGTTTGCCCTGCCGGGTGGAGACAGTATAGGGACACACTTGCATCGCAACTGACCGCTCCACCGGGGGAACCCCCGTAACCCCTAGCTGCACCACCGAGGGTGGTGAGGGAGGAGGAGTTAGCAGGTCGGTTTCTGGCAGTAAAAGGTGCCGTCCACGACCTGTAAGCCCCTCATGCACGTCCGGGAGAGAGGCACCTGGGGCAGGGCGCTGAGAACCAGCACACGCTACCCCGAGAAACCAGTCGTCCAACCTCGAGGGTTCGGGACACGGTGGCTTTCTCCACTCGAGCCCTACCCTTCCGGTGGCCCGGGAAAGCATAGCCGTCACTTCCAGATCCGACTCAGGCATTGCTACCGCCGGAGCGGCAACGCAGCCGAATCTTCCTCTCCAGAAGCTCCGGCTCACCCTCCGATGCAGCGATCGACATCTGGTCGTCGGGAGGAGCACCAAGGATACTGCTGGTACGCTCCATTTAGAGGGCCCAGCACGTTCCATTGGCAGCTCAACTGGTTGCGGAGCGCAAGAGGAGCGATGGTCCCCTGAGGGTTTGCCACCACTGTAGTCCTCAGACCAGCCGTGCTACCGCCTGAAGTAGACCTCGCCTGTCTGCAGCCAGGACGAGAACTAGATCGAGACGGAGGCAACAGCTCCGCCCCTTTGTCGAGGTAACGGAGCCTGGCCGCAACTCCGAGATGAGCATCCACAGTGAGAGGATGACTCATCCACGAACGCCACCTCAGCGTGCTGCCCCAGGCACGTGAGGCAGCGAACGTGACCATTCACCCAGCGCCAGGCAACGACCGCATCCAGAAACGCACGGGTGACACGTTGTCTGAAGCAAAACCCAACTCGTCTTTATAAAGACGCAACGTCAAGTTTGCCAGATGCAACATCGTCTTTAAAAAGACGCACCCGTGAATGCTCTTTTAGGGAAAAAAACTCTTTTAACATGCTGAAGCAAACAGGGGAGATGGTCATTTGCAACACAAACAGGGGGTAGTGCAGCCTGATGTGTGCAGTCCACTCGACATGGGAAGAACCACCACCGCTGTAGGGCCGTACCACCAGCACGAGAGTCTTCCGAAGAGCGTGCTCAACTCGTTGAATTCACTCGTTCAGCAGAAGTCAGGAGCAGAACGATGTAACCGCTCGGCTCCGAAGCGAAAAGCTGAATATGCGCTGCACCTGCTGCCTATTTATGCTCACGCTGTGATCAGCGGCAGCTGGATGCAATAATCGCATGCCAATGTGCATTGGCTCGTTTAGTTTACACTCGAAGTGGATTGGTCTCTCTAAGCGATATCCCAATTCGTCGGTCCTCCGACGTGACGTCGAGAGTGACCGACTGATAGGGAACTACTTTTTTTTTGTTGAAATTTTTAATAATAATTTTTTCTTTTCCAGTATATCCTTCTGTTGATCACTGCTACAAATACACTGTGCTGGACGATCCATGGAGAGCCAACAGCAGTCAGCGATCAAACCCCTTCATGAAGTGTGACACAGTCACCTGGAGAGGCTGGTATCGTCTCTTCATTAACGGCCTGAACGCTCAGATCCCGGACACATGTGTTGCTCAGTACAGCTGTGGCACTGTTTTCCCACTGTGGATTCGTGGTGGACACCCAACAGTTGAGGATGGAGTCGTCACTCGAGATATCTGTGGTAACGCTGGCAGTTACTGCTGTTATTACGGGTCTCACCCCATCAAAGTCAAAGCCTGTCCAGGCAATTATTACGTCTATGAGCTGGTTAGACCAGCTTTCTGTATTTCAGCATACTGTGCAGGTGATTATATTCACATGAGGCTTTTGTATTATTTATTTATTGATCTATTGATATTCATGAGCCATTCTTTTTTCAGCTGTTACTAACATCAGCAGCACTGTTACAACAGTCACACCAGAGACGAGCTCCGCGGGTAATGTAGTGTGTGTGTGTGTGTGTGTGTGTGTGTGTGTGTGCAAAACACTGTAGACATTTTGTGTCCTTTGTAATATATGTGTCCTAGTTCATTGTTATTCATCTGTAATTTTTCTTTTTTCCAGCTGTTACTTTCAGCAGTACTGTTACAACACACACTCCAGTTACAACACTCACTCCAGAGACGACCACAGCTGGTAATGTAGCTTTTGATTATTCACAGCCCTGAACCACAATGTGAAAAAAATACAAATAATTTCTGAGCCTCCAAGTTTTATATTGTTCTCTCTTCAAATACATATATTTTTCTCCATAAGAGGTGACACAAAAATGAACAAAAGATAAAGTCAAAACTGTGATGTTTTAACTGTATATGAGCAGATCTGTAGATCGTGTGTTCAGCTTCTGTTTTTGGGCTTTCAAGGTATCAGGTTTTTCACTGCACGACTATCATTGCCAAAAAAAGACAAATATCTCAATATCTATAGAAAGAGAAAAAAAAGTGCTATCAAATTTATATGTATTCATCTGTTTGTTTGTTTGCCAGTGAATCACACCACTGCATATAAAAGGGACATTTACACTTAACAGCGTAACTAACTTATTTTAGCTAAATTGATTTGAGCTTGACACTATTGATGGGTGCTTTGTGAAGCTTTGAAATCTTTGTGAACATTTGTTTCGAATCAGTGGCTCAGAGCACATTTAAAATTGCAAAAGTCACATTGTTTTAGTCAACGAGGCTTCGTTACGTCACAACTGTTTCAAAGTGGGCTGATCTCTGTAAACCCATGAATCACTGTATTTCATAGAATACTGTAAAATAATACAATATCTGCCTCATTCTGTGATGTGAGTTTGAAGGAAACTATGTTGTTATTCTCATGTAATATATATATATTTTTTTCATAACAGCTAATCTGTCTGACCCATGCTACAACTACACTGCACTGGACAACCCATGGAGAGCCACCAATAATACATATGCTTCAGTCAGAAGTTGTGACCAGTCTGTCACCTGGAGAGGCTGGTATCGTCTCTTCATTAACAACATGAGCGCTCATATCCCAGACACGTGTGTTGCTCAGTACAGCTGTGGCACTGATATCCCACTGTGGATTCGTGGTGGACACCCAACAGTAAAGGATGGAGTCGTCACTCGAGATATCTGTGGTTACGGTGGCAGTTACTGTTGCTGGTTTGGGTCTTACCCCATCAAAGTCAAAGCCTGTCCAGGCAATTATTACGTCTATGAGCTGGTTAGACCAACGGTCTGTAATTCATCATACTGTGCAGGTGATTATATTCACATGAGCTCTTTCTACACATCCATGATATTTGTGTCTCTATTCATTAATCACTATTCATCCAATCTTTCAGATGTTAGCAGCGTTAACACCAGCTCTACAGCCATCACACCAGCAAACATCTCAACTGGTAATGTGACTCACGGTGTCTACTGCTATTTTCCAGCCTGGTGTATGTGCAGATGTGTATTACAGATATAAATGTGCTTGTCAAGTGAAGTCACATGTATTTTAATAGCGCTTTATACAATAGAGATGCTGCTTGACTATAGCATTATTCAGCTCAGTTCAGTCTGATTTTTTTATTATTATTATTTCATAATTCTGTCAGCAGACGAAGATGTTAGAAATGTATTTAAGGGACTACTTCTATTGATCCTACTTCTATCCACTAGCTAGCAGTGTTTGATTTGTACAGATGATGCATCTAAAGAGGCCGATATACCAAAACATTACTTTACAAATACTTATCTTAATAGGTTTCATGTGACATTTTCTGATTCCTGAGGCCTAAAATGACTGAATTTGTGATGATATCTGTGCCAGTTTGGTTTCAGTTTTACTTCTATATAATTTACTGTATTCAGTTAATTAGGAAATCTTAAATATCATTTTAAAGGGCCGCAGCAGGGTGAGTTTGGTTAGTTAATAATAATTCCAGCAAACTCAACCAGGTAGCAGAAATGCATTTATGTCAAAAATAATCCGTGTAACGAAGGTGCAGGACTCTTTTATTAGACCAGCAAGAAAACTGTAAAAGGAGGTTAAGAAAATAAATTAAGCAGCACACATAGATCCCACAGAGAAACTCTGTTCAGACGCTGTGCACCTTTCATAAACCTGCACACAAGCGGGTGCTGACCTAAAGTATTTCTGTCAATACAAGAAGCTGGATGCAGAAATTACAGAAATTGCAAGTAAAACATTAACGCTAGAAAAGGCTCTACAACAGAAAATAACACATCTGCCACCAAACAGTGAACATGAAATATTTTCCTCTGTCCTCATTATAAGACAAACCTGTTCCAGTTCCTATCATATGCAGAGTGCACTGAAGTCGCTTTCACACTCGTCTCAATCACCCTCGGAGCCAAAGCCATAACACTTAAGTTTAACCTCTCACGGGCCAGACCCAAAGAGCCCCTTTTCTCTTATGAGAGGAGACCCTTATTAAAATGTTGCTTTATGTTGAAGTCAGTAACTGTGTAGCTGCTGATGCTGTGATGAACTATCTTTTTATTGCATTAAATGAGTGTTTTTAGGTTGAATTATTTCACTTAATTTTCAGTTGAAGTTCAGATACACAAAGTAGAGTGCTGTTTAATTTCATGTCAAGAAAATATTCTTTGTTTAGTTGACTCAAATGAAGTAAATCATAGTGATAATTTAATCACTTTATTAACAGCATAAATATTAGTGTGTTTTTTTTTTTTACTTTGTGGTTTAAGGCAATTTACGTTACATTGAATTCAACAGTACTTTTCTATAACGCCAGAAAACGTCTCGGTTACGTATGTAACCCTCGTTCCCTGAAGGAGGGAACGGAGACGTCACGTCGGAGGACCGACGAATTGGGATATCGCTTAGAGAGACCAATCCACTTCGAGTGTAAACTAAACGAGCCAATGCACATTGGCATGCGATTATTGCATCCAGCTGCCGCTGATCACAGCGTGAGCATAAATAGGCAGCAGGTGCAGCGCATATTCAGGTTTTCGCTGAGGAGCCGAGCCGGGGACCGGCCGCTCAGCGGTGGTACAGGAGCCGTGGCGACGGGACGTGACGTCTCCGTTCCCTCCTTCAGGGAACGAGGGTTACATACGTAACCGAGACGTTCCCTATCAGTCGGTCACTCTCGACGTCACGTCGGAGGACCGACGAATTGGGATCCCTACCAAAAGGCCACGGATACTGCCCCTTCCAGTGTCCCGTGGAGGCCTCCTGTGCCGTTATTTTCTGGCGCAGGTTAGGGCCCCCATAGGAAGATCCGTTACTGTTGCTATGGCACTACCCACTCAGTAGGACTGGATAACACTGGGAAAACGTACCCGTTCAGCTCTGAACAGAGACGCTGCGGAAGCCCTTACCTTCCCGAGGGAGGTTCAGAGGCAGTTACACATATGGACAATAGTCAGATGCATATGGAAGATTGGAGGTGATTGTAACCTCTTGGAGTAGCAGGAAGTCTGCCGGGAAACACGGGCTCTAAGGCTAACCGTGGAAATACACATATGGGATCCGAACGGTCTCTACATATGGAACCCAGCCCTCTACCGGTTCTCAAGGATTCATCGAGTGAGGGCCTGGCGCCGGACGCTCCGCCACGTCCAGCTGCCGAGGGGATGGAGGAGCTCGACAGGGTCTACAGTGGACTTGGAGCAGTTTTTAGCAAGCCGACCCGAAACCGGGGCCCCCCAGTGCTTCTACCCGTTTGAGGTGAGAACACAGGAGGAAACCGGTTCCACACGAAGGCTATAGAATCTAGCGAATGTGTTAGGGGTCGCCCAGCCCGCAGCTCTACAATATCTGTCAGTGAGGCGCCACGAGCCAGCGCCCAGGAGGACGCTACACTTCTTGTAGAGTGAGCTCTCAACCTGAACGGGCAGGCACACCCTGTGCCTGATAAGCCAGGGTGATGGCATCCACTATCCAGTGGGCCATCCTCTGCTTGGAGACGGCATTCCCTTTCTGCTGGCCTCCGTGACAGACAAGAGCTGGTCTGAGGTCCTGAAGCTTTGCGTCCTGTCAACGTAATGTCTTAATGCTCGGACGGGACAAAGCAAAGCCAGGGCTGGGTCTGCCTCCTCCGGGGGCAGCGCTTGCAGGCTCACCACTTGGTCTCTAAATGGAGTAGTGGGAACCTTGGGCACATAGCCGGGCCGGGGCCTCAGGATTATCTGGGAATCCGCCGGTCCAAACTGTAGGCACGAATCGTCGACCGAAAATGCGTGCAGGTCCCCAACCCTCTTGATGGAGGCCAGTGCAAGCAGGAGCAGAGTTTTCATTGAAAGAAACTTGGGCTCGACTGTCTGCAAGGGCTCAAACGGGCCCTGTTGTAGTGCTCTAAGCACTAAGGACAGGTCCCAAGAGGGTATAGAGGGGGGGCGTGGAGGATTCAGCCTTCTAGCCCCCCTAAGGAACCTGACGACCCAGTCATGCTTCCCCACCGACTTCCCTTCCACAGGGTCGCGGTTGGCAGCAATCGCGGCCACGTAGACCTTGAGGGTGGAGGGAGACAGCCTTCGCTCCAACCCTTGCTGCAAGAAGGATAGCACGACTCTGATCGGGCATCTCCGGGGGTCTTCTCTGTGAGAAGAGCACCATTCGACGAACAGGTTCCACTTCAAGGCGTAAGCATGTCTCGTAGACGGTGCTCTCGCCGAAGTGATGGTGTCAACTACCTTTTTTTTTTTTTTTTTTCTTGGGGTAGGTCACCTAGAACCTCCGCGTCCCGTCTAGGGACCAGACCTGAAGTTTCCAGAGGTCTGGACGCGGGTGCCATAAGGTGCCCCGTCTCTGAGTCAGTAGATCCTTCCTCAGAGGAATCTGCCAGGGAGGGGCTGTCACGAGGAGCATCAGCTCTGGGAACCAAGTCCTGGTAGGCCAGTATGGTGCCACGAGCAGGATCTGCTCCTCTTCCTCTCTGACCTTTGCACAGAGTCTGTGCGAGAAGGCTCACTGGGGGAAATGCATATTTGCGAAGGCCCCGCGGCCAGCTGTGTGCCAGTGCGTCCGTGCCGAGTGTTCCATCGGTCAGGGAGTAGAACAACTGGCAATGTGACGTCTCTAGGGACGCGAACAGGTCTACCTGTGCGAGTCCAAAACGTCGCCAAATCAGCTGGACCGTCTGGGGATGGAGTCTCCATTCTCCGGGGAGCGCAGCTCGTGACAGCTCGTCGGCTGTCCGGTTGAGCAAGCCCGGGATATGAATGCCGCGAAGCGACCTCAGATGCTTCCGACTCCAGAGGAGGAGGTGGCGGGCGAGTTGTGACATGCGACGGGAGCGTAGACCACCTTGTCGGTTGATGTACGCAACGGTCGCCGTGTTGTCCGTACGGACTAGTACATGCTCGCCTCGTGAGCGTCTCTTGAGACGGTTCAAGGCCAGGTGTACTGCCAGCAACTCTAGGCAGTTGATGTGCCAGTGCAGTTGGGGACCCGTCCAAACCCCTGACACTGCATGCCCGTTGAACGTGGCCCCCCAGCCCTTGGCGGAGGCGTCTGTGTAAACCACAGCGTGCCTGGAGACCTGTTCCAGGGGCACTCCTGCCCGAAGGAATGAAAGGTCTGACCACGGGGTGAAGGTTTGGCGGCAGGCTGGAGTGACTTGGACCCTCAGCGTACCGCTCTGCCACGGCCACCTCGGGACTCGGCCATGGAGCCAGTGTTGAAGCGGTCTCATATGGAGCAGCCCCAGCGGCGTGACCGCCGCCGCAGCCGCCATATGCCCCAGGAGCCTCTGAAACTGTTTCAGTGGTGCCGCGTCCTGTTCTTGAATGTATTCAAGCAGTTCAACACCGACTGAGCGCGTTCCTGCGTGAGGCGCGCTGTCTGATTGACCGAATCCAAACTCCATACCGAGAAAAGAGATCCTCTGCATCGGCAAGAGTTTGCTCTTTTCCCAGTTGACCCGAAGGCCCAACTGGCTGAGGTGCGAGAGCACCAATCCCTGTGTTCGCATAACTGATCCTGAGACTGAGCCAGTATGAGCCAGTCGTCGAGGTAGTTGAGAATGCGCACGCCCTGATCTCTCAAGGGAACAAGGGCTGCCTCCGCTACTTTCGTGAAGACACGGGGCGATAGGGACAGCCCGAAGGGCAGGACCTGTACTGATATGCTCGTCCTTCGAACGCAAACCGCAGGAATGGCCTGTGGCACGGAAGGATCGACACATGGAAGTACGGGTCTTCAGGTCAATGCTGCAGACCGAACTTGGGGACGGATGCATCCGAAGACGCGGTTCTGCATGAGCATCTTGAGCATCAAGATGCACAGACCCAAGATTGGTCGTAACCCACCGCTTTTCTTGGGCACAATGAAGTAAGGGCTGAAAAACCCTGCCTTCATATCGGCTGGAGGGACCGGTACCATCACGTCCTTCGCCAGTAGGACAGAGATTCCTCTCACAAGTCATGGGCATCGGCTGCCTTCACTACTGTGAGGTGGATGCCCCTGAACTTGGGAGGACACCGGGCGAACTGAATCGCATAGCCGAGTCAGATGGTCCTCAGGAGCCAGCGAGACGGCTGGGCAGCTCCCGGCACCCAGACACCGTACAAGCGGGACCATCGGGACCACCGACGTACCCGCAGTAGGGCAGCGAGGTGGAATGCAGGGACCTGGCCCGTGGCGGACCGTGGAGGGGTCTGAGTGTGCGGTGCACGTTTACCTGCTTCCATAATTTGGCAGAGGGTGCGTGAGTAGCCTTTGATGACGCTCTCGAACCGCCCACTGCTGCCTGCTGGCGAGAGGGAGGATGAGTGTGGTTCGAAGTTGATTCGTCCATGACTCTCCAAGCCCTCTTGGGACCCAGAGACAGAAACAACCGCTTCCTGTCGAGATTTTTGAAAAAAACAGATTATCCACCCGGCCCTCCTCCGGGGGAGGGAGAGATGCACTTACCCTCTCCCGAAGCAGTTCCCTCTCTCTCTGGGTCGCCCGTCCCGAGGCCTCTTGCTCCTCTGCTTACCGCCAGTAGACGGGGGCCAGGACGGGCGGGGCGGTCTGCCTACACCTAGCTCTACGGCACCGCTTTTGGAGGCTGCTGCGGATGCGGTGCGGGAGCAGGGGTGGATGCAGGGGGCCGCCCTCGGCGACGAGCAGGCTGGGCGCTGCAACCGGCGGACGGGTGGAGGCAGCAGCTGCCCGCCGAGGCAGGAAGTGTTAGATCGCCTCAGTCTGCTCCCGTGCAGCCGGGAACTGCTGGGCCAGGTTACCGGCTGCGTCGCCGAAGAGGCCAGTCTGGGATACAGGAACCTTGAGGAACCGACTTTGTCGGCGTCCCTATGTCAACCAGACACAGCCAGAGGTGGCGCTCCTGGACCACAAGTGTGGACATCGCACGACCCAGAGACCGTGCCATAACCTTCGTCGCTCGTGGCGCGAGGTCAGGTGCGGTACGGAGCTCTTCTCAGAACTTCCGGATCGTAACCACCCCCGTGCATGTCCCTCAGTGCTTTTAGCCTGAAAAGAACCTGCAGTAACGCCGTAGCATTAGGTGGAGGCAGCCTCTCCACAGGCCACATAAGCCTCGCCGGATGAGACCAGACGAGTACCTACAGGCCCGGAAGAGGAGGCACGGTTTGCCCTGCCGGGTGGAGACAGTATAGGGACACACTTGCATCGCAACTGACCGCTCCACCGGGGGAACCCCCGTAACCCCTAGCTGCACCACCGAGGGTGGTGAGGGAGGAGGAGTTAGCAGGTCGGTTTCTGGCAGTAAAAGGTGCCGTCCACGACCTGTAAGCCCCTCATGCACGTCCGGGAGAGAGGCACCTGGGGCAGGGCGCTGAGAACCAGCACACGCTACCCCGAGAAACCAGTCGTCCAACCTCGAGGGTTCGGGACACGGTGGCTTTCTCCACTCGAGCCCTACCCTTCCGGTGGCCCGGGAAAGCATAGCCGTACCGCCGGAGCGGCAACGCAGCCACTTCCAGATCCGACTCAGGCATTCGGGAGGAGCTACCGCCATTTAGAGGGGAGCGGCAACGCAGCAAGAGGAGCGATGGTCCCCTGAGGGTTTGCCACCACTTCAGACCAGCCTCTCCAGAACCTCGCCTGCTCAGGACGGCTCGAGACGGAGGCACAGCTCCGCCCCTCGAGGTAACGATGGCCGCAACTCCAGCAGTGAGAGGATGATCGACATCAGCGTGCTGCCCCAGGGTGAGGCAGCGAACGTCACCCAGCGCCGCAACGGAGGACGGGTGCACCAAGCAAAACCCAACTCGATAAAGACGCAACAAGTTTGCTGCAACATCGTAAAAAGACGCGTGAATCCTTTTAGGGAAAAAATTTGAAGCAAACAGGGGAGAGGTCATTTGCAACACCAGGGGGTAGTGCAGCACGTTGGGAAGAACCACCATTACCACCAGCACGAGGCGAAGAGCTCAACTGAATTCACTCGTTCAGCAGAAGCGGAGCGCAACCGCTCGGCTCCGAGGAAAAGCGATGGTGCACCTGCCCTGAGCTGGTCAGCGGCAGCTTGCAATAATCCATGCCAATGTGCATTGGCTGTAGTTTCACTCGAAGTGGATTGGTCTCCAGCGATATCCCAATTCGTCGTGCTACCGAGAGTGACCGACTGACTACTTTTTTTTTTTTTGAAATTTTTAATAATAATTTTTTCTTTTCCAGACCTGTTGATCTGCTACAAATACACCTGGACGTGGAGAGCCAACAGCAGTCAGCGATCAAACCCCTTCAGTGTGCAGTCACCTGGGACTGGAGTCTCTTCATTAACAACAAGCGCTCTCCCGGACACATGTGTTGCTCATACAGCGAGTTTTCCCACTGTGGATTCGTGGTGGACACCCAACAGTTGAGGATGGAGTCGTCACTCAGATATCTGTGGTCCGCAGTTACTGCTGTTATTACTTCACCCCATCAAAGTCAAAGCCTGAGCAATTATTACGTATGACTGGGAGCCTGTATTTCAGCATACCAGGTGATTATATTCACATGAGGCTTTTGTATTATTTATTTATTGATCTATTGATATTCATGAGCCATTCTTTTTTCAGTTACTAACATCAGCAGAGCAGTCCAGAGACAGCTCCGCGGGAGAGTGTGTGTGTGTGTGTGTGTGTGTGTGTGTGTGGCAAAACACTGTGACATTTTGTGTCCTTTGTAATATATGTGTCCACATTGAACGTAATTTTTCTTTTTTCCACTGTTACTCAGCGTACTGTTACAACACACACTCCAGTTACAACACTCCTCCAGACGCACGTAATGAGCTTTTGATTATTCACAGCTGACCACAATGTGAAAAAAATACAAATAATTTCTGAGCCTCCAAGTTTTATATTGTTCTCTCTTCAAATCATATATTTTTCTCCATAAGAGGTGACCAAAAAGAACAAAAGATAAAGTCAAAACTGTGATGTTTTAACTGTATATGAGCAGCAACGTGTGTTCAGCTTCTGTTTTTGGCCAAGGCAGGTTTTTCACTGCAGAATCACAAAAAAAGACAAATATCTCACTATAGAAAGAGAAAAAAAAGGCTATCAAATTTATATGATTCATCTGTTTGTTTGTTTGCCAGTGAATCACACCACTGCATATAAAAGGGACATTTACACAAGCGTAACTAACTTATTTTAGCTAAATTGATTTGACTGACACTATTGATGGGTCTTTTGAAGCTTTAAATCTTTGTGACATTTGCATCAGTGGCTCAGAGCACATTTAAAATTCAAAAGTCACATTGTTTTTCAACGAGGCCAGTCACAATGTTTCAACATCTCTGTCATGTCACTTTAAAACTGTAGTAAAATAATACAATACGCATTCTGTGATGTGAGTTTGAAGGAAACTATGTTGTTATTCTCATGTAATATATATATATTTTTTTCATGCTAATCTGTCTGACCCATGCTACAACTACAGCACTGGACAACCCAAAACAATAATCTGCTTTCAGAAGTTGTGACAGTCTGTCACCTGAATCGTCTCTTCATTAAAACAGGGCTCATATCCCAGACGTGTGTTGCTCATGCTGTGGCACTGATATTTGATTCGTGGTGGAACACAAAGTCGTCAGGATATCTGTGGTAGTGCAGTTACTGTTGCTGGTTTGGGTCTTACCCCTGAGCCTGTGCAATTATTGCAGCTGGTTAGACCACTCTGTAATTCACACTGTGGGATTATATTCACAGAGCTCTTTCTACACACCATGATACCGTCTCTATTCATTAATCACTATTCATCCAATCTTTCTGTAGGTTAACACCAGTCACAACTACGCCATCACACCAGCAAACATCTCAACTGGTAATGTGACCACGGTGCACTGCTATTTTCCAGCCTGGTGAGTCAGATGTGTATTCAGATATAAATGTGCTTGAAGTGAGTCACATGTATTTTAATGCTTTATCAATAGAACTCTTGACTATGAATCAGCTCAGTTCAGTCGATTTTTTTATTATTATTATTTCATAATTCTTCAGCAGCGAAGATGTTAGAAATGTATTTAAGGGACTACTTCATTGATCCTACTTCTATCCACTAGAGCAGTGTTTGAACAGATGTGCATCTAAAGACCGATATACCAAAACATTACTTTACAAATACTTATC
This sequence comes from Schizopygopsis malacanthus, assembly GCA_027474115.1. Lineage (NCBI taxonomy): Eukaryota > Metazoa > Chordata > Actinopteri > Cypriniformes > Cyprinidae > Schizopygopsis > Schizopygopsis malacanthus. Next base: position 1,885,370 of record CM049871.1, on the reverse strand, counting down.
TTAATAGGTTTCATGTGACATTTTCTGATTCCTCTAAAATGACTGAATTTGTGATGATATCTGTGCCAGTTTGGCGTTTTACTTCTATAAAAGCAGTTAATTAGGAAATCTTAAATATATTTTAAAGGGCCGCGCAGGGTGAGTTTGGTTAGTTAATAATAATTGCAAACTCAACCAGGTAGCAGAAATGCATTTATGTCAAAAATAATCCGTGTAACGAAGGTGCAGGACTCTTTTATAGACCAGCAAGAAAACTGTAAAAGGAGGTTAAGAAAATAAATTCACAGCACACTGTCCCACAGAGAAACTCTGTTCAGCTGTGCACCTTTCATAAACCTGCAAGCGGGTGCTGACCTAAAGATTTCTGCAATACAAGAAATCGAAATTACAGAAATGCAAGTAAAACATTAACCTAGAAAAGGCTCTACAACAGAAAATAACACATCTGCCACCAAACATTGAAATATTTTCCTCTGTCCTCATTATAAGACAAACCTTTAGTTCCTACATACAGAGTGTGTCGAAGTGCTTTCACACTCGTCTCAATCACCCTCGGAGGTAACACTTAAGTTTCTCTACGGGCCAGCAAAGAGCCCCTTTTCTCTTATGAGAGGAGACCCTTATTAAAATGTTGCTTTATGTTGAAGTCACTGTGTATTCTGTGATGAACTATCTTTTTATTCATTAAATGAGTGTTTTTAGGGAATTATTTCCTTAATTTTCAGTTGAAGTTCAGATACACAAAGTAGAGTGCGTTTAATTTCATGTCAAGAAAATATTCTTTGTTTAGTGACAAATGAAGTAAATCATAGTGATAATTTAATCACTTTATTAACACATAAATATTAGTGTTTTTTTTTTTTTACTTTGTGGTTTAGCAATTTACGTTACATTGAATTCAACAACTACTTTTTTTTTTGTTGAAATTTTTAATAATAATTTTTTCTTTTCCAGTATATCCTTCTGTTGATCACTGCTACAAATACACTGTGCTGGACGATCCATGGAGAGCCAACAGCAGTCAGCGATCAAACCCCTTCATGAAGTGTGACACAGTCACCTGGAGAGGCTGGTATCGTCTCTTCATTAACAACATGAGCGCTCAGATCCCGGACACATGTGTTGCTCAGTACAGCTGTGGCACTGTTTTCCCACTGTGGATTCGTGGTGGACACCCAACAGTTGAGGATGGAGTCGTCACTCGAGATATCTGTGGTAACGCTGGCAGTTACTGCTGTTATTACGGGTCTCACCCCATCAAAGTCAAAGCCTGTCCAGGCAATTATTACGTCTATGAGCTGGTTAGACCAGCTTTCTGTATTTCAGCATACTGTGCAGGTGATTATATTCACATGAGGCTTTTGTATTATTTATTTATTGATCTATTGATATTCATGAGCCATTCTTTTTTCAGCTGTTACTAACATCAGCAGCACTGTTACAACAGTCACACCAGAGACGAGCTCCGCGGGTAATGTAGTGTGTGTGTGTGTGTGTGTGTGTGTGTGTGTGTGTGTGTGTGTGCAAAACACTGTAGACATTTTGTGTCCTTTGTAATATATGTGTCCTAGTTCATTGTTATTCATCTGTAATTTTTCTTTTTTCCAGCTGTTACTTTCAGCAGTACTGTTACAACACACACTCCAGTTACAACACTCACTCCAGAGACGACCACAGCTGGTAATGTAGCTTTTGATTATTCACAGCCCTGAACCACAATGTGAAAAAAATACAAATAATTTCTGAGCCTCCAAGTTTTATATTGTTCTCTCTTCAAATACATATATTTTTCTCCATAAGAGGTGACACAAAAATGAACAAAAGATAAAGTCAAAACTGTGATGTTTTAACTGTATATGAGCAGATCTGTAGATCGTGTGTTCAGCTTCTGTTTTTGGGCTTTCAAGGTATCAGGTTTTTCACTGCACGACTATCATTGCCAAAAAAAGACAAATATCTCAATATCTATAGAAAGAGAAAAAAAAGTGCTATCAAATTTATATGTATTCATCTGTTTGTTTGTTTGCCAGTGAATCACACCACTGCATATAAAAGGGACATTTACACTTAACAGCGTAACTAACTTATTTTAGCTAAATTGATTTGAGCTTGACACTATTGATGGGTGCTTTGTGAAGCTTTGAAATCTTTGTGAACATATTTGTTTCGAATCAGTGGCTCAGAGCATATTTAAAATTGCAAAAGTCACATTGTTTTAGTCAACGAGGCTTCGTTACGTCACAACTGTTTCAAAGTGGGCTGATCTCTGTAAACCCATGAATCACTGTATTTCATAGAATACTGTAAAATAATACAATATCTGCCTCATTCTGTGATGTGAGTTTGAAGGAAACTATGTTGTTATTCTCATGTAATATATATATATTTTTTTCATAACAGCTAATCTGTCTGACCCATGCTACAACTACACTGCACTGGACAACCCATGGAGAGCCACCAATAATACATATGCTTCAGTCAGAAGTTGTGACCAGTCTGTCACCTGGAGAGGCTGGTATCGTCTCTTCATTAACAACATGAGCGCTCATATCCCAGACACGTGTGTTGCTCAGTACAGCTGTGGCACTGATATCCCACTGTGGATTCGTGGTGGACACCCAACAGTAAAGGATGGAGTCGTCACTCGAGATATCTGTGGTTACGGTGGCAGTTACTGTTGCTGGTTTGGGTCTTACCCCATCAAAGTCAAAGCCTGTCCAGGCAATTATTACGTCTATGAGCTGGTTAGACCAACGGTCTGTAATTCATCATACTGTGCAGGTGATTTTTTTATTATTATTATTATATTCACATGAGCTCTTTCTACACATCCATGATATTTGTGACATTTTCTCTATTCATTAATCACTATTCATCCAATCTTTCAGATGTTAGCAGCGTTAACACCAGCTCTACAGCCATCACACCAGCAAACATCTCAACTGGTAATGTGACTCACGGTGTCTACTGCTATTTTCCAGCCTGGTGTATGTGCAGATGTGTATTACAGATATAAATGTGCTTGTCAAGTGAAGTCACATGTATTTTAATAGCGCTTTATACAATAGAGATGCTTTATTGCTTGACTATAGCATTATTCAGCTCAGTTCAGTCTGATTTTTTTATTATTATTATTTCATAATTCTGTCAGCAGGCGAAGATGTTAGAAATGTATTTAAGGGACTACTTCTATTGATCCTACTTCTATCCACTAGCTAGCAGTGTTTGATTTGTACAGATGATGCATCTAAAGAGGCCGATATACCAAAACATTACTTTACAAATACTTATCTTAATAGGTTTCATGTGACATTTTCTGATTCCTGAGGCCTAAAATGACTGAATTTGTTTTTCACTGATGATATCTGTGCCAGTTTGGTTTCAGTTTTACTTCTATATAATTTACTGCTTTATTCAGTTAATTAGGAAATCTTAAATATCATTTTAAATCTCTGGGCCGCAGCAGGGTGAGTTTGGTTAGTTAATAATAATTCCAGCAAACTCAACCAGGTAGTAGAAATGCATTTATGTAGAAAATAATCCATGTAACGAAGGTGCAGGACTCTTTTATTAGACCAGCAAGAAAACTGTAAAAGGAGGTTAAGAAAACAAATTAAGCAGCACACATAGATCCCACAGAGAAACTCTGTTCAGACGCTGTGCACCTTTCATAAACCTGCACACAAGCGGGTGCTGACCTAAAGTATTTCTGTCAATACAAGAAGCTGGATGCAGAAATTACAGAAATTGCAAGTAAAACATTAACGCTAGAAAAGGCTCTACAACAGAAAATAACACATCTGCCACCAAACAGTGAACATGAAATATTTTCCTCTGTCCTCATTATAAGACAAACCTGTTCCAGTTCCTATCATATGCAGAGTGCACTGAAGTCGCTTTCACACTCGTCTCAATCACCCTCGGAGCCAAAGCCATAACACTTAAGTTTAACCTCTCACGGGCCAGACCCAAAGAGCCCCTTTTCTCTTATGAGAGGAGACCCTTATTAAAATGTTGCTTTATGTTGAAGTCAGTAACTGTGTAGCTGCTGATGCTGTGATGAACTATCTTTTTATTGCATTAAATGAGTGTTTTTAGGTTGAATTATTTCACTTAATTTTCAGTTGAAGTTCAGATACACAAAGTAGAGTGCTGTTTAATTTCATGTCAAGAAAATATTCTTTATTTAGTTGACTCAAATTAAGTAAATCATAGTGATAGTGTAATCACTTTATTAACAGCATAAATATTAGTGTGTTTTATTTTTTTTACGTTGTGGTTTAAGGCAATTTACGTTACATTGAATTCAACAGTACTTTTCTATAACGGCAGAAAACTACTTTTTTTGTTGTTGAAATTTTTAATAATTATTTTTTCTTTTCCAGTGTATCCTTCTGTTGATCACTGCTACAAATACACTGTGCTGGACGATCCATGGAGAGCCAACAGCAGTCAGCGATCAAACCCCTTCATGAAGTGTGACACAGTCACCTGGAGAGGCTGGTATCGTCTCTTCATTAACAACATGAGCGCTCAGATCCCGGACACATGTGTTGCTCAGTACAGCTGTGGCACTGTTTTCCCACTGTGGATTCGTGGTGGACACCCAACAGTTGAGGATGGAGTCGTCACTCGAGATATCTGTGGTAACGCTGGCAGTTACTGCTGTTATTACGGGTCTCACCCCATCAAAGTCAAAGCCTGTCCAGGCAATTATTACGTCTATGAGCTGGTTAGACCAGCTTTCTGTATTTCAGCATACTGTGCAGGTGATTATATTCACATGAGGCTTTTGTATTATTTATTTATTGATCTATTGATATTCATGAGCCATTCTTTTTTCAGCTGTTACTAACATCAGCAGCACTGTTACAACAGTCACACCAGAGACGAGCTCCGCGGGTAATGTAGTGTGTGTGTGTGTGTGTGTGTGTGTGTGTGTGTGTGCAAAACACTGTAGACATTTTGTGTCCTTTGTAATATATGTGTCCTAGTTCATTGTTATTCATCTGTAATTTTTCTTTTTTCCAGCTGTTACTTTCAGCAGTACTGTTACAACACACACTCCAGTTACAACACTCACTCCAGAGACGACCACAGCTGGTAATGTAGCTTTTGATTATTCACAGCCCTGAACCACAATGTGAAAAAAATACAAATAATTTCTGAGCCTCCAAGTTTTATATTGTTCTCTCTTCAAATACATACATTTTTCTCCATAAGAGGTGACACAAAAATGAACAAAAGATAAAGTCAAAACTGTGATGTTTTAACTGTATATGAGCAGATCTGTAGATCGTGTGTTCAGCTTCTGTTTTTGGGCTTTCAAGGTATCAGGTTTTTCACTGCACGACTATCATTGCCAAAAAAAGACAAATATCTCAATATCTATAGAAAGAGAAAAAAAAGTGCTATCAAATTTATATGTATTCATCTGTTTGTTTGTTTGCCAGTGAATCACACCACTGCATATAAAAGGGACATTTACACTTAACAGAGTAACTAACTTATTTTAGCTAAATTGATTTGAGCTTGACACTATTGATGGGTGCTTTGTGAAGCTTTGAAATCTTTGTGAATATATTTGTTTCGAATCAGTGGCTCAGAGCACATTTAAAATTGCAAAAGTCACATTGTTTTAGTCAACGAGGCTTCGTTACGTCACAACTGTTTCAAAGTGGGCTGATCTCTGTAAACCCATGAATCACTGTATTTCATAGAATACTATAAAATAATACAATATCTGCCTCATTCTGTGATGTGAGTTTGAAGGAAACTATGTTGTTATTCTCATGTAATATATATATATTTTTTTCATAACAGCTAATCTGTCTGACCCATGCTACAACTACACTGCACTGGACAACCCATGGAGAGCCACCAATAATACATATGCTTCAGTCAGAAGTTGTGACCAGTCTGTCACCTGGAGAGGCTGGTATCGTCTCTTCATTAACAACATGAGCGCTCATATCCCAGACACGTGTGTTGCTCAGTACAGCTGTGGCACTGATATCCCACTGTGGATTCGTGGTGGACACCCAACAGTAAAGGATGGAGTCGTCACTCGAGATATCTGTGGTTACGGTGGCAGTTACTGTTGCTGGTTTGGGTCTTACCCCATCAAAGTCAAAGCCTGTCCAGGCAATTATTACGTCTATGAGCTGGTTAGACCAACGGTCTGTAATTCATCATACTGTGCAGGTGATTATATTCACATGAGCTCTTTCTACACATCCATGATATTTGTGTCTCTATTCATTAATCACTATTCATCCAATCTTTCAGATGTTAGCAGCGTTAACACCAGCTCTACAGCCATCACACCAGCAAACATCTCAACTGGTAATGTGACTCACGGTGTCTACTGCTATTTTCCAGCCTGGTGTATGTGCAGATGTGTATTACAGATATAAATGTGCTTGTCAAGTGAAGTCACATGTATTTTAATAGCGCTTTATACAATAGAGATGCTGCTTGACTATAGCATTATTCAGCTCAGTTCAGTCTGATTTTTTTATTATTATTATTTCATAATTCTGTCAGCAGACGAAGATGTTAGAAATGTATTTAAGGGACTACTTCTATTGATCCTACTTCTATCCACTAGCTAGCAGTGTTTGATTTGTACAGATGATGCATCTAAAGAGGCCGATATACCAAAACATTACTTTACAAATACTTATCTTAATAGGTTTCATGTGACATTTTCTGATTCCTGAGGCCTAAAATGACTGAATTTGTGATGATATCTGTGCCAGTTTGGTTTCAGTTTTACTTCTATATAATTTACTGTATTCAGTTAATTAGGAAATCTTAAATATCATTTTAAAGGGCCGCAGCAGGGTGAGTTTGGTTAGTTAATAATAATTCCAGCAAACTCAACCAGGTAGCAGAAATGCATTTATGTCAAAAATAATCCGTGTAACGAAGGTGCAGGACTCTTTTATTAGACCAGCAAGAAAACTGTAAAAGGAGGTTAAGAAAATAAATTAAGCAGCACACATAGATCCCACAGAGAAACTCTGTTCAGACGCTGTGCACCTTTCATAAACCTGCACACAAGCGGGTGCTGACCTAAAGTATTTCTGTCAATACAAGAAGCTGGATGCAGAAATTACAGAAATTGCAAGTAAAACATTCATAGTGATAATGTAATCACTTCATTAACAGCATAAATATTAGTGTGTTTTATTTTTTTTACTTTGTGGTTTAAGGCAATTTACGTTACATTGAATTCAACAGTACTTTTCTATAACGCCAGAAAACTACTTTTTTTTTGTTGAAATTTTTAATAATAATTTTTTCTTTTCCAGTATATCCTTCTGTTGATCACTGCTACAAATACACTGTGCTGGACAATCCATGGAGAGCCAACAGCAGTCAGCGATCAAACCCCTTCATGAAGTGTGACACAGTCACCTGGAGAGGCTGGTATCGTCTCTTCATTAACAACATGAGCGCTCAGATCCCGGACACATGTGTTGCTCAGTACAGCTGTGGCACTGTTTTCCCACTGTGGATTCGTGGTGGACACCCAACAGTTAAGGATGGAGTCGTCACTCGAGATGTCTGTGGTTACGCTGGCAGTTACTGCTGTTATTACGGGTCTCACCCCATCAAAGTCAAAGCCTGTCCAGGCAATTATTACGTCTATGAGCTGGTTACACCAGCTTTCTGTTATTCAGCATACTGTGCAGGTGATTATATTCACATGAGGCTTTTGTATTATTTGTTTATTGATCTATTGATATTCATGAGCCATTCTTTTTTCAGCTGTTACTAACATCAGCAGCACTGTTACAACACACACTCCAGTTACAACACATACTCCAGAGACGAGCTCAGCTGGTAATGTAGTCTGATGTCAGAAAATAACACATCTGCCACCAAACAGTAAAAATTAATTATTTTCCTCTGTCCTCATAAGTCAAACCTGTTCCAGTTCCTATCATATGCAGAGTGTGTCGAAGTCGCTTTCACACTCGTCTCAATCACCCTCGGAGGCAAAGCCATAACACTTAAGTTTAACCTCTCACGGGCCAGACCCAAAGAGCCCCTTTTCTCCTTATGAGAGGAGACCCTTATTAAAATGTTGCTTTATTTAGAAGTCAGTAACTGTGTAGCTGCTGATGCTGTGATGAACTATCTTTTTATTGATATGCTTTACTTAGAAGAACACATGAGTGTTCCTGTGTGGCTCAGTGGTAGAGCATTGCGTCAGCAGCGCAAAAGGTTGTGGGTTCGATTCCCAGGGAACACACATACTACTGCAAATGTATAACCTGAATGCAATTGTAAGTCGCTTTGGATAAAAGCATCTGCTAAATGTAAGTCAGTAACTGTGTAGCTGCTGATGCTGTGATGAACTCAGAAAGGTTTGCATTAAATTAGTGTTTTTAGGTTGAATTATTTCACTTAATTTTCAGATACACAAAGTAGAGTGGTTAGTTTAATTTCATGTCAAGAAAATATTCTTTATTCAGTTGACTCAAATTAAGTAACTTCACAGTGATCATGTAATCACTTTATTAACAGCATAAATATATATATATATATATATATATATATATTAGTGGTGGGCCGTTATCGGCGTTAACGTGCTGCGTTAACGCGAGACTCTTATCGGGTGATAAAAAAAATATCGCCGTTAATCTATTCTCAAAGTTGGGTTGGGAGCTGGGTCTATACTACGCAAGCTATGATGACTTTCACCCTGATATTTTAGCGCGGATGTATACCTAGCCGAATTGCACTGTAGGGGGCAAGAACGAGTCTTCGAACTAGAGGCTCGCAGTCCGTGATGGACAGATTGTTAACGGCTGGTCTATGTGGTAATACAATCGGGCAGGACATCCAAACGCTCACCTATCATTCATCAACCTCAAATATGGCTTTTCATCTGAAAGATGTATGTAGTAGCCGCATGGCTACATATCAACATATGGCTACATATCATGGCCGCTCAATATGATGTTAACCTAGAGAAACGTGCGCTATTGAAGTGTTTGTGTGGAAGCGCGTTTGCTGCAGGACAGGCTCCGGTGCGCTCACTTGCTCTTAAAATCTCCGTCATTTTTGGTCCTACAGATAAAAGTAGCCTAATACATCTTTCGAATCTGTAAAGACTCTACGTTTATTTGTGTGCACTCAGAATAACAACGAAACGTTGCGCTTTTAAACAAACAGGATGCGCTTTAGGTCTCATGTGAACTTGAGAATTCACTCCCGTGTCACCCTCTGCTTCGAACCTGTGTGTATGCCTAACGTTACTGTGAAATTACCACATCAGACGTGACGTGCTAACATGGATGCAGCTATGAAGCCACCGGGTTTGCTTCAGGGAAATTTATTTTTAAGAAGCTTCCCAATGGAAACTGTAAACAGTTCATCACGACCTCTTATGTAGGCATACAGTTCAAAATTCATGTTTAAATGAATAAACAGTTAGTAAACACAAGTACATCTTATTGAACATAGTTTATTTTCATCACCAATTATCATAGTAGAACAGCTTTCTCAAGCAGTTTGTGATGCATTTTGGAAACAGGAGATGAGTCCCTGGTCTAATGCGCCACCTGGCTTGAGAAACCCGTTCTCAAAGACTTACTTTTAGTCATTATTTGGGTAGCACACATATTCTGAATGCCTTCGGCAGAATTCAAATGAGCCATTTTAATCTAGATTAATTCCAAAATTAATCTAGATTAATCTAGATTAAAATGGCTCATTTGAATTTGTGTGTGTGTGTGTCATCAAGAATCAGCGTATGAATCTCAAGAACGGTGACAAACAGCATACTCAGATAAATAAATACATAAATATGCTTTATAAATAAACTCTGAACATCACAAAAAAGCTACAACATTAAAATAATATAGTAAGAATAAAATAAGTTACAAAGACAATTCCTCTCATAATTTATTCATGCCACAATGCATGATGGGAACTATTGATGAGTTTTTATTGGCTACAACATGCTTTTTTGATGGTCACCATTGTTGTGATTCTCACGCTGATTCTTGATGTCTGTTTCTAAATTAAAGTTTTGTTAAATGTTGAAATACTTTTCTAAAACATCTCCCTGGTCATGCTGGAACATGTATTTTTCACTGTTTTAAGTATTGAATTAAGTAAATCTTTAAATGATAGCCCCTGCCAAAAAAAACTAAGTCATTTGATTGAAAGCTTACACTAACTGTAAAACCTAAATCAGGTATTCAGGTCACTACATTTTTTCACTGGTTTGTCTGGCTGTTATAACTTAGTGTATGTGCCTCCTGTTGCTAATTTTACATTATGACAAAATGTCTTTTTTTAATGGTTTTATTTAATAAACATAGCTTTTTTTGGAGGATCTTTTGTCAATATTGATATTTGTAGAATATAATATTGGTTCATAGAAATATTGATTTCTATAACAAGACTATGAGACATTTGACAAATAATTTATTGGAAGAAATGTTTCAAGTAAGAAGATTCAAACACACATACTAAACATGAATATGAACTCTTAATCTATTCAATAGTTATTAAAAAAGACATACACAATGAGTGATTAAAACATAATAGTCAAATGTGTGGCTTACATGCATAATATGGAGTTATGCATATAAATCATTAGTTGCTCATAAGTCCTTTTAAGATGATTTTAGGTGCATATGGAAAAGACAGTCTCTGTGCAGTTCTGTGTAGAACAAAAAGGTCAAAAGGGTTTTGGAAGGAATTTCAGTCTGGTTCTTTGTCTTGGGGGGGGGACGACAATCAGGATAGGATAACACACTTTTTAGATAAAAAATCAACAAGTACTCAACGAGGTCAAATTCATCACTTATTTTTGATGTATGCTTTTATAATATTGCACAAATGACATCTATATAATTTGCTGTTTTGTTTTAATATTGTATTTATGCTGATTTCTTTCATTGCAGTTATAAATATAACTCTGCCAGAAGGATGCACCGTAAGTCTTGTTTCTGAAACTGAAGTTTTAAGAGTTGCACTCACAGCTTCTATCAAATATAGTCAGAAGAACAATGCAATAAGATGTGCATTGCCATATATTTGAAATGTTAATGTGCTTTTCTATTCATTGTTGATGGTTACATGCACATACTTACTTTTGTTTGCTATTAATATTGCAAAACATGATTAAACGTGAGTTTATTTACTATATAAAGCTCAATTGTGATTTCAGAGTCAGACCTCTGGAGGATGTTTTCAAAATATTCTTGAGCAGATAGAGAACATTACAGCTCAAGTGCTTCCTTTGAATGTAAGTTTCTGATCAAAGATTTCAAGAGAACAATCATAAAATCTAACTTAGATAATATATGACTGACATAGCAGTGCTGGCTGGCTTTCTTAACAGTTACATGTACAGTAACTCTTTTGAACTGCATTTTTCTGATCACTTAATTAGACTGTGAAAGACATTTTGACTGTGGCCTTCAGTGCTTCAGAGAAGATTTTAGAGTCATTATCATCAGCAAACCCAGCTGAACTAGCCTCCTATGGAAACCGAATGTTAAAAACCAGCGAGAAACTCATTTCTACATTGGTCAAGCCGACAGATACAAGTGACAGTGTCAGTTTCACTCTTCCTGCTGTAGGTAAGTGAAGACACAATTATTATTGATGATGAAATACAGATTGTAAATTATATCAGATACTTTATTTAGTCTAGACAGCAGCGGTGGGCCAGACAGCAGCAAATGCAGCTACAGTAACTGTTTAATTGTGCAGTTTTGTAAACTTTTATAAGAGAGCAGGAAACACTGCATGTATCTTTGGTTACTGACGTCAAAGGTCAGTGTTTATGCTAATTAATTTTTCATTTGGTAGAAGCTTATCCCATTAGATATCGACATGGACAGGTTGTGTCCTGAAAAAAAAAGTGAAAATGCAAAATTAAACCGGTTCACTTACAGTGAGAAGTCTATGGTTTGTGGAGACCTCAATGTGTTTTCTTGAATATTTTCTGCCTTGAACACAAAACAATAAAAAGTCACAGGACACACAGCTAATTCCCTGGCGTTAAAGGTTTAGTTCACCCAAAACATAAAATTAAGCTGTTTTTTACTCCCTTTCGAAGCATCCTCTGTGCAAGTGACTCTTCTTTCAGACGAATTCAACCAGAGTTACATAAAAAATTGTTCTGGCCTCTCCAAGCCTTTCAATGGCGGTAAACTTCCACTTCCGGCGCTGCGTTGTACAGTCGACGTTAGGGATGGCTCCGCTCAATTTGTGCTTTAATATACTTTTTTATGTATTTTTACTTTCTCTTTTTACACGCATAACGTCTGCACTATTTATATACGACAGAAGAACACTTTTGGACATTGGACAGAGTTACACTAACCTGATTCAGGACACTTTAACCACGGATCCAGCGTGGCCATTGGAAATACTTCGGAGCACCGAAGTTGATGAAGGCCGCCTCAATAATCCCAGGCGGCGTAGGAAACACCGCGGGAGACGCGCTTGAATACGCAACAGACTGAGGAAAAGGGCTCACAGTCCTCCTCTACCGAGTATTCTGCTCGCTAATGTCCAGTCCTTGGAGAATAAGATGGACGATCTTAGAGCCAGGATTAGTTTCCAACGGGACATTAGGGACTGTAACATCCTTTGTTTGACCGAAACATGGCTCACGCCGACGGTCCCGGACACCGCTGTAACGCCGTCTGATAACTTTTCTGTTTTACGGATGGACAGAACAGCCGAGGCCGGAAAAACCAAAGGTGGTGGAGTGTGTTTCATGATTAACAAGAAATGGTGTGACCCCAAGAATATCTCCATTCTGTCGCGTTCCTGCTCGGCTCATCTGGAACATCTCTCCATTATCTGCCGCCCATTCTATCTGCCCCGGGAGTTTACATCGATCATCGTTACTGCCGTGTATATTCCACCACAAGCAGATGCTAGCTTGGCTCTGACCAAACTCCACGATGAGCTCAGCGGATATATCAACATACATCCTGACGCTGCCTCCATCATCGCCGGGGACTTTAACAAAGCCAACCTCAAGAAAGTCTTGCCGAACTTTCATCAGCATATATCCTGTCCAACTAGAGGACAGAATACACTGGATCATTGCTACACCCAGTTTAAGAATGCCTACAAAGCTCGTTCCCTGCCGGCTTTTGGCAAATCAGACCATGCCGCCATCTTTCTCACACCGGAATATAAACAAAGGATCATTCAGAAACCCCCGGTGGTGAGGGAAGTGACGCGCTGGTCCTCCCACTCTGAAGCTATGCTACAGGCGTCTCTTGATGACGTCGACTGGGACATGTTCCGGGCGAGTTCATCTGATGTCAGCGAATTCACGGATGTAGCAGTAAGCTTTATCAACATGCTAACCGACCAAGCCACCGAAACAGTAACAATAAGGACTTTTTTTTAGTCAGAAACCGTGGGTGGACAGATCAATCCGTGATGCGGTTAACCATCGAACTGCCGCATACAATGCAGGTATTCTGTCAGGAAACATGAATGAGTACAAGGCATCTTGTTATGCTCTCCGTCGTGCAGTTAGAGCCGCTAAACTCAGATACAGTGAGAGAATTGAGTCACATTTCCAGCTCAATGACTCTCGACGCATGTGGCAGGGACTGAAGACCATATGTTCCTCTGGAAATAACTTCTCCGCAGAGGTGAGAGCAGATCCGTTGCTAGCCGAAGAACTAAACACATTCTACGGCCGCTTTGAATGTAATGGCGGCGCGATTCTGCCGATCAGCGCGTCAGCAAGCAGCAGACAGAGCAGCGATGACTATGCTATCACTTTTTCAGAGGACGACGTTCGGAGGGAACTAAAGAGAGTGAACCTCAGGAAAGCAGCAGGACCCGATGGGATTACTGGCCGCGTTCTGAGGTCCTGTGCTGATCAGCTTGCTGGTTTGTTTACTTCAATCTTTAATGAGTCCCTCGCTACCTCTGTGGTTCCCACCTCATTTAAAAAATCTGTCATAATCCCTGTGCCTAAGAACAGTACACCCTCTTGCCTGAATGACTATCGTCCAGTTGCCCTCACATCGACAGTCATGAAGGTCTTTGAGAGACTTTTAAAGAAACACATTTGCTCCTCCATCCCTGCTACTTTGGACCCTCTTCAGTTTGCCTATCGGCCAAATAGGTCTACTGATGATGCCATCTCCCAGGTACTGCACTCCTCCCTCACTCACATTGACAGCAAAAATGGCAACTATGTCAGGCTGCTATTCATAGACTATAGCTCAGCTTTCAACACTATAGTCCCCACCAAGCTAGCTGTCAAACTATCAGACCTCGGCCTAAACTCTTCACTTTGTGACTGGATTCAAGATTTCCTCACCGCCAGACCACAAGTGGTGAAAGTCGGCCAGTTCACCTCCAACTCCATCACCCTGAACATAGGAGCCCCACAGGGCTGTGTCCTGAGCCCCCTACTATACTCTCTCTACACACACGACTGCGTGTCCTCACACAGCTCCACTTCTATCATTAAATTTGCGGATGATACTGTGGTTCTGGGCCTCGTTTCCAACAATGATGAGGCCGCATACTTGCATGAGGTGGAGAGACTTACATCATGGTGCCAGGACAACTGTCTCTATCTGAACGTGAGCAAAACTAAAGAGCTGATTGTAGACTTCAGGAAGAGACAGCAGCAGCCCTACACTCCTCTTATGATCAGTGGGACCCCTGTGGAGAGGGTGAGCAGCTTCAAGTACCTCGGTGTAAACATCTCCGAGGACCTGACTTGGACTGCACACATTCAAACACAGGTTAAGAAAGCCAGGCAAAGACTGTACCATCTGCGACAGCTGAGGAAAATCAGGGTCTCACCAGCTATCCTGAAGACTTTCTATTCAGGGGCCATAGAAAGTGTTCTGACTCAGTGCATCTCAGTGTGGTATAAAAATGACACAAACCAGGACTGCAAAGCTCTACAGAGAGTCGTGCGTTTAGCTGAGCGCATCTCCGGGTCTACTCTCCCCTCTCTGCAGGACATCTACCTCAAACGCTGTAAAAGCAGAGCTGTAAAAATCATCAAGGACTCGAATCACCCCGGTAACCATCATTTCTGTTTACTGCCATCTGGCAGGCGCTACAGGAGCATGATGACAAAAACTGAAAGACTGAGGAGGAGTTTCTTCCCTCAGGCCATCAGGCTCCTAAACTCAGTCTCATAACATCATATCATCCACTGGACTCAATTTAATAAACTGTAAACACATCCATCATTCACACTGCTGCTATGTGTACATACCCGGTACAACCTATTTGCACATTCTCTTGCACATCCGTGTTTATATTTATATTAATATTTATTAATCCTCAGTATACTGTATTGCACATTTTATCTCATGCACATTTTATCTCATGCACATCTTACTCCTTATTTTATTTTATTATTTGTTCCTATTTTCATTCTCACCATACTTATATATATATTCTCTTGTGTTTTGTTTCATTGTTTTATTGCCTTTTATGTTATTTTTATTTTCTATTTTTATTTTATTTTTGCACTTTCCATTGAGCGGACCTGTCCTGACTTACATTTCACTACTGATTATACCCTGTATGATTGTGTATGTGACAAATAATAAAGAACCTTGAACCTTAAACAGGTGTTCGCTGGATTCAATTCTGAAGATGTGAAATAAGGTATGCGCATTCTTAATAAAACAACCTCCCATGGCTTCGGGCGGCGGGGGGGGGGGGGGGGGCTTGAATATTGAGAATATCACTATATATTGTTGCGACACCGCCGCCACGGCCAGTCTGACGAGGCTCATGCTTATAACAGTAGCTTTGTGGAGTAGATTAATTTAGTTGAGAGGAGTTGAGATAAATCAGGAAGATTACTTACAAAGCAGTCTTTGTAGTGATGGTTCTACCATATTTGTAAGAAGGAGTTGTATTTACAGCTTTAGCTATATGGAGTTTACACAAGACTAGACGGTGATCTGATATATAATCACTTTGCTGCAGAACTTCAACACCATTAACATCAATTCCATGTGACAGTATTAAATCTAAAGTATGATTTTGACAATGAGAAGGTTCAGAATGTCTATGAATGCTGATCCAAATGCATATTTTTCATTATGAACGTGGATATTAAAATGACCCACAATTAAGACTTTATCTGCAGCCAGCACTAACTCTGAAAGAAAATCAGCAAATTCTTTAATAAAGTCTGTATGGTGCCTTGGTGGCCTGTATACAGTAGCCAGTACAAACATCGCAGGGGAATTATCATGAATACTTTTTTCTCTAGATAATGTTATTTGAAGCATAATTTCTTCAAAGGAGTTATATTTAAAGTCTGTCTTCTGAGAAATACTGAGAGTTTTGGTATAACTTGTAACAACCCCCCCCCCCCCCCACCACCACCTCCCCCCCCTCCCCTGCCTTTTGGTTGTGTTTTTTTTTGTAACAGTAATCTTGGGTGGGCAGACTCATTTAAAATAATGTATTCATCTAGTTTTAGCCATGTTTCTGTCAAACAGAGCACATCTAGTTTATGATCATTGATCAACTCATTTACAAAAAGCACTTTCATAGAAAGGGACCTGATATTAAATAAGTCAAGCTTTATAATTTGTTTCTCTGTTATATAAATTTTTCATTTGTTGAACATCAATTAAGTTGTTAGTCATAGACTGGTTTGGACGTTTTTTGTATTTTCTACTTCGGGGAACAGACACAGTCTCTATCGTGTGATATCTAGGTGAAAGGATCTATATGTGCTGATAATTAACTGACTTATGTGACTTCAGTGAACAGTGACCACAGCATTGCTGCAGAGGTTGAAGGGGTGGGGGGGGGGGTCAGCCTGTCAGGTGAAGAGTACAAAGACAAGTGTGTCTTGCCTACAGTCAAGCATGGTTTTTGGAGTGTCATGGTCTGTGGCTTCACGAGTGCTGCCTCATTGAGGGAACCATGAATGCCAACATGTACTGTGACATACTGAAGCAGAGCATGATCCCCTCCCTTCGGAGACTGGGCCGCAGGTCAGTATTCCAACATGATGATAACCTCAAACACACCTCCAAGATGACCACTGCCTTGCTAAAGAAGCTGAGGGTAAAGGTGATGGACTGGCCAAGCATGTCTCCAGACCTACACCCTATTGAGCATCTGTGGGGCATCCTCAAATGGAAGGTGGAGGAGCGCAAGGTCTCTAATATTCACCAGCTCCGTGATGTTGTCATGGAGGAGTGGAAGAAGACTCCAGTGGCAACCTGTGAAGCTCTGGTGAACTCCATGCCCAAGAGGGTTAAGGCAGTGCTGGAAAATAATGGTGGCCACACAAAATATTGACACTTTGGGCCCAATTTGGACATTTTCACTTAGGGGTGTACCCACTTTTGTGGCCAGCGGTTTAGACTTATTTTGTCGGTCATTTTGAAGGGACAGCAAATTTACACTGTTATACAAGCTGTACACTCACTACTTTACATTGTAGCAAAATGTCCTTTCTTCAGTGTTGTCACATGAAAAGATAATACATAATTTACAAAAATGTGAGGGGTGTACTCACTTATGTGAAGATACTGTTACTGCTTGTTTGTGTTTAAACAGAGGGTCAAGTCTTCATGGTTGGACCAAATGTCATTTTAAATGAAATCCCTCAGCTTGACACGACAAATTCTTCTGTGGACATCGATCTCATTTGGATTGCCAAGAACAACAATGAAAGTATGCCAAATATTTTGATTTAAAAAAAGATAAACCATACCTTTACCACTAAACCACATTTACTTACTTTTTTTTGATTGCTGTTGTTGTTATTGTGACAAAGTATTTCATGTAAGTTTATTTTTCTGTTTCTGTCACACAGGATCAGCTAATGTGGCGTTCATGAGCTACAATATGATGGAGAATCTACTGAAGCCAGACTTCTTCAACACATCAAATGACACGATTAAAATCATGATGTCTACTGTGATCTCAGCTACTCTTCCCAAAACTACCAACACTACACTCACCAAACCAGTCAACTTCACCTTCAGACACATCAGAGTAAGAGACTGAAATGTGCTTTTGTCCAACCTGAGAACTGATGAACATCTAAAAACAGCTAATATTCAGTGTTTTATTATTTTCTTCTTCTGTTTGCAGGAGTTTGATCCCAATGGTTCTCTGTCCTGTGTGTACTGGAATATCAGCGAGTGGATTGTAGATGGTTGTTCTGTTTTAAAGACCAACAGCAGCTTCACTGTGTGTTCCTGTGTTCATCTGTCGACATTCGCTCTGATTCAAACCAGCAGCCGCCCACCAAAGGTACAGAAGAGAACAAGTCAAACCTCGTCAAAAGCATTGAAAGCACTAGCATAATTCAAATTAAATCTACAGTAGATGATAAACACTAAGAACAGCACAGATTTGGCACTCATGTACTCTGAAATGTTTTCTCAGAGCGACTCACTGCTGGATCTGTTGATTTTGGTGTGTGTGATCGTGGGGCTGGTGTTCTTCAGTTTGGGCCTGTTGACCATTGCCCTTTGTCAGTGGATTCATGTGCATGATTGGATAAGTGGTTACATTGTGCATGGTCCTGAAGGCTACAACAGGGAAGAGTGAGTTATTTATTTTTGTATTTGTTTAGAATTAATAAAACAGCTCAGGGCTTAACATTTCTGCTCTCTGTTAACAATACAATGATACTTACAAGATTAAAAAGTTAACACCTGAAATACTTTTTCAACACTGGCTCAGTTTGTGGTTCTTGGTTGCTCCTGGATTCTGGGTTTCTTCACTAATGGCAGTAAAGTGCTGAAGATTCCTGATCTTGAACTCTCGTCTTTCCTGATTTATCGTGTCCCAAACAATGAGATCAGACATTTATTTAATTGACCATCATATTCCATGAGAAATCCAGTCATGATATACTACTACAGTTGTTTTCACTGAGGTCCTGTTCTTATTTTGGTATCTGTGACTTTAAGAGAGGAATGTCAGAGGCAGTTTGTTTGATTTCTTTCCTGTGACTGAATGTTCAAGTGAGCCAAATCTATTCAAACTCCAACTGTCAAAAATCAGACACACAATAGATTTCATCTGCTGTCTGTTGGTCTGTCTGTCTGCATAACATTAATTATTTCAAACTTCAAACTTTTAAAAACTATTTCAAACTTTTAGGAATGGATTTCTTAAGCCAACATCAGAATGTATTATTATTTTATGTATTTATTGTTTGTTTGTATTTTTAAAAAAAAATGTCCAGAGACAAGCTATGGAAGAGAAGTAAAGTTTCAGTATTTACTTCAGTAATTCAGCTCTAGTCTCATTAAACAACTGTTCTTACCTGTTTATCATAATTAAACTAAGAGGTTAAATTGATCTGAAGACACTCAGCTCCTCTCGTCTCATTCCTATCCAGGTTACGCTGCAGTACACGGAGCGCTTCAGATGTCTTTGCTTTAGAGTCAAGACCAACAACATCAAAAGTGTCCCAAAAAACACAGAAGACCACAACATCATTTTAACCCTAGAATGCCAAAAACATGCATAAAGGGGGTGATTTTGACCCACTTTGGAAAGAATGATTTTGCTTAAAACGATTATTGAAGAAATAACAAGTATAGATTAATAATAATAATAATACATATGTATTATTGAAATAATTAAAATAATTGATATACAAATTGTAATATATCAAACATATTTTTTGTCCACTTTTATTTTGGCAAACAATTAAATGTATTAATTGTAAAGTGCAGTTGCACTTTTCCTATACAAACTCTAAACTAATTTAGTTCTACTGTAAAGTATATTCCCGACTGACCCTTCCCTCCCACATTTCTCAAAGACCATGTGAAAATGATCTGCAGGCAGAGACAGAACATGTCACATTACATCAGATTTGCACCTTTCTAAGCATATCTTTTGGACAGAGTTTGAACCTCTCCCTTTGTTTGAGCCTTCAGCTGTCCTTTGCTGTGGCCTTTATATACTCATGCATCTGAAATCACAGTCTGAGCAGATTCTACATTTCAGAGCGTCATGACTGTTAAAAAAGTATACATGTGTACAGTATGAGTACCGCATGTACTACATCATGCTGCCATTTTAGCATTATCATGAGATCTGTGGAGTATCATTTGCCTACATTTCACAACTCCTCCCATGGTCTGTGGACAGTAAAATGATGTGAACTTCAGAAGTAGTAGGTCATCCAGATACTTTGTTGCCTAATCTTTTATGAATACTGCAAATTCAGACATACTCATTTCAAATACTGCTGTTCACCTATGTAATAGGGATATATACATATTCAGGCACAGAGTTGGTGTGTGAGGCTAATTGTTTGCTTAAAATTAATGAAAATGTTTCTTGCTGTCTGTTGGTTTAGTGTGAATTGTCATATAGTATAAACTACAATGATATATTACTGTAACTACACTGTTAACACTAACATGTAAACCTTCATAATCATTTTTTTATTCCTATATATATACATAAACAAATGATTTTATGGTGGTGGGTGAAAAGCTTATTTTTCATATTCCTCAGAATAATCAAACTTAAATGATTTAAAGTAAATGTTGGCAAATGGAAAATCTAAAAACTATATTGTGTGCATGGTAAAGGGAAATTAATTAACATTGTACATCATCATAGTTGATTAGTGGTAAAGTTATGAATTTGTAAATCTTGCACCATTACATTTGTGTTTATTGAGCTCAGAAAGCTAACTGTTTCTTCTGCTAGGACCTGTTTTACAATATAATACTTTATTCATATGCCTTAAACAACATATAAATATATTTTATTTTTGGGTGGAAACGCCACAGGTTTTGTGGGTTCTGTGATATACATTTAAAACTTAAATTAAATTAATCTGTATTTTAAATTAATCTCAATTAAAGTGAATCTGTATTTTCATGTGGCTTGAGTTTTATTTTTAAACATGAATATATTTCCCTGTATTATTTTGATGTATTTGTATTGCAAATATCTTAATAAACAAAATAATAAACAATGGTAACTGCATTTATAAATGTGTTTCCCATGTTCCACAAAAGAAAAAAAGGCTTCATAATAGACTGACCCTGATTTCAGAAGAATACCAGTTTGAAATATGAAATACATAACCATCTTTCACAGCATTTCTGTATTTAAACTGTAACACAAATAACCCTTAGAACTGCATGTTCACATTTTATGTTATATTTACAACTTAAGCCATTAAACCCAGTTTGAGGGACGGATGACACTCGAAATGTCCAGTAAGGATGTGCTGCATCGCTTCATTTACTCATTTGATCTTGAGGAAAAAAAAAGAAAACACCCACATGTGCGCACACACACACAGACACACACACACTTACATATTTGTTTCTGTGAATTGTGTGGACTTTCCATAGATTAATTTTACTTTTATACTGATCAAACGATATGTTTAAACCCTAACCTACCCCTTACAGAAAACCTGTTTGCATTGTTAGTCACACCTCATGGCATATTTGTTTTTTTTGCTCCCTCTTGTGCCCATATTTAGTTGTTTCTGTCCCTGCTCTCATTTTGTCATTATTAGTTCATTCTCCTCGCCTATTTGTCCCTCATTAGTCACCTTACTTTAGGTTCCTTGTCAGCTATTAGATTGTTTCATGCAGCTTGTGTTTCCCTGTGTTTGGATAAATAGATCTTCTTGGATTGTGATTAAATATTTTATTGAACTATCGTCGTCTTCATGAGTGTCTCCTCTACAAATGTGTGACAGTTCCACTTTCAGATAAACATCATGTACTATTTGTAATATTTTTCCCCCTCGTGTCAAATGTCAAAAATGTCAGCTTTTACGGTCCTTGTGGGGACATTTGGTCCTCAAATGTAGCATAAACAAGTACACACACGCACACACACACACACACACACACACACACACACACACACACACACACAATTTATGGAGTTGTAACATCCTTACAACTTTACCTCTCTATGAAATGTGTACATAAAATATGTTTCAGAGAATGTTCTCATTATGTTCATATTAATTATATATAAATGATGCATTTTATTAAAAGACAAATCATTGTTTTGTAATCATTTACATAATAATTTAATATAAATCTGGAATTAAGTTACAAATCATATTGCATTTTTAAGGATGCTTGTATTTTATATTTGTATTTGTATTTGTTATATGTTCCAAGTTACTCATACATGGCCAGTTCCAAAAGTTAGTATCACTCATTTGACACAGATTGTGCACATTTTAATTAAAGTTGCATAGTTTGGAAAGAAAATGAAATTGTAGCAATAATAGAAAAATGTACAGTTTTTATTTCCTTCAACTGCTTACACACAAAATCGTTACTTGTTACACAATTTCTGAAACCTGACACTAAAACACCAGACCCACACACCAAATCTGCAAAACCATACACTGTGCACTTTATGCTCTGAAAAACTGTTGCTTAGCTCAGTTCAGCTCTAAATCCCCCCGTAGCCAATTCTAAAGACTTGATTAGATGCTACAACTAACACTAACCCACACCCTAATCTTAATAAATGAAATTGGCTTCAGGCCAGGATTTACGCTAAAGTGTTTTGGGAAAAAGAAAATCACATCAAATTTCTGTAGTATTTTCGTATGAGATCCATTGCCCATGAGATCCATTTCCCTGCAGAGTTTTGCTCCAACTTTGATCAAGTTCTCCTGCCTGTAACTTCCTAGTGATCCTAATAAAGCTTGATGAGTTTGTTCAGGTGTGTTTGATTAGGGTTGAAGCCCAACTCTGCAGGAAAATGGATCTCTTAAGAACCCCTGTTCTATTGTATTCATGTGTGCTATTGCTTGTAGTCTATTTGTTCTTACTGTATTGCTGAGTGTTTACTTCCTTGTTGGAATCAATTGAAGTCAGAGTTTGAAATCAAGCTTCCTTGCACTGTGTGTGTTAGCTGTTGCACAACAAGATTATCCCATAACACATCTAGAGTTGTCTTCCTAACAATATAAATATGAATCAACTCCTAATCATATAAATTGTAAAACAGAAATAAACTAAAACAGGGGTGGCCAAACTCGGTCCTGGAGGCCCGGTGTCCTGCAGGCTTTAGCTCCCACTTGCCTCAACACACCTGCTGAGAAGTTTCTAGTATGCCTAGTAAGAGCTTGTTTAGCTGGTTCAGGTGTGTTTAATTGGGATTGGAGGGAGTTAAACTCTGCAGGACACCGGCCCTCCAGGACCGAGTTTAGGCACACCTGAACTAAAACATTTAGGTGAGATGATTTTAATAATTATAAATGTCTAAAATATGCCCCTTCCTACTCCAGCCTCTATTGTCTTGTTTACCCATTTCCCTTCTCATTTTCAGAAACAAAATTCAGTTCCTGATGTATGGAATTTCTCCTCTTTCCCATAATATGTTTAAATTGATCTGTCATAACTTTAGCACTAGATCCTCCTGCCATTAAAGCTACAGGCAGGACTCCTCCAGTAGCAGCAACTAATGCTGCTCCTCCAGCTATTGCTGCTCCTACACCTGCCACAGATGCTCCCACCAAGGCTCCATCTTCAACCTCCATCTCCAATCATAATCTTTTTCTGAGCTTTCTCATACACCTCATTTGTGTAATGATGTCCACCATTCTTCCTCACCATGCTGTCTATCTTTAACAGTTCAGTAACCTGTGCTGGATCTTCAGTAGTGTTAATAAAAACGTGATACCTGCCTCCGCACTGACTATCCAGCTCTCTAATCTGCTTGTTCTTGGTCAGATACTTGTCTATAGATAGTTTTATCTGATCTCCTCTAGTGAACAGAATGATGGTGTAATGTTCAGAGTCTTTTCCAAAGTTCTCCTGAATCCATTTCACTGTGTTTTTCTCTCTTTCTTGTGAATCTCACGTCCAGTCTGATGACCAGCAGAAACACACGAGGACCAGGAACAGCCTTGTAGACACTTTACTATTGCCTCCTTCAGTTTCTGTTTTTCAATTAATATATCAAACAGTCCTGGAGTGTCGATCACTGAGATGTTTCGAGAATCCACTACCTTCTGACGTTTCATGCATTTCTTAGTCACAGATTCAGGAGATAATTCTTCATCAAACAGCTTTTCTCTCAAGGATGGTGTTCCCTGTTGCAATTGTAAAGGAATTTTCCTTCTGGGCAGTAATCAAACAGTGAGACATAGATTTCAGATGTATGCATTATATGTTTTCTTCTCGTAGTTAGATAAGCA
This sequence comes from Schizopygopsis malacanthus, assembly GCA_027474115.1. NCBI lineage: Eukaryota > Metazoa > Chordata > Actinopteri > Cypriniformes > Cyprinidae > Schizopygopsis > Schizopygopsis malacanthus. Next base: position 1,861,177 of record CM049871.1, on the reverse strand, counting down.
TTCTTTGTGTGATGATTTACTATGATTGGGAAGTGATAGAGGTAAGGAAACGCAGATGGTCAAGGGGGCATTTGCCTGCCCTTTTCTGTATAACCATTAATCGGTAAACAAACTGGTATCTCTCCTCTAGAGGAGGGAAGGAGGAGGCCTTGGAAGCAAAGGGGACTATAAAACAGACCGGCACTGCTTCTCCTTACTTCTTATCTCTGGCTCTCTGTCTCTCTGGCTCTCTATAGCTATCTCTCTGTCTCTCTCTCTCTCTATCTATCTCTCTCTCTCTCTCTCTCTCTCTATCTATCTCTCTCGCTCCTGACTGACTCACAGCTATGTGTGTTAGAACTGAGGGATCTTCTCTTGCAAGGGAATAAATACTTTTATTATTATAATATGGACTCAGAGTTGTCTCTTACTCAGTGATGATGTTTGTTAGAAAGAAATTGCCACAACACAATCTTTCCAACTCCAGTTTTACCCACCAACATGATCCTGAGATCTGACACGATTGAAAAATATAGAAGGACAGATGTAAACATGTACTAAATAAAGATTTACTGTATGATAGGCTCTAGAGTCTAGACTGTCTGTATACAGTTAACTCAGGATTCAAAAACGATACTAACTTTCCATTAGGGCAACTACAAAGGAGATATTAATAGTTCTAATACATTTAATTTAATTACTAATTACTAATTAAATACTTAAGAGCCTTCAAAAATATCTAAGATTATTTGTTTCTGTTCTTTATTTATTTATTTATTTACAAATAAATAATTTTGTCCAATTGACCTAACCCAAATAAAACATTAATGGAGTATTTTGTTGCTGGATAGGAGTTTTAGCCCCAGTCCAGACCTGATGACTCTTCTCTTCTAGGGCCAGAAATAATACCTTTTAATAATACAACTATTTAAAGTAAACTAAAGAGGCATATGCTCAAAAAGTTGTTGCTTTTCCTGGATACCCATTTGCTTTGACATCATTTCTGGTGTTAATGCATTTATGCTTTTAATGTGTTGTAGCCTGGAATATTTAGTAGACATACTCATTGCATCTCTGTGTTTAAAAAAATATGTATAACATACATACATCAGAATCAAAATCACAATGAGCTTTATTGGCCAAGTATGTTTACACATATGAGGATTTTTTTATAGTGACAGAAGCTCCAAGGTGCAAAAGAAAGACAGAAACAGGACAAGACACAGATAATACAATAATAATATACAAATAGGCAATGTACAAAACAGCAAAAACACAATATATAATATAGACAATTATGTGTACAGGTCTGATATGTGCAAATTTGAAATGAAAAAAATAAAACACATAAAAAATAAGTAAGTGTGGTGAATAAATAAGGTATAATACAGTTGTGTGCTCTGCATTTTATTGTCAAGTGTTCATGAGATGTTCATAAGATGGATACATACACACTTACTTACTTACTTATGTACTTATGTACATACTCACTAAATACATAACTACATGTTAACTATATGTAGTGGAAAGCGTGACACCAAGATTTGTTTTGTTTACAGCCCCAGGGCTGTACCGGCCTGTTCATAGGAACCGGATAGGTATTGTTAGGTACTCATTTGTTTTTGAATTTGAATCTGAGAAGGAAACAGTGAACTGAATGATGAACAGATAACATATCAGCAAACATCTCGGCACACACAAAGATTTTCTTCAGTCGGTTGTGTCGTCGAGGAAATCTATACATCAGGTAAGATCTTCTTTGTGCTCATGTTCCTTATGTCTCTGTAAATCAAATACTGCAGCATGTGCTGATACAGACTGTGGACTGTGATTTGTCGGTTAATTTGGGCTTTGACCAGCTTACACATGTAAAAAAATAAATATACTTAAGTTGTACTAATATCAATATACTTACACCATACAAAGTGCATAATTACGACGGTGTTTTAGTGGCACATTTAAAACAAATCTAAGATTATGACAATAAATTAAAAATGTTTTGACGATAAAGTAAAAATAATGATATTATTTTTCTAATGTTTTGAGATTCTAGCCTATTGTGCTTGAAAAAGGCCATATTAGGAGCACCGGGAGACATTCCAAATCTCAGCTTTCACAATCTGTCAGTTTTATAGCGAAATACACTGTAAAAAGTGAATCATCATCATCTAGATTTTCTCTAGCAATTTCATCTGTAACAAACGTGCTTTAGAAGTGCACAGATACAACAACCAGAGAAAAACGAATGCTAAAAATCCTGTGTGGCTCAGTGGTAGAGCATTGCGTTAGCAGTGCAAAAGGTTGTGGGTTCGATTCCCAGGGAACACATACACTGACAAAAAATGTATAACCTGAATGCAATTGTAAGTCGCTTTGGATAAAAGCGTCTGATAAATGCATAAATGTAAATGTAATAAATGTAAAAAGTCAAGGATCAGGACCACAACTGGGTTCTGGGTTTCTGTTGTCTGAGTTTTGGGGTTTACTATTGTGCTGAAGAGTAGAGTCTGTGCTTCAGTCCAGGGGAAGAACAAGAAAAACTGATGTTATGTTGCACGTTCCTTTATGTAATGTGCCCTTATTATGGGTTATGGAAGGTTCATATTTTGGTTTTGGGAGTCCCTAACAACAGTTTGGTATGCATAAAAGGTCAAAAACATTTTCATTGTCTTATAATATGCATTTGTTTTTACCTTATTTGCTCAATGACTACAAAACGATTCGCTCAACGATTCATTTTTCCAAACCCTTCCTTTAATCTGCGGTGATTGGTCCGATTGATCGATTTCATTTCCATTTAATCTTGCCTGTATTGCCTGATAAAGCAGTGTTTGTGAGCTCAGTTCGAAAAGATGATTGATTCACATGAATACAGCTATCTGTCCTGCCACATTAAAGAGTGTGAAAAACACATTATTGCACGATACATTGTTCGTATTTTGCTATAAAACTGACAGATTTTGAAAACTGAGACTTAGTTTTATATTAAAGTAGTAAAAGCACAAAGCATATTGCTATAATTGGGTGTCTGATGCACTACAAATAGGCCTAATGAATGCAAACGAAGACGTGAAATATTATTTCCAAGCATACTGTCCCTGCGAGTATAATACATGGAATGATTTCTGATAATGTTTATTCAAATAAATTCCGGTGGCCTGGCAACTTCTCCTGGTGCTCCCAGTCTGGGCCATCAGCCTTTTACATGCCCAGGCTATACTCTCAAAATATTATAACTTTAATTATCATAAATTCGAATTTATTCTCGAAACATTTTAAATTTTTTCTTGAAATATTATGACCTGAATATCGTAATTTTAGATTTGTTGTTAATTTTTTTATGTGCCACTAAAACGCGGTCATACAGTACATACTAAATGTGTTATTTTGGAACAACTTAAGTATATAAAGTGCACTTTAAAATATGCTTAAGATAAATGTTATGCTAGTTTGAGTATATTTTCATATGTTTAGTTGTGTTAGAATGGTATTTTTAGTGTCATTTAATTGTACTTCTTTACATTATTTAAAATCCATTTTTATACTTCTTGAAGTATTTGATTTTAAGCTTCAATTTAATGAGCTTCAAGAACAGTTTCAATAGAATTTCAGCTAATTAGAAATACATAACCAGTACATTATTAGTTTGTTATAAAGCAATTTTTTTGCATTCTAATATGGTATATTAAAACGTACTAAAATAATTCAATTAAAATGACACATACCTACACACACTTTCAAATCTAGAAAACGTAAATATACTATATATCATGTACATTAAAACCATCAATTCCATGAGTACATTTAAAATATACAGCAGCATACACAAACTATTGACAAAAAGATTTGAATAAATGAAAATAAAGTTCAGTGAAATTCTATAACAGAACTACTTCAATCAATTTGTAGAATGTTACAGCACAGCAAAACAATCCAGTGTGTAATTAACTGTCCTGGGAGTACATGTGAGCAAGGGTGTAGATTTAATGTAACAGTAGAGGTGATAATAAACATAACATTTCTGAAAATACATTTTTGAAGGGGAAACAAATAATACAATCAACATTTTTACTTTAATTCTGCTACAGTGTTATTTTAACACCTTAACACTCTTTAGTGTGGTCTCACATGTGCTCCCAGGAGAGTTAATTTCACGCACGATTATTGTTGTGTATTTTAATTTTTTTGCTGTGTGGAAAGTACACTATGAATATTCCATCACTGAATAACAATGCATAATGCATTTTTTTGTGCACACACAAAGTTACAGAGAAACTAGAAAGTGTAGGTTTTTTTGTGGTTTAATTTTTTTTTTTTTTTACAAAGTTAAGCCTGCAATTTGTTGAACCAAACAAAGAAACTTCTCAGTTTACGTTTCAGTGCTGGGACTATATCCTCATCAAGCTTGACATGAGCTTCTGTTTTTATCCTCTTGTCTGTTGTCAGCATTCAATAATATGTGTTGAACAATAAGGTAAGAAGAGGCCAAACATCTCTAAAACAGAAGTGCTGAATCCACAGTTAGCCCCAATAGTCACTTTATTAGGAAATATGTCGGCCAGAATTAAACCTTTGAGATTCATAGATATGACATTAAAATATACACTACTCTCTTTGCTCTCTTTGCTCGTCCGTCTGATATGATTTCAATTTGTCTTCTATTGCAACAACAGCTAATCACAGTTAATTTCACACAGGATTATTTTTTTGTATTTTAATTTGTTTTGCTGTGTGGAAAGTACACTATGAATATTCCATCACTGAATAACAATGCATAATGCATTTTCTTTGTGCACAAACACAGTTACAGATAATTTAGAAAGTGTAGGTTTTTTTTGTGGTTTATTTTTGTATTTTTTTTTTTTTACAAAGTTAAGCCTGCAATTGGTTGAACCAAAAAAACATGTTTTTGAATATAATATGTATTAAAATTTGCATAGACATGTTAGATATTCTTATTACTAAGGTATAGTTGACAAAATTATATTTATAATACGTGCTAAGTTATAGCTATAATGTATGTATGTGTAAGTTAATTAATTTACAGTAATTCAATTAACATGGTAAAAATATATTTTTCAAGATATCTCCCTTTTGAAAAACAGACTGAAGCACTTGTTTATTACAAAAATACGTACAATATATTGTTGTAGGTCTACATATGGTTAATAAATAAGAGACACTTTAAACCCATTAAAAGCTGTATGATTTGACGATGTTCTTTACACAAAGTAAACATAAAATATACTTTAAGTAAAATAAGTATAATTTCTGTAAATACACTAAAATGTCACAAACATATGCTTGTGTTTTAGCATATTTCTTAAGTGTATCTAAGCATATTTCTAACCAAAGTACTTATAGTTAACTTAAAAAAAATTCAATAGGTTTATATTTATTTTAATAAATAAATTAAAATTCGAAATGCACTTCAAGAAAGCATGTTAGAAGTACAATTCTACTTTAAATATCTGAATTTGAGTACATATTTAATTAATTTTAGGAGTACTTCTTTAAACATGTGTAGGACTCTTACTGTAAGTGCCTAAACATATTTAATCTTTATTAATTATCATAATAATTTCTATGTTGCTTTGGGTAAAAGTGTCTGCTAAATAACTATGTAAATGTAATTGTATAGTGTTTGTTGATCTACACCATTTTTCATATGTGATGTTTTTGGGAAACTGCTTGTGATTCCATGATGATTCATAAACGATTGCTTCTGTCACCTGTAATATCTAAGAGAATCGTTTCATCCTTTAATTATGCTTTGACAATAAATGATTCATACTCTCCACATTTGTTATTCTTATATTAACATTTAAATTCAGAAATGCAGTGAAATATGGAATATTTCGTTTGACAAAAAGAGGAAAATAAATACACCGTACCATCACAATTGACTATGGCTTCCTTTCATATACGTGAGTATTTATTTATTTCATTATTTGTTTGGTTGGTTGGTCATGATTAGCATTTAAAGGTTTATTCTCACTGACCCACAAATGTTATGGAGAAAAACTGGTCAGATTATGAATAGTTCTCATATCAATTCAAAACATTTTTATTTGCTTTTATAGATTGTTCTTCATATATCATGACAGATTTCATAAGATCACCGATCTCTGTTATGCTGTGTAAGTATGAAAATAAATATACTGTATAAATAAAACGTGCCTTGAACAATTAAATAGCAATCAATTCATTCAGTGACAGCTGCATTAATCCAGATCTATATGTTGATTTGTTTAGCATATGGAAAACTGTCATTAATTTGCACACTAATAGTGAAATGTTCAGAAACATATTCTCTTCAAAGCACAAGGCTTAGTTTTTTAGAGATTATTCCTTTTATTGTATTGAATTTTTACACATAATATGGAATTATTTTAAATCCATTACTCCCCAAGATGGGTTCATGGTTAATTGATTTACAGGGCTAATTAACATATGTTTAACCCTCAATCATCCTTCTGGACAAATTTGGGTAATTTGGATAATTTTCATACATATATATATATATATATAGTTTCCTTAATCTGAGCGGTTCAAGACTTGGCTACGTTTCCTAAGTTTGCCACCTGAACGCGTATAAACACACACACACACACACACACACACACACACACACACACACACACACACACACACACACACACACACACACACACACACAAGGCATTGAGTACTAGCCAAATAGTGGCATTAAAATGTATGATATTTTGATTTTTTTTTTTACTATCATGTCACCAGATGGCACCAAAGTTACCAAATTGTTAGGTTTTGGCTGTCTGTACTTACTGGAATTATTTCTTCTTCTTTTTATGAATTAAGAGAAATATTACATATAACATAAAAAATAAGCATATTTTACATAAAAGACCTTCTGGACAATATTGGGATTTTATATATATGCTTCCTTAATCTGGGTGGTTCAAGACTTGGCTACTTTCTGTAAGTTTCCCACCTGAATGCGCACACACACACACACAAAAAAAAGCTTTTTTTTATTATTCGTCCAATTAATCCAACACAATGCAGATCAAACAAACATAAATGAAGGGGTGAGCCTATACAACATTCTCAATGTGTCAAACTATCACACACACACACACACACACACACACACACACACACAAGCCAGTGAAAACTACTGCCCACTAGTGGCTATTGATATTTTGGTAGTATGAAGTTTTTATACCATCATCAGCCACCAGATGCCACCAAAGTCACCACATTTTTAGATTTTGGCTGTCTGAACTTACTGGAATTATTATTATTACTATTATTATTATTATTATTATTTATTTATTTTGTAAAATAAATATTAAATATTACATAAAATAAGCATATTTTACATAAAAATATTGTACTTTTAGAGAAAAAAAACCCACCAAAAATGACAAAGATTTGCATAAATTGATAGATTTTATTTTATCAAAAATGGTGATACGACATTTATTAATAGGGTCATCGGATGATAAATTCACTTTTACATGTTATTTGAACATAAATGTGTACACATCTACCCTATAATGATAAAAATCCACAGTGTTTTTTATTTAATCTCTAAAAATAAAATCCCCTTTTCAAATCAGGCAGTTCTCAGCTTCTTGTCTGTGTGACGTCACACGACCGTCTTACATTAGACCCGCCCTGAGTGAGCTGTCATCATCATTGTTGGATGTAATAATGAACATAGCAGTGGTCATTTACTCCTGACATCTGAGCCATACCATTGACCTAACCTAAGCCTAACCCTAACAATTGAGTAATTTTAACCAAAGCATGTTACAGACTTTTCATTAAGACCCTAAAGAATCATATCAACTTGTGGAAAATGGGCATCCGATGAACCCTTAAAAAAATACATAAATTGGATCATACCTGAGACCAAACTTGTTCATGACAGATGGCAGTTATACAAAGGATGCCTGAGGGTCAATTTAAGCCATACTATGAAAAGGAATATTCTATAAGTTGGTCTGGACTCAAAACATGAAATTCAAAGAGTTCAGTGGGTATGAAGCCATGTTTAAGTAACTTTATCATGATCATGTAGCTGCTGTTCTCAGGTCAGTGTACTGTTGGAGTAACTGGGGCGCTGAATTACTTCACTGTAAACCCTAGTCAAAGTAATTCATTTGTTTGGAGTAAGGCAAACGTATGCTAAACAAATTAGATCCAACAAATGTACATTTCCCTATCTGTCGGTCACTGCGAGTTATGTCGTGACGACATAGGGGATTTACCTGGAAGCCCCGAACATCTCTGACTAAGAGAAAACGCCAATGAAATAAGCCAATAAGAGCCTCTCCGCCGGGCACGCCCCCACGGACCTCTTACTCCTCACGCAGCGAACATCCCGTCCGGTTCCCGGGTGATTTCACTGGTCTGTCCCACGGGGCGCCCAGCATTTCATTCGGTGCGCTATCTGTAGATAGGATGTCGATCGCAGCATCGGGGGATGGGTTCACGTCCTCTAAGGATGAAGGTGCGGTGGGGCTGCCCCCCTCGGGTGTTGTCGCCACCGCCGCACCGGACCCAGAGCTGACGGCCATGCTTGCCCGGGCAGCCGTGAGCATCGGGCTGGAGGTCAACAGACCGCCCAGTCCCGAGCCCTCGCGGCTGGACGATTGGTTTCTCGGAGCGGGTGCGGCTCACAACCGCGCACTACCCCGGTGCCTTTCTTCCCGGAGGTGCATGAGGAGCTGACGAGTTCGTGGATGGCCCCTTTCACGGCCAGAAGCCGCTCGTCCGCCTCCTCCGTCCTCACTACCCTCAACGGCGGAGTGGTCAGGGAGTATGCGGGCATTACCCAGGTGGAGAGAGCGGTCGCGGTGCACTTGTGCCCACGAAACGCCGCCACTTTGAGGAACCGTCCGCGTCTCCCGTCCAAGGCCTGTAAGCTGACAGCCGCTCTCGCGGCCAAAGCTTACAGTGCTGCGGGCCAGGCAGCCTCCGCCCTGCACGCCATGGCTATCCTGCAGGTTCACCAAGCCAAGGCGCTCAAATAGGTGAAGGACGTCGACAAGGCACGCTTTCTCGACGCCCCCATCTCCCAGGGAGGGCTGTTCGGCGACACCGTCGAGGGCTTCGCCCAGCAGTTCTCAGCGGTACAGCAGCAGACCGAGGCGATCCAGCACATCCTGCCCCGGCGTGATGCACCATCCACCGCTGCCCCCGGGGCCAGGCCTCAGTCTGCCTGTCGCCGTGGGCACCCTCCTGCGTCCTCCAGAGCTGCTCCGCCCCAGGCCGAATCGACACATAGGTGCGTCGAGCCTCTCGCAGGAGAGCGGCGGCCCCCGCGTCCCAGCCAGGCCCCAAGTCGTCCAGGAAGTCGACGAAGCGGCCCTGACGCGGGCAACCCGGAGATGTTGGAGTTTGCTCTTTCTCAGGAGACGGCGAGAACAGCGCCGCTCCTTCCCCCGGTGGAGGGCCGGGAGGAGAATCTTCTGTTTCGTTTTGTTTCTGTTCCGCCGCTGGTCCAAGGGCCAGCGGTACCCACCTTTTCAAAGAAAGAGCAATTTCCTTTTCCTCTGGGTTCTCAGGTCCATGGGACCTGCCTCCTCACTCTCGCCCACGACCCATTTTGCCAGTAGCCAATAGACATTCCTCCCCACGCACCTCTGGCCAGTCCCGTTCGGGACCCAGGGAGTTCGGTGTGGATGCCTCAGAATGCACCGCCTTCTGTGCCATCCACCCCTACCTACCCCCATCCACCCCTTCGGTAAGCGAAGAGTGCCTTGTGTTCGGGCCGGTCTACTCTCACATTGTCTTGAGACCCCGGCCTGGATACGTGCCCAAGGTTCCCACCACGCCCTTCCGCGATCAGGTGGTGAACCTGCAAGTACTGCCCTCGGAGGAGGCAGATCCAGCCTTAGCGTTGCTGTGTCCCGTAAGAGCATTGCGCATATACGTGACCCGCACCCGGAGCGTCAGAAGCTCCGAGCAGCTCTTTGTCTTCCACGGAGGGCAGCAGAAAGGGAAGGCTGTCTCCAAACAGAGGTTGGCCCACTGGATAGTGGAGGCCGTCGCCTTGGCGTACCAGTCGCAAGGCGAGCCGTGCCCCCCGGGGGTGAGGGCTCACTCCACCAGGAGTGTTGCCTCCTCCCATGCGTTGGCGCACGGTGCCTCTCTGGCAGACATCTGCAGAGCTGCGGGCTGGGCGACACCGAACACCTTCGCAAGATTCTACAATCTTCCCGTGTGTTGGGTAAGTAATGGGCGAGAAGAACTGGCCGGTGTCACGCTTGCTGCGCCATTCCCCCTCACCCGGGGATACGAGCGCCTTTTTCTCCCCCAGTTCAGCTCCCCGGACGGTGAACCCTGGTGGAATCCTCCAAGCACCCCCGGCTGTCAGACTGGGCGGAGCAGTCTGACACCAGGCACAGTACTGGTGTTAGCTCGCCCGGGTCTCCGGTCAGCCCCTGTACTGGGCTAGGTGTCCGTATGGCCTGATTCCCCTTCGGGTAATCCCATATGTGTATTCTTTCATGGTAAGGTTTCCCTCACGGTAAACCCGTGTCTTCCCTGTGACAGAGCTTCTGTCAGGTTCTGCTGGCAGCCCTCCTCCCTACTCCTAGGTAGGATCTGCCCCAGAGTCCAGTCGTATGTAGTACTGCCCCAAGCCTGGGCCAGTCCATATCAGTGTCTCCACATGTTACCTCCCTTCGGGCAGGATGTGGCCTCCGTAGCGCCCTTCTATGGAAGGCTCGCTTCCCTGCCGTTACGACAAGCTGTAACAACAAATAGGAAAGACCTGAAGCTGTCTTTCACTGAAGGTCGAAATCCCTTCCGATTCCGTGGGGAAAGGAACAGCGGCTTGGCTATCTCCAGCAGCGATGTACTCAGTGGTCCCGGTGGGCACCAAGGTTAGCGAATTTGCACTGGAGCGGTAGGAAGGTTGCAACCTCTTGCATGGCACTTGTCTGTCACGCACTCGCTTGTCAACATCTGCATGCCACAAGGTTGTGACGGGGTTCAGCTTGTGGCGCTTTCCATAGGACCCCTATGTCGTCACGACATAACTCGTAGTGACCGACAGATAGGGAACGTCTAGGTTACGTACGTAACCCCCGTTCCCTGATGGAGGGAACGGAGACGTTATGTCCCCATGCCACAATCTTGAACAATCGCTGGTTGCCAGGGACTCGTCTCGGCTCCTCAGCGTAAAACCTAATGAGTGGATGCACCTGTCGCCCTTTTATACCCGTATGCACGGGGAGTGGCTCAGGTATGCAAAATCCACTAGCCAATTTCATTGGCGTTTTCTCTTATCAGAGATGTTCGGGGCTTCCAGGTAAATCCCCTATGTCGTCACGACATAACGTCTCCGTTCCCTCCATCAGGGAACGGGGGTTACGTACGTAACCTAGACGTTATGAGTGTTTAGAGCCTTCAATATTTTTGTCTAAGTTCATGAAACTGACACATTTTAAGTCATCTGAATTGTTTAATTGTTTTGAGTTTAATGTCATTGTTTCTTTTCATTTAGAGCAACTTAAATTAAATTGAATTTCTATTTCCCAGCATGCTTTACAATGGCACTCAAAAGGGAGAGAAAATACTGAAAATAGAGTTTATTTCTTTCTTTCTTTTTGCAGGACTAATGTTAAATGGGAGATTTAGTACAGTTTAATTTAGGACAGGTATATGTTAAATGCTGTGTATTGTCTTCCTCCAGTTTCAGACGGTTCAGTCAGAGTCTGTGAATAGTTCTTCGAGCATCACTAGTGTGAACCACCCCTTTAAGTTAAAATTAATTAACCTTTTGTTATGTTGTTAATTAATTTGTCATTATTATCATTTATTTCAGATGTCTTGGCCTGTATAACAGTCACACAAGAGACAACCACAGTTGGTAATGTATTGTACTGTGATGTTTTAACTGTATATGAGCAGATCTGTAGATCGTGTGTTCAGCTTCTGTGTGTTTGTTTGGACTAAGTCTGTCAAGATATCAGACTTTTCTCTACACGATTATCACGGCCAAAAGAAGATTATAAAACAGATATTCCCGGTCCTTGATTCTGATTGGTTCAAAGCTGTTGTAAATTACTCTACCAAACATACACATTTGTTTACGTCTGTGTGTTGCTCAGCAACCACTTTGTTGCAACCACAACTGTTTCTGGGTGCTTTTGAAGCACTGCTTTGTGAAGCTTTGACATCTTTGAGAATCATTTGTTTCCAACCAGTGGCTCAGAGCACATATAAAACTGCCAAAGTCACATGGTTTCAGTTAATAAGGTTTCTTTACATCACAACTGTTTCGAAGTGGGCTGATCTCTGTAAACCCATGAATCACTGTATTTCATAGAATACTACATTTACATTTAGTCATTTAGCAAACAAAGTTATAAAAAAAAAGAAACCTGATTGACAAAGTAATGTGAGATTGGAGGTCAAATATGTTGTTATTCTCATATTTAAAAAATATTTATACATATATATTTTCTCATAACAGCTAATCTGTCTGACCCCTGCTACAACTACACTGCACTGGACAATCCATGGAGAGCCATCAATAATACATACGCTTCAGTCAGAAGTTGTGACCAGTCTGTCACCTGGAGAGGCTGGTATCGTCTTGTTATTCATGGCTGGAATGCTCAGATCCCGGACACATGTGTTGCTCAGTACAGCTGTGGCACTGATATCCCACTGTGGATTCTTGGTGGACACCCAACAGTTGAGGATGGAGTTGTCACTCGAGATGTCTGCGGTCACTGGAACAATTACTGCTGTTATTTCGGCTCTTACCCCATTAAAGTTAAAGCCTGTCCAGGCAATTATTATGTCTATGAGCTGGTTAGTCCAACTCTCTGTGCTGCAGCATACTGTGCAGGTGATTATATTCGCATGAGCTCTTTCTACACATTCATGCTATTTGTGTCTCTGTTTAATAATCACTATTCATCCAAACTTTCAGATGTTGGCAGCATTAACACCAGCTCTACAGCCATCACATCAGTGACCATCTCAACTGGTAATGTAGCACACTGTGTCTCTACTGGCTTATTTACCGGCCTGATTTATCTGCAGATCTGTACTGTTGATTAGATCTGTAAGGAAGTGTGCTTTTCTAGTGAAGTCAACCTTATACAAAAGAGATGCAGCTTAAACAATAGTGCCATTAATTTAGTCTGATTTTTGTATTATTATTTATTTGTATATGTACTTATTGTCTTTATTTGATAGTTCTGTCAGCAGGTGAAAATTTTTGAAATGTATTTAAGGGACTACTTCTATTGATCCTACTTCTATCCACCAGCTAGCTGTGTTTGATTTGTTCAGATGATACATCTAAAATGACCAATATACCAAAAACATTTTTTAAAGACTTAACCTAATGGATGTCATGTGACATTTTCAGATTACTGAGGCCTAAAATGACTGAATTTGTGATGATATCTGTGCCATTTTTGTTTCAGTTTTACTACTATACAATTGAATGTATAAATCTTAAATATAATTTTGAATGGCCGCAGCAGGGTGAGTTTGGTTAGTTAATAACAATTCCAGCAAACTCAAGCAGGTAGCAGAAATGCATTTATGAAGAAAATAGTCCTATTATTATTATAATCCATGTAACGAATGTGCAGGACTCTTTTATTAGACCTGCAAGAAAATTGTAAAAAGATGTTAAGAAAATGCATTAAGGAGCACATATAGATCCCACAGAGAATCAGCGGCTTGGAAACTCTGTCCAGACGTTGCGCACCTCTCATAAGCCTGCATACAAGTGGGTGCTGACCTAAAGTATTTCTGTCAGTCCAAAAAACTGGATGCAGAAATTGCAAGAAAAACATTAACGCTAGAAAAGGCTCTGGAACAGAAAATATCACATCTGCCACCAAACCGTGAAAATTAATTTTTTTCCTTTGTCGTCATTATAAGACAAACCTGTTCCAGTTCCTATCATATGCAGAGTGCACCGAAGTTGCTTTCACACACCTTTCACGGGCCAGACCCAAAGAGCCCCTTTTCTCCTTATGAGAGGAGACCCTTATTAAAATGTTGCTTTATTTAGAAGTCAGTAACTGTGTAGCTGCTGATGCTGTGATGAAATCAGAAATGTTTCCATTCGATTTGTGTTTTTAGGTTGAATTATTTCACTTAATTTTCAGTTGAATTTCAGATACACAAAGTAGAGCAGTGTTTAGTTTCATTTCATGTCAAGAAAATAGTCTTTGTTTAGTTGACTCAAATGAAGAAGTTTCACAGTGATAATCTATAAATATTAGTTGTTGTTTTTAATTGTTTTATTAATTTGTGGTTTTAGACAATTTACTTAACATTTAATTCAACAGTACTTTTCTATATTTTTTTTGTATGAATTAATATGTACCTTTTTTTCTTTTTTTTACCAGTATATCCTTCTGTTGACCCCTGCTACAATTACACTGTGCTGGACGATCCATGGAGAGCCAACAGCAGTCGCCCATCAAACCCCTCCTCCAAGTGTGACACATCTGTCACCTGGAGAGCCAGGTATCGTCTCTTCATTAACGGCCTGAACGCTCAGAACCCGGACACATGTGTTGCTCAGTACAGCTGTGGCACTAATATCGCTCTGTGGATTCATGGTGGACATCCAACAGTTGAGGATGGAGTCGTCACTCGAGATATCTGCGGTCAGTGGAACAATTACTACTGTTATGTCGGGTCTTACCCCATTCAATTCAAAGCCTGTCCAGGCCATTATTATGTCTATGAGCTGGTCAGACCAGCTTTCTGTATTTCAGCATACTGTGAAGCTGATTATATTCACATGAGCCTTTTGTGTTATTTGTGTTTATTGATGTATTGATATTCATGAGCCATTCTTTTTTCAGCTGATACTAACATCAGCAGCTCTGTTACAACAGTCACTCCAGAGTCGACCACAGCTAGTAATGTAGTCTGATGTGTCCTCTGTTTATTGGTATTGTGTGTGTGTGTGTGTGTGTGTGTGTGTGTGTGTGTGTGTGTGGAATGTGAAATCTGCAGGTGCAAATCATTGTAGACACTGTGTGTGTCCTTTGTAATATTTGTCTTAGTTCATTGTTTTTCATCGGTGATTTTTCTTTTTTCCAGCTGTTACTATCAGCAGCACTGTTACAACAGTCACTCCAGAGACGACCACAGCTGGTAATGTAGTTGTTGTTCATCCGCAGCCCTGAACCACAATGTGAAAAAAAATCCTTTCTAAGTTTTAAATTGTTCTCTTTTCAAAAACTTATTTTTTTCTGTCCAAGAGCCACGGCCCAATCCAAAGAGCAGTTGTGCGATCACAGGGACTTGGTGCTTCGGCACCTCAGCCAGTGGGGGGCTTCGGGTCAACTGGGAAAAGAGCAAGCTCTCCCCTGTGCAGAGAATCTCTTTTCTCGGAGTGGAGTTAGACTCTGTGAGTATGACGGCACGCCTCACGGACGAACGTGCCCAAGCAGTGCTGAACTGCCTGAGTTCCTTCAGAGGCAGGAATGTGGTACCGCTGAAACAGTTTCAGAGGCTCCCGTGGCATATGGCATCCGCAGCTGCAGTCACGCCACTCGGGTTGCTTCATATTAGACCACTTCAGCATTGACTACACTCCCGAGTCCCGAGGTGGGCATGGCGCCGCGGTACACTTTGAGTGAACATCACCCAGCAGTGTCGCCGCTCCTTCAGCCCCTGGAAGGACCTTGCATTTCTACGGGCCGGGGAGCTCCTAGAACAAGTGTCCCGGCATACTGTTGTCACAACAGATACCTCCAGTACGGGCTGGGGCGCTACATGCAACGGGCAGGCAGCCTCGGGGCTCTGGACGGGGCCCCGACTGCTTTGGCACATCAACTGCCTAGAGCTGTGGACAGTGCATCTAGTCTTTACAGCAGTTCCTGGCCACTGCCGTTGGGCAAGCACGTGCTAGTCCGCACGGACAACACAGCGGCTGTCTCGTATATCAACCGGTTGGGAGGTATATGATCACACCGCATATCACAGCTCGCCCGCCATCTCCTCCTCTGGAGTGACATACAGTTCAAATCACTGTGCGCTGTCCACATCCCGGAGCAGCTCAATCGTGCGGCCGATGCGCTCTCACGACCGCTTACGTTCCCCGGAGAATGGCGACTCCATCCTGAGATGAACCGGCTGATCTGGAGTCGATTTGGGGAAGCTCAGGTGAACCTGTTTGCTTCCCACAAGTCCTCCCACTGCCAGCTGTATTTTTTTCCCCCTTGGCACGGACGCACTGGCACACAGCTGGCCTCAGGATTTATGCAAGTATGCGCTTCCCACAGTGAGCCTACTTGCACAGACACTGTGCAAGCTCAGGGAGGGCGAGGAGCAGGTCCTGCTGGTTGCGCCACTTTGGCCCACCCGGACCTGGTTTCCTGAACTCATTTTCCTCGCGACAGCACCTCCCTGGCACATTCCTCTGAGAAAGGACCTCCTCTCTCAGGGGTTCGGCACCATATGGCACCCACGTCCAGATATGTGGAACCTCCATGTGTGGCTCCTGGATGGGACGTGGCAGACTTGAGCGGTCTACCACCGGCAGTGGTTGAGACCATCACTCAGGCTAGAGCTCCTTCAACAAGGCAAACCTAAGCACTGAAGTGGAGTCTGTTTGCGAACTGGTGTTCTTCTCGCCGAGAAGACCCCGAAAAATGCACAATTGGAGTAGTGATTTATTTCCTGCAAGAAAGGTCGGAGCGTAGGCTGTCACCCTCCACCTTGAAGTGTATGTGGCCGCTATCGCGGCCCACCACGATGCAGTGGATGCCCGGTTCCTGGGAAAGCATGATCTCATCGTGAGGTTCCTGAAGGGTGCCAGGAGGATGAACCCCTCCAGGCTACCCCTTGTGCCCTCTTGGGACCTCTCTATCGTCCTTGCTGGACTTCAGAGGGGCCCCTTTGAGCCACTGAACTCAGTTGAGCTGAAATATCTGTCTGCTAAGACAGCGCTCCTGACCGTGCTCACTTTCATCAAAAAGTTTTCAGTAAGCGAAGAGTGCCTTGAGTTCGGGCCGGTCTACTCTCATGTTGTCTTGAGACCCCGGCCTGGATATGTGCCCAAGGTTCCAACCACGCCCTTCTGCGATCAGGTGGTGAACCTGCAAGCACTGCCCTCGGAGGAGGTAGATCCAGCCTTAGCATTGCTGTGTCCTGTAAGAGCATTGCGCATATACGTGGACCGCACCTGGAGCTTCAGAAGCTCTGAGCAGCTCTTTGTCTGCCACGGAGGTCAGCAGAAAGGGAAGGCTGTCTCCAAACAGAGGTTGGCTCACTGGATAGTGGATGCCGTCGCCTTGGCGTACCAATCTCAAGGTGAGCCGTGCCTCCTGGGGGTGAGGGCTCACTTCACTCGGAGTGTTGCCTCTTCCCATGCATTGGCGAACAGCGCCTCTCTGACAGTCATCTGCAGAGCTGCGAGCTGGGCGACACCGAACACCTTCGCAAGATTCTACAGTCTCTGCGTTGAGCCAGTCACTTCTTGTGTGTTGGGTAACAGTAATGGGTGGAAAGAACTGGCCGGTGTCACGCTTGCTCCGCCATTTCCCCTCACCCGGGGATACAAGCGCCTTTTTTCTCCTCCAGTTCAGTTCCCTGGACTGTGAACCCTGGTAGAATCCTCCAAGCACCCCTGGCAGTCAGACTGGGTGGAGCAGTCTGACGCCAGGCCCAGTACTGGTGTTAGCTCGCCCGGGTCTCTGATCAGCCCCTGTACTGGGCTAGGTGTCCGTATGGCCGGATTCCCATTCGGTTAATCCCATATGTGTATTCTTCCACGGTAAGGTTTCCCTCATTGTAAACCCGTGTCTTCTCATTGACAGAGCTCTCTGTCAGGTTCTGCTGGCAGCCCTCCTCCCTACACCTAGGTAGGATCTGCCCCAGAATCCAGTCGTATGTAGTACTGCCCCAAGCTTGGGTCTGTCCATATCAGTGTCTCCACATGTTACCTCCCTTCGGGCAGGATGTGGCCTCCATAGCGCCCTTCTCCGGAAGGCTCGCTTCCATGCTGTTACTGCCATGTTGTAACAACAAATAGGAAAGACTTGAAGCCGTCTTTCACTGAAAGTCGAAATCCCTTCTGATTTCTGTGAGGAAAGGAACAGCGGGTTGGCTATCTCCAGCAGCGATGTACTCAGTGGTCCCTGCGGGCACCAATGATAGCGAATTTGCGCTGGGGCGGAGGGAAGGTTGCAACCTCTTGCATGGCATTTGTCTGTCATGCGTTCGCTTGTCAACATCTGCATGCCACAAGGTTGTGACGGGGATCAGCTTGTGGCGCTTTCCATAGGACCCCTATGTCGTCACGACATAACTCGTAGTGACCGACAGATAGGGAACGTCTAGGTTATATACGTAACCCCCGTTCCCTGATGGAGGGAATGGAGACGTTATGTCCCCATGCCACAATCTTGAACCATCGCTGGTTGCCAGGGGGGACTCGTTCTCGGCTCCTCAGCGTAAAACCTAATGAGTGGATGCACTTGTCACCCTTTTATACCCGTATGCACGGGGAGTGGCTCAGGTATGCAAAATCCACTAGCCAATTTCTTTGGCGTTTTCTCTTAAATTCAGAGATGATCAGGGCTTCCAGGTAAATCCCCTATGTCGTCACAACATAACGTCTCCGTTCCCTCCAACAGGGAACGGGGGTTACGTACATAACCTAGACGTTTTTGTTTTTACACTACATGCACTAGACCAGGGGTAGGAACCTTTTTTGACCAAAGATACTGTTTTTTTATTATTACTTTTTATTCTTATTTTTTTATGGTTGTGCTAAATCATTCAGTCAATCAATCAATCAATAAATAGCAGCTTGTAATAGTAGTTTGATTAGTTCCACAGACAACTACAGACAAAGCAATGTGTGACAAACAATATGGTGAATTCAGGTAAAGTGGGCCACTTTATGTAAAATGAGTTCTTTTTTAATTTAAATTTTTTATCATTATTTTTTGTTCACTTTAAGTTCCAGCTATACTATTTAATAGTATTTAATATAAAGTGTTATTTACAAAGTATGTACTAATACTTAGGCTATTTTGAGATCGTGCACTCCAGACAATTTTAAATTCAGGTCAAGTGGGCCATCCTTTATTTATCAAAATGTATTCTGCATCTTAATTAAAAACACATTTGCTTATGAACACATTGACAGACCACTTCATTTAAAAAATATTTAACAACCCCCTGCCAATTTATTTTTTAAACAAATTAAAAAACATATACAGCGGTTGAATTGTAAAAAAATAAATTAAAAATGGGGGATGGTGAGCTCCTGTAAATAATTTTACATAATGAATACAAAATTTGCCTATTATGTGTAAGCTTTTTTTTTCTTCTGGGGTCTGAAATGTAGGAATGTTGGTCAATATCGAAAATTAAAAAATATTTTGTTAAATTCGTTTTTTGTGCTGAAACCTTGGCTGGTTTAGGCCTGACAATGTTAATGTATTCGGTCTTGGCGGAATAGGCTACCACACCGACAGAACGCTAGTGGCCTATGTATTAGAGGTCTGCTACCCGACCCGAACCCGCGGGTCCCGAAATACTGTCGGGTTTCGGGTCGGGTTTCGGGTTAATGTTTAATGGATAGCCTTGGGCTCGGGTCGGGTTCGGGTTTGTAGCCAAAACTATATGCAGAGGCTTTGCTGCTTTCATAGACGCACGCACACACATTGCCCACAGATATCAGAGATCGCGCAGAGCACAAACATCACGGACACTTTTATTAGTAAAATAGCTTCGACAGGCTACTGACTCGCAAGTCACAACATTATATTTATCTGCAATGAGGCGGCAAAATCGCTGTTTTTGAAGTAACTAAGCCTCATTGCTTATAGAGAGAGACGCGCAGACGCAGGTTCACACGCACGCGCAACATTCCCCCTTCTCTCTCGGTCTCTCTCTCTCTCTCTCTCTCTCTCTCTCTCTCTCGCTAATTCAAATAAATGATTAATGCATTCAAATAAATACAATCTTATTTAAGATCTTATGTCTGATTTAAAGTAGACAGAATGCTAACGAGCCTTAACTGACAAAAAATGACCATAATTTGTACAATGGAAGAATTATCTTCTTGTCCATACAAAATTCATAAACTCGGCAGAATGTATGCGACCGCTGTACCTGATGTTCACAAACTTTCATAACTGGTAAATGTTTGTGAAATGGCAGAGCCTTGATTAATCTATTTCTTTGCATGCAATCGTGAAATGCAGCCTTTTTCCTTTTTTTTTTGTTGGCTATTCGTTGGGGGGGGGGGGGATCTCGGGTCGGGTTCGGGCTCTAAATTTAACCGTGCCGCTCGGGTCGGGTCGGGTTGGGTCAGACAATCTCGGGTACGGGCCGGGTTCGGGCTTCAGTTTTGAGCCCGTGCAGACCTCCACTATGTATATAACCGGAGATAACCCTCCCACGATTGTTGATTGACACGGCCGTCTTACATTAGATCCGTCTTGAGTGAGCTGTCATCATCATTGTTAATGAATGTTAATGAATCACACCACTGCATATAAAAGGAACAATTACACTTAACTTATTTAGTTTAGTTTAAAATATGTTGTTATTCTCATATTAAAAAAAATATTTATACATATATATTTTCTCATAACAGCTAATCTGTCTGACCCCTGCTACAACTACACTGCACTGGACAATCCATGGAGAGCCATCAATAATACATATGCTTCAGTCAGAAGTTGTGACCAGTCTGTCACCTGGAGAGGGTGGTATCGTCTTGTTATTCATGGCTGGAATGCTCAGATCCCGGACACATGTGTTGCTCAGTACAGCTGTGGCACTGATATTCCACTGTGGATTCTTGGTGGACACCCAACAGTTGAAGATGGAGTTGTCACTCGAGATGTCTGCGGTCACTGGAATAATTACTGCTGTTATTTCGGCTCTTACCCCATTAAAGTCAAAGCCTGTCCAGGCAATTATTATGTCTATGAGCTGGTTAGTCCAACTCTCTGTGCTGCAGCATACTGTGCAGGTGATTATATTCACATGAGCTCTTTCTACAAATTCATGCTATTTGTGTCTCTGTTTATTAATAACTATTCATCCAATCTTTCAGATGTTGGCAGCATTAACACCAGCTCTACAGCCATCACACCAGCGACCATCTCAACTGGTAATGTAGCAGTGTCTCTACTGGCTTATTTACCGGCCTGATTTATCTGCAGATCTGTACTGTTGAATAGATCTGTAAGGATGTATGCTTTTCTAATGAAGTCAATCTTATACAATAGCGATGCAGCCTAAACAATAGTGCCATTCATTTAGTCTGATTTTTGTATTATTATTTATTTTTATATGTATTTATTTTCTTTATTTGATAGTTCTGTCAGCAGGTGAAATGTTAGAAATGTATTTAAGGGACTACTTCTATCGATCCTACATCTATCCACCAGCTAGCTGTGTTCAGATGATACATCTAAAATGACCAATATACCAAAACAATTACTTAAAGACTTAAACTAATGGATGTCATGTGACATTTGCAGATTCCTGAGGCCTAAAATGACTGAATTTGTGATGATATCTGTGCCATTTTTGTTTCAGTTTTACTACTATATAATTGAATGTATAAATCTTAAATATAATTTTGAATGGCCGCAGCAGGGTGAGTTTGGTTAGTTAATAACAATTCCAGCAAACTCAAGCAGGTAGCAGAAATGCATTTATGAAGAAAATAGTCCTATTATTATTATAATCCATGTAACGAATGTGCAGGACTCTTTTATTAGACCTGCAAGAAAATTGGAAAAAGATGTTAAGAAAATGCATTAAGGAGCACATATAGATCCCACAGAGAATCAGCGGCTTGGAAACTCTGTCCAGACGTTGCGCACCTCTCATAAGCCTGCATACAAGTGGGTGCTGACCTAAAGTATTTCTGTTAATCCAAAAAACTGGATGCAGAATTTGCAAGAAAAACAATAACGCTAGAAAAGGCTCTGGAACAGAAAATATCACATCTACCAACAAACCGTGAAAATGAACAATTTTCCTTTGTCCTCATTATAAGACAAACCTGTTCCAGTTCCTATCATATGCAGAGTGCACCGAAGTCGCTTTCACACTCGTCTCAATCACCCTCGGAGGCAAAGCCATAACACTTAAATGTAACCTTTCACGGGCCAGACCCAAAGAGCCCCTTTTCTCCTTATGAGAGGAGACCCTTATTAAAATGTTGCTTTATTTAGAAGTCAGTAACTGTGTAGCTGCTGATGCTGTGATGAACTCAGAAATGTTTGCATTCGATTTGTGTTTGTAGGTTGAATTATTTCACTTAATTTTCAGTTGAATTTCAGATACACAAAGTAGAGCAGTGTTTAGTTTCATTTCATGTCAAGAAAATAGTCTTTGTTTAGTTGACTCAAATGAAGAAGTTTCACAGTGATAATCTATAAATATTAGTTGTTGTTTTTAATTGTTTTATTAATTTGTGGTTTTAGACAATTTACTTAACATTTAATTCAACAGTACTTTTCTATAATTTTTTTTATTAATTAATATGTACCTTTTTTTCTTTTTTTTACCAGTATATCCTTCTGTTGACCCCTGCTACAATTACACTGTGCTGGACGATCCATGGAGAGCCAACAGCAGTCGCCCATCAAACCCCTCCTCCAAGTGTGACACATCTGTCACCTGGAGAGCCAGGTATCGTCTCTTCATTAACGGCCTGAACGCTCAGAACCCGGACACATGTGTTGCTCAGTACAGCTGTGGCACTAATATCGCTCTGTGGATTCGTGGTGGACATCCAACAGTTGAGGATGGAGTCGTCACTCGAGATATCTGCGGTCAGTGGAACAATTACTACTGTTATGTCGGGTCTTACCCCATTCAATTCAAAGCCTGTCCAGGCCATTATTATGTCTATGAGCTGGTCAGACCAGCTTTCTGTATTTCAGCATACTGTGAAGGTGATCATATTCACATGAGCTTTTTGTGTTATTTGTGTTTATTGATGTATTGATATTCATGAGCCATTCTTTTTTCAGCTGATACTAACATCAGCAGCTCTGTTACAACAGTCACTCCAGAGACGACCACAGCTGGTAATGTAGTCTGATGTGTCCTCTGTTTATTGGTATTGTGTGTGTGTGTGTGTGTGTGTGTGTGTGTGTGTGTGTGTGTGTGGAATGTGAAATATGCAGGTGCAAATCATTGTAGACACTGTGTGTGTCTTTTGTAATATTTGTCTTAGTTCATTGTTTTTCATCAGTGATTTTTATTTTTTTCAGCTGTTACTATCAGCAGCACTGTTACAACAGTCACTCCAGAGACGACCACAGCTGGTAATGTAGTTGTTGCTCATCCGCAGCCCTGAACCACAATGTGAAAAAAAATCCTTTCTAAGTTTTAAATTGTTCTCTTCTCAAAAACTTTATTTTCTCTGTCCAAGAGCCATGGCCCAATCCAGAGTGCCTCAACCTCAGCCAGTGGGGGCTTCGGGTCAACTGGGAAAAGAGCAAGCTCTCCCCTGTGCAGAGAATCTCTTTTCTCGGTGTGGAGTTAGACTCTGTGAGTATGACGGCACGCCTCATGGACGAGCGTGCCCAAGCAGTGCTGAACTGCCTGAGTTCCTTCAGAGGCAGGAATGTGGTACCGCTGAAACAGTTTCAGAGGCTCCTGTGGCATATGGCATCCGCAGCTGCAGTCACGCCACTCAGGTTGCTTCATATGAGACCACTTCAGCATTGACTACACTCCCGAGTCCCGAGGTGGGCATGGCGCCGCGGTACACTTTGAGTGAACATCACCCAGCAGTGTCGCCGCTCCTTCAGCCCCTGGAAGGACCTTGCATTTCTACGGGCCGGGGAGCTCCTAGAACAAGTGTCCCGGCATACTGTTGTCACAACAGATACCTCCAGTACGGGCTGGGGCGCTATATGCAACAGGCAGGCAGCCTCGGGGCTCTGGACGGGGCCCCGACTGCTTTGGCACATCAACTGCCTAGAGCTGTGGACAGTGCATCTAGCCTTTACGGCAGTTCAGGCCACTGCTGTTGGGCAAGCACGTGCTAGTCCGCACGGACAACACAGTGGCTGTTTCGTATATCAACCGGTTGGGAGTTATACGATCACACCGCATGTCACAGCTTGCCCGCCATCTCCTCCTCTGGAGTGACATGCAGTTCAAATCACTGTGCGCTGTCCACATCCCGGAGCAGCTCAATCGTGCGGCCGACGCGCTCTCACGACAGCTTATGTTCCCCGGAGAATGGCGAATCCATCCCGAGATGAACCGGCTGATCTGGAGTCGATTCGGGGAAGCTCAGGTGAACCTGTTTGCTTCCCACAAGTCCTCCCACTGCCAGCTGTATTTTTTCCCCTTTGGCACGGACTCACTGGCACACAGCTGGCCTCAGGATTTACGCAAGTATGCGCTTCCCACGGCGAGCCTACTTGTACAGACACTGTGCGAGCTCAGGGAGGGCGAGGAATAGGTCCTGCTGGTTGCGCCGCTTTGGCCCACCCGGACCTGGTTTCCCGAACTCATTTTCCTCGCGACAGCACCTCCCTGGCACATTCCTCTGAGAAAGGACCTCCTCTCTCAGGGGCTCGGCACCATATGGCCCCCACGTCCAGATCTGTGGAACCTTCATGTGTGGCTCCTGGATGGGACGTGGCAGATTTGAGCGGTCTACCACCGGCAGTGATTGAGACCATCACTCAGGCTAGAGCTCCTTCAACAAGGCAGACCTACGCACTGAAGTGGAGTCTGTTCGTGAACTGGTGTTCTTCTCGCCGAGAAGACCCCCAAAATTGCACAATTGGAGTAGTGATTTATTTCCTGCAAGAAAGGTCGGAGCGTAGGCTGTCACCCTCCACCTTGAAGTGTATGTGGCCGCTATCGCCACCACGATGCAGTGGATGCCCGGTTCCTGGGAAAGCATGATCTCATCGTGAGGTTCCTGAAGGGTGCCAGGAGGATGAACCCCTCCAGGCTACCCCTTGTGCCCTCTTGGGACCTCTCTATCGTCCTTGCTGGACTTCAGGAGGGGCCCCTTTGAGCCACTGAACTCAGTTGAGCTGAAATATCTGTCTGCTAAGACAGCGCTCCTGACCGTGCTCACTTTCATCAAAAAGGTCGGGGACCTCCAAGAGTTTTCAGTAAGCGAAGAGTGCCTTGAGTTCGGGCCGGTCTACTCTCATGTTGTCTTGAGACCCCGGCCTGGATATGTGCCCAAGGTTCCAACCACGCCCTTCTGCGATCAGGTGGTGAACCTGCAAGCACTGCCCTCGGAGGAGGTAGATCCAGCCTTAGCATTGCTGTGTCCCGTAAGAGCATTGCGCATATACGTGGACCGCACCTGGAGCTTCAGAAGCTCTGAGCAGCTCTTTGTCTGCCACGGAGGTCAGCAGAAAGGGAAGGCTGTCTCCAAACAGAGGTTGGCACTGGATAGTGGATGCCGTCGCCTTGGCGTACCAATCTCAAGGTGAGCCGTGCCTCCTGGGGGTGAGGGCTCACTTCACTCGGAGTGTTGCCTCTTCCCATGCATTGGCGAGCGCCTCTCTGACAGTCATCTGCAGAGCTGCGAGCTGGGCGACACCGAACACCTTCGCAAGATTCTACAGTCTCTGCGTTGAGCCAGTCACTTCTTGTGTGTTGGGTAACAGTAATGGGTGGAAAGAACTGGCCGGTGTCACGCTTGCTCCGCCATTTCCCCTCACCCGGGGATACAAGCGCCTTTTTTCTCCTCCAGTTCAGTTCCCTGGACTGTGAACCCTGGTAGGTGAGACCAGTGCCCAGTCCTCGCCCGGGGATCAGTGACTGGGCTAGGTGTCCGTATGGCCGGATTCACGGTTAATCCCATATGTGTATTCTTCCACGGTAAGGTTTCCCTCATTGTAAACCCGTGTCTTCTCATTGACAGAGCTCTCTGTCAGGTTCTGCTGGCAGCCCTCCTCCCTACACCAAGGTAGGATCTGCCCCAGAATCCAGTCGTATGTAGTACTGCCCCAAGCTTGGGTCTGTCCATATCAGTGTCTCCACATGTTACCTCCCTTCGGGCAGGATGTGGCCTCCATAGCGCCCTTCTCCGGAAGGCTCGCTTCCTGCTGTTACTGCCGTAACAACAAATAGGAAAGACTTGAAGCCGTCTTTCACTGAAAGTCGAAATCCCTTCTGATTTCTGTGAGGAAAGGAACAGCGGGTTGGCTATCTCCAGCAGCGATGTACTCAGTGGTCCCTGCGGGCACCAATGATAGCGAATTTGCGCTGGGGCGGAGGGAAGGTTGCAACCTCTTGCATGGCATTTGTCTGTCATGTGTTCGCTTGTCAACATCTGCATGCCACAAGGTTGTGACGGGGATCAGCTTGTGGCGCTTTCCATAGGACCCCTATGTCGTCACGACATAACTCGTAGTGACCGACAGATAGGGAACGTCTAGGTTATATACGTAACCCCCGTTCCCTGATGGAGGGAATGGAGACGTTATGTCCCCATGCCACAATCTTGAACCATCGCTGGTTACCAGGGGGGACTCGTTCTCGGCTCCTCAGCGTAAAACCTAATGAGTGGATGCACTTGTCACCCTTTTATACCCGTATGCACGGGGAGTGGCTCAGGTATGCAAAATCCACTAGCCAATTTCTTTGGCGTTTTCTCTTAAATTCAGAGATGATCAGGGCTTCCAGGTAAATCCCCTATGTCGTCACAACATAACGTCTCCGTTCCCTCCAACAGGGAACGGGGGTTACGTACATAACCTAGACGTTTTTGTTTTTACACTACATGCACTAGACCAGGGGTAGGAACCTTTTTTGACCAAAGATACTGTTTTTTTATTATTACTTTTTATTCTTATTTTTTTTGGTTGTGCTAAATCATTCAGTCAATCAATCAATCAATAAATAGCAGCTTGTAATAGTAGTTTGATTAGTTCCACAGACAACTACAGACAAAGCAATGTGTGACAAACAATATGGTGAATTCAGGTAAAGTGGGCCACTTTATGTAAAATTAGTTCTTTTTTAATTTAAAATTTTTTATCATTATTTTTTGTTCACTTTAAGTTCCAGCTATACTATTTAATAGTATTTAATATAAAGTGTTATTTACAAAGTATGTACTAATACTTAAGGCTATTTTGAGATTCGTGCACTCCAGACAATTTTAAATTCAGGTCAAGTGGGCCATCCTTTATTTATCAAAATGTATTCTGCATCTTAATTAAAAACACATTTGCTTATGAACACATTGACAGACCACTTCATTTAAAAAATATTTAACAACCCCCTGCCAATTTATTTTTTAAACAAATTAAAAAACATATACAGCGGTTGAATTGTAAAAAATTAAATAAAAAATGGGGGATGGTGAGCTCCTGTAAATAGGAATGTTGTACATAATGAATACAAAATTTGCCTATTATGTGTAAGCTTTTTTTTTCTTCTGGGGTCTGAAATGTAGGAATGTTGGTCAATATCGAAAATTAAAAAATATTTTGTTAAATTCGTTTTTTGTGCTGAAACCTTGGCTGGTTTAGGCCTGACAATGTTAATGTATTCGGTCTTGGCGGAATAGGCTACCACACCGACAGAATGCTAGTGGCCTATGTATATAACCGGAGATAACCCTCCCACGATTGTTGATTGACACGGCCGTCTTACATTAGATCCGTCTTGAGTGAGCTGTCATCATCATTGTTAATGAATGTTAATGAATCACACCACTGCATATAAAAGGAACAATTACACTTAACTTATTTAGTTTAGTTTAAAATATGTTGTTATTCTCATATTAAAAAAATATTTATACATATATATTTTCTCATAACAGCTAATCTGTCTGACCCCTGCTACAACTACACTGCACTGGACAATCCATGGAGAGCCATCAATAATACATATGCTTCAGTCAGAAGTTGTGACCAGTCTGTCACCTGGAGAGGGTGGTATCGTCTTATTATTCATGGCTGGAATGCTCAGATCCCGGACACATGTGTTGCTCAGTACAGCTGTGGCACTGATATTCCACTGTGGATTCTTGGTGGACACCCAACAGTTGAGGATGGAGTCGTCACTCGAGATGTCTGCGGTCACTGGAATAATTACTGCTGTTATTTCGGCTCTTACCCCATTAAAGTCAAAGCCTGTCCAGGCAATTATTATGTCTATGAGCTGGTTAGTCCAACTCTCTGTGCTGCAGCATACTGTGCAGGTGATTATATTCACATGAGCTCTTTCTACAAATTCATGCTATTTGTGTCTCTGTTTATTAATCACTATTCATCCAAACTTTCAGATGTTGGCAGCATTAACACCAGCTCTACAGCCATCACACCAGCGACCATCTCAACTGGTAATGTAGCACACTGTCTCTCTACTGGCTTATTTACCGGCCTGATTTATCTGCAGATCTGTACTGTTGAATAGATCTGTAAGGATGTATGCTTTTCTAATGAAGTCAATCTTATACAATAGAGATGCAGCTTAAACAATAGTGCCATTAATTTAGTCTGATTTTTGTATTATTATTTATTTGTATATGTATTTATTTTCTTTATTTGATAGTTCTGTCAGCAGGTGAAATGTTAGAAATGTATTTAAGGGACTACTTCTATTGATCCTACATCTATCCACCAGCTAGCTGTGTTCAGATTATACATCTAAAATGACCAATATACCAAAACAATTACTTAAAGACTTAAACTAATGGATGTCATGTGACATTTTCAGATTCCTGAGGCCTAAAATGACTGAATTTGTGATGATATCTGTGCCATTTTTGTTTCAGTTTTACTACTATATAATTGAATGTATAAATCTTAAATATAATTTTGAATGGCCGCAGCAGGGTGAGTTTGGTTAGTTAAGAACAATTCCAGCAAACTCAAGCAGGTAGCAGAAATGCATTTATGAAGAAAATAGTCATATTATTATTATAATCCATGTAACGAATGTGCAGGACTCTTTTTTTAGACCAGCAAGAAAATTGGAAAAAGAGGTTAAGAAAATGCATTAAGGAGCACATATAGATCCCACAGAGAATCAGCGGCTTGGAAACTCTGTCCAGATGTTGCGCACCTCTCATAAGCCTGCATACAAGCGGGTGCTGACCTAAAGTATTTCTGTCAATCCAAAAAACTGGATGCAGAATTTGCAAGAAAAACATTAACGCTAGAAAAGGCTCTGGAACAGAAAATATCACATCTGCCACCAAACCGTGAAAATGAACAATTTTCCTTTGTCCTCATTATAAGACAAACCTGTTCCAGTTCCTATCATATGCAGAGTGCACCGAAGTCGCTTTCACACTCATCTCAATCACCCTCGGAGGCAAAGCCATAACACTTAAATGTAACCTTTCACGGGCCAGACCCAAAGAGCCCCTTTTCTCTTATGAGATGAGACCCTTATTAAAATGTTGCTTTATTTAGAAGTCAGTAACTGTGTAGCTGCTGATCAGGGCCGTGCAGAGACCTTTGGAGGGGCAGGTGCTCAAAATATAAAAGGGGCACATGAAACAAGGCTTTAAATAGGGCTGTGCACAAAATATCATAACAGCAATGTATAGTGACGCATTCCTTGCTGATACGCGTATTGATGCGGATGCTTCTGTATTGATACAGTAGCAAATGCCATGATGCAGTTTAGAAAAAGAAACAAAACAGAAAAGTTTTAAGTTTAAAAGTTAAATAATATTTTCTTTGCACCTGCCTCAAGCAGCTCCTTTTTTTGTTTTATTCTTCTCTCTTTGCGAGGCATCTTTGCACTGCAGAACACACACACACACACACACACACACACAGGGACATTTCACACATTTTTCTGAAATCTATAAGGGCCATATCTTCTTCACTCTGCACTGTGATGTCAGGTCAGGTATATTATTCGTTTTATACTGACATGTCTTTTTTTTCAGAGAGATGTTATTGACTTTACAGGCTAAGGTGTTTTTGCTATTGTAAACACTACTTGTTGCTTTTGTAGAAAAAAAAATGTCATATTTAAAATATAATTGTATTCTAATCCTGTTCTGAATTTATTCATTTTTGAATGATAATGACAATTAAAAATAGGATTGTTAAGTCAATTCGGAGAATGAGAAAATCAGTATAGTCTTGTCAGTGTTGAGGTAATTACTTTAAGGCAGTCTACATTTTTAAATAAATACTGTAACAATAAAAGTAAAAGTATGAATAGATTTTAGTCAAATGACATTAAAAGACCTGACCCTTCCACCCCCATGAAACTTTTATCCCTTAAATAGCACGAACGAAGTGAACCATACCTTTGTTTATGGTGCTGCTGCTGCTGCTGTGTATAACGTTAGAAGTGGCGTTTGCTGCAGGCTAACAGCGATTTAAACAAAAGCTGTGCAATGCATGTTCTCTTCACGTTGTTCTTGTAAAATAATAATAATGATAAGTAAACAAGCAACCACTCCGCTGAGAACCCCACTTACTTAAGCTGCAACCGTGGCGCGGACGATATTGAAGTGGTGCCTGAGCGCGAGAGATCGTTCAGATGAGGTCGTCAGGTGAAAGGTTATCATGTGGGTGATTTTATTTACGGCTAAATTATTAATCGTTAATTTTACTAATAGTTAGATTGGGCAGGCCTTCACAGAAGGGTGTTTAATAAAAAAAAAAAAATATTGCCTTGATAAAAGGGCACTTTGGGCATCATGGTGCAAAGGGGCAGGTGCTCAAGCACCCTCCGCCCCCCCCCCCCCCCTCTGCACGTGCCTGCTGCTGATGCTGTGATGAACTCAGAAATGTTTGCATTCGATTTGTGTTTTTAGGTTGAATTATTTCACTTAATTTTCAGTTGAATTTCAGATGCACAAAGTAGAGCAGTGTTTAGTTTCATTTCATGTCAAGAAAATAGTCTTTGTTTAGTTGACTCAAATGAAGAAGTTTCACAGTGATAATCTATAAATATTAGTTGTTGTTTTTAATTGTTTTATTAATTTGTGGTTTTAGACAATTTACTTGACATTTAATTCAACAGTACTTTTCTATATTTTTTTTTATTAATTAATATGTACCTTTTTTTCTTTTTTTTAACCAGTATATCCTTCTGTTGACCCCTGCTACAATTACACTGTGCTGGACGATCCATGGAGAGCCAACAGCAGTCGCCCATCAAACCCCTCCTCCAAGTGTGACACATCTGTCACCTGGAGAGCCAGGTATCGTCTCTTCATTAATGGCCTGAACGCTCAGAACCCGGACACATGTGTTGCTCAGTACAGCTGTGGCACTAATATCGCTCTGTGGATTCGTGGTGGACATCCAACAGTTGAGGATGGAGTCGTCACTCGAGATATCTGCGGTCAGTGGAACAATTACTACTGTTATGTCGGGTCTTACCCCATTCAATTCAAAGCCTGTCCAGGCCATTATTATGTCTATGAGCTGGTCAGATCAGCTTTCTGTATTTCAGCATACTGTGAAGGTGATCATATTCACATGAGCTTTTTGTGTTATTTGTGTTTATTGATGTATTGATATTCATGAGCCATTCTTTTTTCAGCTGATACTAACATCAGCAGCTCTGTTACAACAGTCACTCCAGAGACGACCACAGCTGGTAATGTAGTCTGATGTGTCCTCTGTTTATTGGTATTGTGTGTGTGTGTGTGTGTGTGTGTGTGTGTGTGTGTGTGTGTGTGTGTGTGTGTGTGTGTGTGTGTGTGTGTGTGTGTGTGTGGAATGTGAAATATGCAGGTGCAAATCATTGTAGACACTGTGTGTGTCTTTGTAATATTTGTCTTAGTTCATTGTTTTTCATCAGTGATTTTTCTTTTTTTCAGCTGTTACTATCAGTGCAGCTCTGTTACAACAGTCACAGGTCCAGAGACGACCACAGTGCTGGTAATGTTAGTCTGATGTGTCCTCTGTTTATTGGTATTTTGGCTGAATGTTTTTGGATCTGTAGAATTGAACGTGTGTGTGTGTTTGTGTGGGGGCGGGGGCGGGGGGCGGTGGGTGGGTTTGTGTGTGTGTGTGTGTGTGTGTGTGTGTGTGTGGTGTGTGTGTGTGTGTGTGTGTGTGTGTGTGTGTGTGTGTGTGTGTGTGTGTGTGTGTGTGTGAAGGTGTGAAATGTGCAGGTGCAAATCATTGTAGAGATTTTGTGTGTGTGTCCTTTGTAATATTTGTCTTGTTCATTGTTTTTCATGTGATTTTTCTTTTTTTGTGTTACTATCAGCAGCACTGTTACAACAGTCATCCAGAGACGACCACAGTGATGTAGTCTGATGTGTCCTCTGTTTAGGTATTTTGCTGAATGTATGTGGATCTGTAGAACTGAATGAAGGAATGTGAAATGTGAGGTGCAAATTTTGTGACATTGTGTGTCCTTTGTAATATTTGTCTTAGTTCATTGTTTTTCATCAGTGATTTTTCTTTTTTTCAGCTGTTACTATCAGCAGCACTGTTACAACAGTCACTCCAGAGACGACCACAGCTGGTAATGTAGTCTGATGTGTCCTCTGTTTATTGGTATTTTGGCTGAATGTTTTTGGATCTGTAGAATTGAACATGTGTGTGTGTTTGTGTGGGGGCGGGGGCGGGGGGGCGGTGGGTGGGTTTGTGTGTGTGTGTGTGTGTGTGTGTGTGTGTGTGTGTGTGTGTGTGTGTGTGTGTGTGTGTGTGTGTGTGTGTGTGTGTGTGTTTGTGTGTGAAGGAATGTGAAATGTGCAGGTGCAAATCATTGTAGAGATTTTGTGTGTGTGTCCTTTGTAATATTTGTCTTAGTTCATTGTTTTTCATCAGTGATTTTTCTTTTTTTCAGCTGTTACTAACATCAGCACTGTTACAACAGTCACTCCAGAGACGACCACAGCTGGTAATGTAGTCTGATGTGTCCTCTGTTTATTGGTATTTTGGCTGAATGTTTTTGGATCTGTAGAATTGAACGTGTGTGTGTGTGTGTGTGTGTGTGTGTTTGTGTGTTACTATCAGGGTTACAACAGCGGGGGGGGGCGGTATTTTGGGTGGGTGTGTGTGTGTGTGTGTGTGTGTGTGTGTGTGTGTGTGTGTGTGTGTGTGTGTGTGTGTGTGTGTGTGTGTGTGTGTGTGTGTGTGTGTGTGTGTGTGTGTGTGTGTGTGTGTGTGTGTGTGTGTGTGTGTGTGTGTGTGTGTGTGTGAAGGAATGTGAAATGTGCAGGTGCAAATCATTGTAGAGATTTTGTGTGTGTGTCCTTTGTAATATTTGTCTTAGTTCATTGTTTTTCATCAGTGATTTTTCTTTTTTTCAGCTGTTACTAACATCAGCAACACTGTTACAACAGTCACTCCAGAGATGACCACAGCTGGTAATGTAGTCTGATGTGTCCTCTGTTTATTGGTATTTTGGCTGAATGTATGTGGATCTGTAGAATTGAACAGGTGTGTGTGTGTGTGTGTGTGTGTGTGTGCGTGCGTGCGTGCGTGCGTGTGTGTGTGTGTGTGAAGGAATGTGAAATGTGCAGGTGCAAATCATTGTAGACATCGTGTGTCCTTTGTAATATTTGTCTTAGTTCATTGTTTTTCATCAGTGATTTTTCTTTTTTTCAGCTGTTACTAACATCAGCAACACTGTTACAACAGTCACTCCAGAGACGACCACAGCTGGTAATGTAGTCTGATGTGTCCTCTGTTTATTGGTATTTTGGCTGAATGTTTTGGGATCTGTGAATTGAACATGTGTGTGTGTGTGTGTGTGTGTGTGGGGTGTCTGTTTGTGTGTGTGTGTGTGTGTGTGTGTGTGTGTGTGTGTGTGTGTGTGTGTGTGTGTGTGTGTGTGTGTGTGTGTGTGTGTGTGTGTTTGGCCTCCACCCAAACAAACTTGGTGCAAGAGTGCTAAAGGACAATTTCTATTTCTCCCTCCGTCATCCTTCAGTGGTGTGTGTCAATCCACTCACACAGTCACCTGGACAGAATATGAGTGACCACAGGACTTCATATCAGCTTCCGAGTCGTTATGTGGTTGAAGAATCCCACAAGGATACTGATAACGCCACACAGCCAAAACAAACACTGCTCATGGACATCCCGGCTGAGCCCTGCCCACAGAGCTCATCACATGCAGACTGTGACGTATCACAACAGCTCCAAGACTCAGCACCCAAGGACAACTTTCTGGAAAACAGCCTGGGATGCCATGACAACACATTACAGTCACCGGAAACATCAGAGCTAGAGCCCCGCTCACCAGACACACTATCCCTCTCTCCAGCACCTGGACAGAATATGCCCCGCTCACCAGACACTCTATCCCTCTCTCCAGCATCCCCACTTCTAAGCTTTTCACAGAAAATGGAGGAATTGGTGTATGCTGGGACCAAACTCTCTGCAAGCCCGCAGATATCAACTAAAAAACGGCGGGCCCCCCAACCACCAAAGACGGCAGGCTCAGCTCTCCCGCCTCCTCCTGTGAGAGCTCTCCGACCGCTGCCACAACGCAAGGGCCCAAACCCTCCTCCATCTGCTGTAGGTGAACCAAAAACAACTGATAACAGCTCTCAGTGATATGTGTCGGGTCCCCGCTATATTAGCAACAACATTCACGAACGTTTACAATACAAGCGGGAACCCAGTGTGCCTGTAGCCTTCTCTATTTCTGTTTTATCACGTGATAGAAGGTCTAAGGCCTTCAAAAGGCGTACGGCTGACCCATCTAATCTAAGGCCTGTTATGCATCAGTCTAAGATTGCTGTAGAGACAAAATTTAATTCCATCAAGTTAGCATTTTTAAACACTCGCTCACTAAAAAATAAATCATTTGTGATCAATGATTTAATAACCACAAACAACCTTAATTTTATGTTTCTAATTGAAACATGGCTAGAAGACAACTGCAGTGCAACAGTCCTCACTGAAACAGCCCCTCCTAACTTTAATTTTATAAGTGTCTGCAGGACTGTCAGGAGAGGTGGAGGTGTAGCTGCTCTGTTTAAAGATGTTTATCAATGCAAGCAAGTGTCATTTGGTCAGTACTTGTCTTTTGAATATCTAGGTATTGTGCTGAAAGGTGCCCCACGCATTCTGTTTATCATCATCTACAGGCCGCCAAAATATTCTCCAGCCTTTGTTGAAGAGTTCACAGAACTGTTATCAATGATTTCCACAGAGTTTGACTATTTTGCTATTGCAGGGGATTTTAATATTCACATAGATAATGCTGAAATCAAAACTACAAAAGAAATTATAACTGTTTTAAACACTTTTGACCTGATTCAGCATGTGCACGGACCGACACACAATCGTGGACACACTCTAGATTTACTCATCAGTAGAGGTCTAAACATTTCATCCATTGTCATTAAGGATGTAGCTCTGTCTGATCACTTCTGTATTTTCTTTGATATATTGATCTCTGTCACCACTGAATCTAGATCTGTCTCTGTCAGAAAGAGATGCATTAATGAGAACACTAGTGTGCTATTTATGAAGGCAATATCTTTAACACCAAGCATTTCTGCAGACTCTGTTGATCTTCTCCTGGATTCATTTGACTCAAAAGTTAAGAATGTTATTGATGATATTGCACCGATAAAAGTCAGCAAGAAGAATGGCAGACAAAAATCATTTTGGAGAAAATCAACAGCAGTTCAGAATATGAAAAGACAATGCAGAAAAGCTGAGCGGATGTGGCGGAAGACGAAACTAGAAATACACTATAGCATCTATAAAGACAGCCTTCATGCTTTCAATTTGGAACTAGCCACAGCTAGACAGACCTTCTTCTCAAACCTTATAAACAGTAATTTAAACAACACTCGCACTCTTTTTGCTACTGTTGAGAGACTGACAAACCCCCAAGTCAGATTCCCAGTGAAATGCTCTCGGACAGCAAATGCAATGAGTTTGCTTCCTTCTTTTCAGAGAAGATCAGTAATATCAGGAAGGAGATTGGCACGTCTTCCTGTAATACAGGGGTCACACAGATTCGACAGCAATCTCAAAAAGAAGTGACTATGTCTGTTTTTAAAACAATTGATAGAAAAATATTGGAAGAAATAGTACAGCATCTCAAATCGTCAACCTGCTATCTTGACACACTTCCCACATCTTTTTTCAAAAGTGTGCTTAACTGTTTAGAAGCAGATCTCTTAGAAGTGGTGAACACCTCACTTCTTTCTGGGACTTTTCCAAACTCCCTGAAAACTGCAGTTGTTAAGCCCCTTCTGAAAAAGCGCAATCTTGATAACACTGTGTTGAGCAACTATAGACCAATATCAAATCTTCCTTTCATAGGTAAGATTATTGAAAAGGTAGTTTTTAATCAGCTGAACAACTACTTAAACTCAAATGGATTCCTGGATAATTTTCAATCTGGTTTCCGCGTGCATCACAGCACAGAGACAGCACTCATTAAGATAATAAATGATATTCGCTTTAATTCTGATTCTGGCAAAATATCAGTGCTGGTACTACTAGATCTTAGTGCTGCGTTTGACACTGTCGATCATAACATACTTCTAGAGAGACTGGAAAACTGGGTCGGGCTTTCTGGGATGGCACTCAAATGGTTCAGGTCATACTTAGAAGGGAGAGGTTATTATGTGAGTATAGGAGAGCATAAGTCTAAGTGGACGTCCATGACATGTGGAGTCCCACAGGGCTCAATTCTTGCACCGCTGTTGTTTAGCCTGTATATGCTCCCACTAAGTCAGATAATGAGGAAGAACCAAATTGCCTATCACAGCTATGCTGATGATACCCAGATCTACCTAGCCTTATCTCCAAATGATTATAGCCCCATTGACTCCCTCTGCCAATGCATTGATGAAATTAACAGTTGGATGTGCCAAAACTTTCTTCAGTTAAACAAGGAGAAAACTGAAGTAATTGCATTTGGAAACAAAGATGAAGTTCTCAAGGTGAATGCATACCTTGACTCTAGGGGTCAAACAACTAAAAATCAAGTCAGAAATCTTGGGGTGATTCTGGAGACAGACCTTAGTTTTAGTAGTCATGTCAAAGCAGTAACTAAATCAGCATACTATCATCTCAAAAACATTGCAAGAATTAGATGTTTTGTTTCCAGTCATGACTTGGAGAAACTTGTTCATGCCTTTATCACCAGCAGGGTGGATTATTGTAATGGTCTCCTCACCGGCCTTCCAAAGAAGACCATTAGACAGCTGCAGCTCATCCAGAACGCTGCTGCCAGGATTCTGACTAGAACCAGAAAATCTGAGCATATCACACCAGTCCTCAGGTCCTTACACTGGCTTCCAGTTACATTTAGGATCGATTTTAAAGTACTTCTACTCGTTTATAAGTCGCTCAATGGCCTAGGACCTAAATATATGGCAGATATGCTCACTGAATATAAACCTAACAGACCACTCAGATCATTAGGATCGAGTCAGTTAGAAATAACAAGGGTTCATACAAAACAAGGGGAGTCCGCTTTTAGCTATTATGCCGCCCGCAGCTGGAACCAGCTTCCAGAAGAGATCAGATGTGCTAAAACATTAGCCACATTTAAATCCGGTCTCAAAACTCATCTATTTAGCTGTGCATTTGTTGAATGAGCGTTGTGCTACGTCCGAACTGACTGCATTGTATTTTATGTATAATCATTTTCTATTTAACTGTTTTAAATCTCATTTTAAATCAATTTCTATATCATTTTAAATTTCCTTATTTTATTATTTTTAACTCCTTGTTTTTATTGCTGTGAATGATTATTTCACTTTCTTTTATGTAAAGCACTTTGAATTACCAATGTGTATGAAATGTGCTATACAAATAAACTTGCCTTGCCTTGCCTTGTGTGTGTTTATCTCACAGAGTGTGTGTGAAGCGTCTAGTGCAGTAGTACAGTAGTGTAGTGATGCTGGTAGTTAGTGCATGCTGCATGTTGCATGTAGCTTTGTGCTTTCTGCCTGCTACTCTCTGCTTATAGCTGCTGCCGCTGGCTAGCCTCCTTAATAGAGGGTGAAAAGAGGAGCTGAGTGTATAAGCCTTCTCCTGCCAGTACAGAGCCTCTCCACAACCAAGACTCCTGTAGTGCCTCCTCGTGGCCACCCACGGAAACTTGGTATAATGCGGTCCCAGGCTAAACTACAGGGGATCTCAGAGCAGCATTGGGCCCCGGCGACGCGGTGTGCAGGCCTACCACTGTGTGGACACGTCCTGCCTCCTGTCAACCACTGTCCCAGCTATGGGTAAATAGCCCCACTGCCTTGTGGTAGGTCTTTGAGATAAGGCTAAGGGAGCACACCCTGACAGAAAAGCATTGCGCTGGAGGTGCGCAATAGGCGGGCCTCAACAGATGAAGGACCCTGAAACCTCCTGCAGCCAAGATGTGGGAGCCAGTTGTCCTGGGACCACCCTTGCCACTTGGATTTACCTCACCTTGGAGAAGATCGTGCTACCGGAGATGGCGCACCCCCTTTGGCACTTTAAAACTCTCCTTGCGCAGGTTTCCACCTCTAACCACGGTGCTAATATCTGGACCTTACATATGGTTGAAATCTGACAGCGATGGGGCATCTGTCAACGGGAGGAGGTTTGAATAGACTGGGAGCTCCTAGTCAGAACCCTGCACGGCAGTGGCCCAGGGTATTTGGTCGTTATCAACTGGGTTTGAGTGGCAGCTGTTTTGGCAGACCCCTGTGCGACTGAGCAGCCCTATTTAGGGACCGTACTGCTCACCTCAACTGGGAAAGGGCCTAGAAAAGGTGGCCAAAAATTGCCCATTCAATCACTTATCTGGATAGGTTACCGCGCCTATCGGGTTATTCCACTACTGCGGTCGAAATAAGGAAAATAAGAAAAATAAGAAACGATACAGTATAAAACTGGCAACTTGGAATGTAAGGACTCTCCTGGACCTGCATGGTATCTCTGACAGACCTCACTGGAGAACAGCCCTGATCACTGCTGAGTTGAGCCGTTACAACATCGATATTGCGGCCCTGAGTGAGACCAGGCTTCTGGATGAAGGTTCCCTAACAGAGGAAGGGGTGGGTCATACCTTCTTCTGGAAAGATTTCCCTTCAGGTGGACAACATCTCTATGGAGTAGGATTTGCCATCAAGAATACCATTCTACCAAGTCTCACAGAAACACCAGTTGGAATTAGTGAAAGGCTAATGACCCTCCGTATCCCCCTGGCAAAAAAGCGTCATGCAACACTTCTCAGTGCCTATTCGCCAACGTTACCATCTGAGAACGAGGCTAAGGAATGCTTTTATCAGGCACTGGATGAAGCTCTTTGCCGGATCCCTAAGAGTGATAAGATCCTCTTGCTTGGGGGTTTCAATGTTCGTGCCGGGTAGAACAACAGAATATGGAGTGGAGTACAAGGCAGGCATGGCAGTGGTGGGGTGAATGCAAATGGTATGAGACTATTGACTCTTTGCTCTGAGCATAATCTTACCATAACCAATACCATCTTCCAGCAGAAGGCAAAGTATAAGACCTTGTGGATGCACCCTCATTCTAAACACTGGCACATGATTGATTATATCATTGTGCGGTGTAATGCAATCAAGGATGTTCTTATCACTCGTGTCATGAGAGGTGCAGAGTGCTGGACAGACCATCGTATGATTGTGGCCAAGCTCCATATGAAAGTGCGCCCCCCCCCCCCTTGCGGCTGCAAAAGCACAACAAAAAGAGGCTAAATTGTAACAACTTGGGAAACACAGAAGCAAGAAATTAGTTTTGACGTCTCCTAGATGAGAAACTAGGGGAGTCGGAACCCTGTCTGAGCTCAGAAAACACCATGGAACAACAGTGGGCCTATATCAGCTCTGAGCTTTATGACGCAGCAGTCCAATCCATCGGCTATAAGAGCAGGAAACCACCAAGATTGGTTTGACGATAACTCAGATGCCATCCATAACTTGCTTAAGGATATGCACAAAGCGCACCGTGCAACTTAAAAAAAAACATTCATCCACTAAGACCAGACGGTATTTGCAGGAAATACTGTGTGTTCCTGTGTGGCTCAGTGGTAGAGCATTGCGTCAGCAGCGCAAAAGGTTGTGGGTTCGATTCCCAGGGAACACACTTACTAATTAAAAATGTATAACCTGAATGCAATTGTAAGTCGCTTTGGATAAAAGCGTCTGCTAAATGCATAAATGTAAATGTAAATGTAAATACGGGGGAAAGTGCAAAGGGAAACCCGTGCCATGCAGAATGAAAAGGCACATGAAATCCAGTCTTTTGCCAATAAAAATTATATGCATAACTTTTATAATGCTATCAAAACCATATACGGACCAACAAATCGCTGCATCACTTCTCTGAAGACAGCAGATGGACTAACACTTCTGAAGGACCAAAATAGGATCCTGTTGAGGTGGGCTGAACATTTTAACATCCTGCTTAATCAGGATTCTGATGCGGACCCCACCATTCTGGAAGAACTGCCTAAACTTCCTCCCATCCACGATCTCAGCCTACCACCAACCTTTCAGGAAGTTCTACCATCTGTCCATTCTCTTAAGAACAACAAGTGGCCTGGCACTGATAATATCTCTGCAGATCTACTGAAGGAGGGGGGGGGTACATATGTATGCACACACTCTACCGGTACATCACCAAGGCCTGGACTGATGAGAACATCCCACAGCAATGGAGAGATGCAAATATTGCTGTTATCTATAAGAACAAGGGTGACAAGGCCATCTGCGGCAATAGTAAGGGCATACCACTCCTTTCTGTGGGTGGTAAAGTCCTGTCCAAGGTGATGCTTTAGAGACTCATTAACAACATCACTGAGTCAATGCTGCCTGAATCGCAGTGTGGATTTAGGAAGAATAGGAGCACTATCGACATGATTTTCACAGCCCGGCAGCTTCAGGAAAAGTGCCGGGAGCAACATCAGGACATGTTTATGGCCTTTGTCGATCTTTCTAAAGCATTCGCCACTGTGCAAAGAGAGCTGTTATGGGATGTACTCCTCAGGTTTGGCTGTCCCAATAAATTTGTTAACATCCTCCACCAGTTCCATAATGGGATGACTGCTCGGGTGTCCATAGGCATAAAAGAGTCCGAGCCCTTCCTTGTGCACACAGGGGTGAGGCAGGGGTGTGGCACCAGTACTATTTAACATCTTCCTCCTATGTGTCACCAAGCTTCTCCATAACGAGATTGAAAATAGCAGTGGCATAGCAGTAGACTTCAGATTAGATGGCAGCCTCTTCAATATTAGGAGGCTACAGGCAACCAGAAAACTCTTTAGAAAGCACATCCTGGAGCTGCAGTATGAAGATGACTGTGCTTTTATGGCCCATACTCCAGAGGATCTTCAAACTGTTCTTAATGTGGCAGTTAGGGCATACAGCAGGATGGGGCTGACTGTCAACACCACCAAGACAGAAGTGGTTTGCCAATGGAGTACCAATGTCCCACCCACACTACCTGCCTTCACTGTTGGGAATGAACAGCTTTCAGTAGTGCCATCTTTTAAATATCTGGAGAGTATTCTTACTGAGGACTGTGGCATCGACAATGAAGTTCAGAGCTGCATTAAACAGGCATCAGTTGCCTTTGGGAAACTTCGGCATAGAGTCTTTCATAACAAGAATCTTCATCCTTCCACAAAAGTTGCCGTATACCAAGCAGTCTGTGTCACCACCCTCCTTTATAGCTGTGAAGTTTGGGTAACCTACAGCCGTCACATCAGCTCCCTAGAGAGCTTCCATATAAGCTGCCCTCAGCGCATTCTGGGAGTTACCTGGCGGGATCGTGTGCCTCACACTGAAATACTTAAAAAGACCAACTGTAGAAGTATTGAGACCATGATCACCCAGCGCCAG
Organism: Schizopygopsis malacanthus; assembly: GCA_027474115.1. Classification (NCBI taxonomy): domain Eukaryota; kingdom Metazoa; phylum Chordata; class Actinopteri; order Cypriniformes; family Cyprinidae; genus Schizopygopsis; species Schizopygopsis malacanthus. Next base: position 1,819,470 of record CM049871.1, on the reverse strand, counting down.
CTGCAATGGTTGGGGCACGTGATAAGGATGCCTCCATGTCGACTGCCCCGCAGAGTGCTCTACGGCCAGTTACATCATGGTCGACATTCAGCTGGGGGGCCGAAGAAGCGATATAAGGATCAGATAAAGAACACCTTGAAGAAGTGTAAGATCAGACCCGAGGACCTGGAGGAGGTTGCTGCTGACCGCACCATCTGGAAAAAGCTGTGTAGAGATGGGGTTCATACGCTCGAGATGGAGAAGACAAGCATAAGACAGCAGAAGCGAGCCAGGAGAAATACAGCCATGACTGCCACTGCTACTACAATTACATACATATGCCCCACCTGCAATAGAGTCTGTGGGTCCAGGATTGGACTGTTTAGTCATCAAAAGTCTCACCGCTAAAGGCATGGACGTCATCATCGGATTTCGATGGACTACCAAAGAAGAAGAAGAAGAGAGTGTGTGTGTGTGTGTGTGTGTGTGTGTGTGTGTGTGTGTGTGTGTGTGTGTGTGTGTGTGTGTGTGTGTGTGTGTGAAGGAATGTGAAATATGCAGGTGCAAATCATTGTAGACATTGTGTGTGTCCTTTGTAATATTTGTCTTAGTTCATTGTTTTTCATCAGTGATTTTTTCTTTTTTCAGCTGTTACTATCAGCAGCACTGTTACAACAGTCACTCCAGAGACGACCACAGCTGGTAATGTAGTTTTTGCTCATCCACAGCCCTGACCCACAATGGGGAAAAAATTCCTTTTTAGTTTTAAAAAGTTTACATTGTTTTGATTTTTTATTTTTTATCTTTTCAAAAACTTGATTTTTTCTCCACGAGAGGTAACACAAAAATGTACAAAAAAATAAACTAGAATTAGCATGCTGTATCAACCTATTAATTATACATTACATCGTAAACAAGACCAAATCAGTTTTTTTTTTTGTCATGTGTAATAACTAGAGTTCTTTTTTTAACATACATGCACTAGACCAGGGGTAGGAACCTTTTCTGACCAAAGATACTGTTTTTTTATTATTACTTTTTATTTTTTTATGGTTGTGCTAAATCATTCAGTCAATCAATCAATAAATAGCAGCTTGTAATAGTAGTTTGATTAGTTCTATAGACAACTACAGACAAAGCAATGTGTGACAAACAATATGGTGAATTCAGATAAAGTGGGCCACTTTATGTAAAATGAGTAATTTTTTTATTTGTATTTTTTTTTGTTAACTTTAAGGCCCAGCTATACTATTTAAATTTGAACACAGGTAATATAAAGTGTTATTTACAAAGTATGTCCTAATACTTAGGCTATTTTGAGATCGTGCACTCCAGACAAATTTTATTTCAGGTAAAGTGGGCCATCCTTTATTCATCAAAATGTATTCTGCATCTTAATTAAAAACACATTGCTTATGAACACATTATCAGACCACCTCATTTAAAAAATATTTAACAACCCCCTGCCAATTTATTTTTTCTTAAATAGCTTATAAAAGCATCATGCACATTTTACTTTCAGTTTTAAATTCGGTAATCCGGCATCAATTGCTTGAATTCAATTCAAGCAACAACAAAATGCAAAGTAGAACATAATAAAAAATACACCACGCTATGCCTAATATAAAATAACAAATAACTTACGCAAATTTTAAATAGGTATACAAAACAAAAAATCTGTAAATGAGGAACAAATAATTATGAAACATAGAACGTTTATTAGCTAAACGAATAAGAATGTTTGGAGGCAGGGACAGTATACACCCTGATGCAAAATAATGAAAACAAATACACTGTTTAAATAAACTAAAAAGCAGCAAACACTGTGTAACCAAATAAATGAGAAAAAATAAATACATTTAAAATAACTTGCATTATCACGTAGATTTTATGGCAGAAGTCAACAGGCTTTTCAAAATCCAAAATATTTTTACAACAGGCACTTTTACATTTCGTTTTGAAACTCTTCCACCTTTGTCTTGTCTTTTTCACCTCACTCTTCTGGTCAGTCAGCTCAACTCACTCTCCTCAGGTGATAAAATAAATCTGATCTGTGATGCGCGACTGTTGTTCGTTCACGTTCAGTTTTGATTGTAGTGTCCTCTAACTGAACTAAATACATTGTATTACTATAAACAAATAAACATGATGGTGAGGGACAGTGCCGCGGTGGGCAAGTGATGTAAGCGGCGTTGCAGCTTAACACCGGTATCACCGCCAACACCGTCTATCACAGCAAGTATAAAAAGTACAACAATAATAAAACAAAACGCTACAAACTAACTTATATAATGTAATTGACATAAACGAATAAGAGAGGCATGGCATAGGCTACAACAGAATGTTAAGCAAACCCTGAGGAATCAAATAAATAACAAACATTTAAAGAAAGCCTCCATAGCGTATCATGAGATAAACAGCAAAGACAAAACCAACATGTTCACCTTCTCAAAATCAAATCAAATCAAATCACTTTTATTGTCACATCACCACAGCACAAGTGCCTTGGTGAGTGAAATTCTTATGAGCGTGCTCCAGACAGTGCAAAAAAAATATATATTACATATGGACAGTACATATTTACAGACTGTACAGAAGACAATGTGCAAAATACACATACATATACTCAGTACACACAGTAAAGACATACTTCGTTACCAATACACATTATATGTGTATGTACACGTCTGCATTATGTACACATCTATACATAGTAATAATGTGAAGGTGCAACAGATTATAATTTACAGTAGATTGGTTGTGCAACAGATAGTTGTGCAAGGTGCAACAGATTATGCATATGCAATGTTGTGGGTGTGCATTGTATGGTGTCCAGTGATGGCAGATGTGTTAGTGCAGTGTGTGCGTGTAGTCCAGTTGAACTGTGTTAAAGTGCAGTGCATGGCATGTTGTGTGAGTGGGAGTGTGCTGTAGGGAGTATTAGTTCTGACTGTTCATTAGCCTGATCGCCTGAGGGAAAAAGCTGTCCCTCAGTCGGCTAGTGCGGGATCGGATGCTGCGGAAACGTCGTCCTGAGGGCAGCAGAGAGAGCAGACTGTGGGACGGGTGGCTGGAGTCTTTGATAATCCTCCGGGCTTTCCTTGTACACCGCCTGGTGTAGATATCCTGGAGGGAGGGAAGCTCACCTCCAACAATGTGGCGGGCAGTTCGCACGACCCTTTGCAGAGCTTTGCGGTTGCCAGCGGTGCTGTTTCCAAACCAGGCGGTGATACAGCCGGTCAGGATGCTCTCCACAGTGCAGGTGTAGAAGGATCTGAGGATGCTGGGGCTCGTTCCAAACTTCCTCAGCCGTCTCAGGAAGAAGAGACGCTGATGTGCCTTCTTCAGCACTGCATCTGTGTGAGCAGACCATGTGAGATCCTCGGTGATGTGAACGCCGAGGAACTTAAAGCTGCTCACCCGCTCCACAGGTGTCTTGTCGATGGTGATGGGTGTGTGTTCTCTGCTCTGTCTCCTGTAATCCACCACCAGCTCCTTGGTCTTGTCGATGTTGAGTGAGAGGTGGTTCTCCTGACACCATTTAGTCAGGGTACTCACCTCCTCTCTGTAGGCTGTCTCATCGTTGTCGGTGATCAGGCCTATCACCGTTGTGTCGTCTGCAAATTTGACGATGACGTTGGAGCTGTGTGTTGCTGTACAGTCTTGTGTGTACAGGGAGTACAGGAGTGGACTGAGGACGCAGCCCTGCGGAGCACCAGTGTTGAGGATCAGGGGAGATGATGTGTTGTTGCCCATTCTGACCACCTGACTTCTGCCTGTCAGGAAGTCCAGGATCCAGCTGCACAGAGATCTGTTCAGTCCCAGAGTCTGGAGCTTCGCAACCAGTGTGGCAGGCACTATGGTGTTACATGCTGAACTATAATCCACGAACAGCATCCTCACATAGGTGTTCTTATTTTCCAGGTGGGAGAGAGCAGTGTGCAGGGTGAAGGTAATAGCATCGTCTGTGGAACGGTTGCTGCGATATGCAAATTGCAGTGGGTCCAGTGAAGCAGGCAGCACAGAGCAGATGTGTTCTCTGACAAGCTTCTCAAAACACTTGCTGAAGATGGGTGTCAGAGCAACGGGCCTCCAGTCATTCAAGCATGTGATTTTATTTTTCTTTGGTATGGGCACAATGGTGGATTTTTTGAAGCATGAGGGAACCACAGACAGAGAGATGGACAGATTGAAAATGTCTGTAAAAACCCCGGCTAGCTGGAAAGCGCATGCTTTGAGCACACGGCCTGGTATGCCATCAGGGCCCACGGCTTTACGGATGTTCACCCGTTTGAAGGATCGGGTTACATCCGCGACAGAAAGCGTGAGTGGACTCACCTCTTCTGCAGCAGTCGTGTGAGTACTCTCTGTGTGGGCGGTGTTATCAGCCTCGAAACGAGCATAAAAAGTGTTGAGCTTGTCCGGTAGAGAGGCGGCAATGTTCACAGTAGCTGGTTTATTCCCTTTAAAGCCTGTGATGTTGTTAATGCCCTGCCACATGCTTCTTGGGTTGTTGTTGTTGAAATGTTCTTCAACTTTGTTTTTATAAGTTCGTTTGGCTGCTTTGATGGATCTCCTGAGATCGTAACTGGCTTGTTTCCTATCGTCAGTGTTTCCGGATTTAAAGGCAGATGTCCGTGCTGACAAGGCTGATCGAACATCGCTGTTAATCCACGGTTTTTGGTTGGGGTAGATACGGATTGTTTTTGACGGTACAACGTCCTCTATACACTTCCTGATGAAACACGTGACCGTATCTGAAAACGCCTCTATGTCGTCATCAGACGCTGCCCGGAACATGTCCCAGTCCACGTGATCAAAACAGTCCTGTAGTATAGCGTCCGATTGGTCCGACCAGCATTGGACTGTCCTGAGGGCGGGTGCTTCACGTTTCAGTTTCTGCCTATAAGCAGGCAGGAGCAGAACGGAAGAGTGATCCGATTTGCCGAAAGGTGGGCGGGGGAGGGACTTGGATGCGTCCCATAAAGGGGAGTAACAATGGTCGAGTATACGATCTCCACGCGTGTTGATGGTGATGTGTTGGAAGTATTTTGGAGCTATTGTTCTGAAGTTGGCTTTATTAAAGTCCCCCGTGATAATAAAAGCTGCATCTGGGTGCGCGGTTTCCTGCTCACTTATATTCCCGTACAGTTCCCTGAGAGCCTGGTCTGTGTTGGCTTGAGGAGGAATGTAAACAGCCGTGATTATGATCGCTGTAAAATCCCTCGGTAGCCAGAACGGTCGACACAGAAGCGTATGAAATTCCAGATCAGGGGAGCAGAAGGATTTAATAGAGTGTATGTTCCTTTCATTACACCATGAGTTGTTGATGTAGAAGCAAACACCCCCGCCTCTGCTTTTCCCTGTGAGCTCCATTTCTCTATCCGAGCGGTGCACGGAGAAGCCCGTGAGCTCGATGGCTGAGTCTGGAACCATAGCAGACATCCAGGTTTCTGTGAGGCAAATAATGCAGCAGTCCCTTGTTTCTTGTTGGTATGAGATGCGCGCCCGCAGTTCACAGAGTTTGTTATCCAGTGACTGAACGTTAGCCAGCAAAATTGTTGGGAGAGGAGGTCGGAAAGCACGACCTCAGTCTGACGAGAACGCCAGCTCTTTTTCCTCTTTTTCGGCGTCGGCGGCGTTTTCTCGATTGCGCGACCCAGACAAAGGGATCTGATGCTGTGTCTGTGAACAATCCACCGGCAATTCAAGAACTCAAAGTCCGGTTTGCGTTGCGCGACGGAGGAACCAATGTTTAAAAGTGTGTCTCTATCGTAGACAGTTATACTAACAACATCTAACACGCAAAACAACAAAAAAACTAACAAAACATACGAAAAACTGCAAAGTTTTCCCCGAGCTTGCAACACGGCGGCCATTCTCGGCGCCATCTTGGATTCTCTGGTTTAAGAAGCAGTCTTTTATTTTACTTTCACTTGAAAACCAAATCCTCCATACCGTCCACCATCCTTTCTTCACTATTTGCGTATTTTTTTCCTCTGGTGCTGACATGGTGAGTATAAACCAGGCTCTGCTCCAAAAGAGCTCATATTGAAAGCGCCTCTCTCACTGTCTTCACATGATCAGAAATCGTACTCCTGCGGCACTATGCTGCGGCTCTGCAGCACGCACTTTATGCGTGGAGCAGAGCATGCATTTTGGAGCAGTGGCACTGGCACACATGCGACCACGTCAACATTTTTTACTCGCACATAACTATCTGCATATTGATATCATTCAGAATAATCGGCTATCAGTATCGGCTGAGAAATTCAGTATCGGTGCATCTCTAATATATATATATATATATGTATAAAACAAAAAGTTATAAAAGTTTAAATTTACTGTTGTCACAAGTTCATCAGCCCCAGTCACCAGCTCAGGCTGCATCCTACCAAGGCTGCGTCCTTCCTAGTTTAGTCCTTCAGAGTCTTGTAGGCTTGAGTCCTCAGCATATAAATGCTAGAACAAGACGGTCTAGGAAAGTGTACGTGGCTACGTCACATATGTTCCTACCTCACAGTCACGGCATAAAAACACTAATAAAACTTAGTTTTGGAAAAATACTTTTTATTACAAATCTTAAAATTATTTGGCTTTCTATTAAAGCAATACAGTGAATCACAGCTGTCTAGAGTCTCCCAGTGGCTTCAGTTATTGGCAGTTTAGCGTTTATTGAGTAATTTACACCAAAACAAAAAATAATATCTATGTTTTCATGTCCGAAAACATTATTTTTGTCTAACATTTCGTAATAAATTAAGATAAGCTCATTAATGACTCGTTTTTCGTCAGTTTATTTTCATGAAATGGAATGGGTGCAAAGGATTGTGGGTGATTGAACGTCGTGGAGGATACATCCCATGCATCCTTCAAACACAGCTGAATGAAGGAAGCGAAACGGAGGCTGTCTTCCAAGGATCCTTCCGATTGAGATGGCCTTCAGCGACGATTGATGACGTGGCAGCCGAGATATGCAGACTTTGTTTGATGCAGCCTTCCGTTTGAGAAACATCCATTGTCTGGTCTCACAGTTTGCTATGCAATCCTTACCTTGTGTTACTTCGGCCGGGCATACACTGGACGATTTTTCATCTGATTTTGAGCCGAGTTCTTACTCGTGCAACTCTTTTTTTGAGTCGGGCCGAATTTCAGCTTTGTCGTGCATTGTTTGTCGTGCAGAATTTGTTCAGTGTACAGGGAAAACGAGAAGCGATTAGCCTCTCCCAACAGACAAACAGACAGTCGGATGAATTTCTGACATGTCAGAAAATTTGGTCACTCCTCGTGAGGGTATCGCACAGTGGAAGCAGAGCTACGAGCCGACGGCTCTAAACTCAGTGCTTTTTCCCTCACTGCGCCTGCGCGGAAACAGTACTTTAACTATTTAAAATGTATTGCAGCAAGAAAGAAAATGAAAAGAGGGAGATCTTTAGATAAAATAATGTTATTATCATGGGAAATGTGAATCATTGTCCATTTTGCAATCAGTGATAAAGACAAACACGTTGCAAAATTATAAATATTTCAGTTTTAAACCATGAAGGCGAGCCCATGAAGAAGAGGAGTAATCTAATGTATTTATTTCAATGAGGAATAATCTAAATTAATCTTGTATTATCCACGCCTCAGTTGTGCGGTAAATGCGCAATTATTTTGCGGCAAATTAATTGTAGTAGACCTATAATTTTTATAATGAAACTACCATGATAATAATAATAATAATAATAATAATTGAATACAATAATTGGAAACACCAAATCCTCACGATATCACCTATAGTTTTTTTTTATGTTATCTCGGGCTATCGTCCATATACAGTGTCATCGTCTGCACAAGCGCAACCCAAATATTTCACATATATAGGCTGCATCCGAAAACTGAAAAATGCTGCCTTTGTAGGACATATTCCAAGGTAGGAAGTTATTAAGGCACATCTGAATCCAAAGTTAGCTTCACTTCCTGTCTCTTGAGATACATTCATCTGATCGATTTTTGAAGGCAGCATAGCTGTATCCTTCGCTGCCTTTGGTATCCCACAATCCTGTGCTTCCATTCCGTGCTGGTTGAGCTATAAAATAAAGATGGCGTTTGGTGGTTAATTTGTGTAAATGTATATTTCTGATTAACTTTTTGCACTTTTGATGTTATATCTAGCGAGAAATGAATATTATAGTAAATAAATATTTGTTTAGATATCACCAAAACTCATTCTATTTTGTCATAGATCATTAAACCATTACGCTGCCTCAGAAGCCTGTCCGAAATCGGTTTCGTGAGGTGCCTGCGTACAAAACGCTGCCTACAAAGTCACTGCCTCGTAAGGAAGCGAGGCAGCAAGTCAGCTGACTAAGTTTTTGGATGCAGCCATAGTGTGAGCACATAAATCGCGCTCGACAATTTGACCGTACAGTGTGAGCACATAAATCGTGAGCTTTGACTTTACATCGCATGCAATCTTCTCGTACAGTGTGAGTCGATGCCTTGCTGAAATTGCACTGAAATCGCAAAGAAATCGCACTGTGTATGCCCGGCTTTACGTCAAAGATTCGCCACCGCTCCATTCCCAGTGTTTCCATCAGCTCCAGCGCTCCTTTGCTCCTCTGGATTATCTGAAAACATTGCATGTAAACGTACACGACTCTTACCTGCTATTGCCTACCTGCTAGCCACTCAAGCGTTCTGTTCCCCATTCTCCTCAGCTCCTGTGCTCCATTGTCTCCCCTCTCCACGGTTCCTCCTGAATCTCCTGGAAAAGTAAAAGGACTCACTAACTCTCCGATAAGAACCAATAACCCTCGCCATTCCCCCATATACTCACCTGGACTCGTTGTCTTGCTTTCAGCTCCCTGCCTGTGTTCAATTGATAGTTTTCAGTCACGGCTCGAAGCTCTGGAGGGCAAAACATCCATAGAACTGCTGCACAAGCATGTCAATTTTTCATCTGTTTGCCAGGCGCAAATATTTAGATCACCACTCAAAAGAATAAAACAAAGGTATTTCTGAGCAAAATGCAAGTTTGGCCATTTGCAATTCATGTTGAGCACCCGCGGCAATATTTCAATCATAAACAGTGTGACAAAACGTTGTAAAAACACTTAAAGTGCCTTAATATATTTAAAACAGTAATATTTAAAGATACAATTCAGTCATCTCTATATTACTGATATATAGTTTACACAGGCAAGCAGATGAAGCCGGGAACATGAACTTAGTCCACTTAATGGTTCAGTGTTTTCCTTCTAATGGTTTTCTATGGGAAGTCATTTAATGTGAAACTTTGCACATTGCGTTTATATTCTGGCTTCATCCTCTTGCCTGTACTAAATAATATACATCATTAATAAGGTGTCCACTGAATCTCGCCTTTTAATATCTGCATTTTACTACATTATTACTTGATGCAAACTGCCCAGAAATAGCTGTCTGTCAGTGGAGCAAAGCTTCGTTTTGCCCACCAGGTGTGTGTTCCTATAAGGGTGTGAGATCACGTAAAAAACTATCAATAAACCTGCTGTTGTTTGCACTTACCTCTATGTTGCCCTGTGTATTTGCTAACAATTGTAAAGAACATGCACTGTGCCTTAATTTTATATAAAATAAATATTTTCCAAAATATTTTTGAATCCAAGATTGCTATAAAGTTAAAGCCCTATGTCTACATAAGGTGTGTTCCAAATATGAAGTTGATACATAAAAAAATTAAATTAGGTTACTCTAATTTTACCTGGGGCGTTATACCACACACAGCCACCGGGTGCCATCAAAACTCCATTGAATGTTTTTGTGATGCATTTTTCTTTCACAAATGTCTCAATTTCTGTCAATATTATGTCTATCAAAATAAATAAACCACCACATATAGAATCTTGAGACTCAGACCTTTCCGACGATATTTATTTTGTCAAGATTATAAAATAAAATAGATTCTAAAAGACATAATACATTTTGTAATGTGACACTTGACTCCACCCACTAAGGGGAGGAGAGCGCTGAAATATTTTTAAGTACCATTTCCATGGTAATGCAATGTCCGATTTAAAAATGGTTTTCACAGGATAAATTGAGGTTTTCAAATGATATATCATTTATGATAATTACTAAAATATTTGGAAGACAACAACAAAAAAAGAGCGCCATTGGGCCCACCTGTGTGCTGGTGACACTTAAGGGGTTTTCACTGATGGCTCACTTTATCTGAATTCAGCACTAAATAAGTAAGTAACTAACTCCAGGAGATAGAAAACAATCAGGACAGGATAAAACACTTTTTAGATAAAAAAATCAACGAGTACTCATTGTCAAATTCATCACTTATTTTTGATCTATGCTTTTATAATATTGCACAAATGACATCTATATAATTTGCTGTTTTGTTTTAATATTGTATTTATGCTGATTTCTTTCATTGCAGTTATAAATATAACTCTGCCAGAAGGATGCACCGTAAGTCTTGTTTCTGAAACTGAAGTTTTAAGAGTTGCACTCACAGCTTCTATCAAATATAGTCAGAAGAACAATGCAATAAGATGTGCATTGCCATATATTTGAAATGTTAATGTGCTTTTCTATTCATTGTTGATGGTTACATGCACATACTTACTTTTGTTTGCTATTAATATTGCAAAACATGATTAAACATTATTTTATTAACTATATAAAGATCAATTATGATTTCAGAGTCAGACCTCTGGAGGATGTTTTCAAAATGTTCTTGAGCAGATAGAGAACATTACAGCTCAAGTGCTTCCTTTGAATGTAAGTTTCTGATCAAAGAATTCAAGAGAAAAATCATCAAATCTAACTTAGATAATGTATGACTGACATAGCAGTGCTGGCTGGCTTTCTTAACAGTTACATGTACAGTAACTCTTTTGAACTGCATTTTTCTGATCATTTAATTAGACTGTGACAAACATTTTGACTGTGGCCTTCAACGCCTCAGAGAAGATTTTAGAGTCATTATCTTCAGCAAGCCCAGCTGAACTAGCCTCCAATGGAAACCGAATGTTAAAAACCAGTGAGAAACTCATTTCTACATTGGTCAAGCCGACAGATACAAGTGACAGTGTCAGTTTCACTCTTCCTGCTGTAGGTAAGTGAAGACATAATTATCATTGATGATGAAATACAGATTGTAATTGATATCAGATACTTTATTTAGTCTAGACAGCAGCGGTGGGCCAGACAGCAGCAAATGCAGCTACAGTAACTGTTTAATTGTGCAGTTTTGTAAACTTTTATAAGATAGCAGGAAACACTGCATGTATCTTTGGTTACTGACTTCAAAGGTCAGTGTTTATGCTAATTCATCTTTGAATAAAGGCCCCCTGTAGCGAATCCATGCGTTTTTGAAAAACAAATATCCATATTTCAAACATAATAACTTTTTTCTCACTTCCACTGACTGTAACAAAGAAGTATTAAGATAATATATATATTTTTGTGTGGTTATAAAAACAGACCTAAGCCAACAACAGCCTTTTAAAATGACCTAAAATGCATTATTTAAATACAATGATGCAATAATTATAATTAAAAATTAATAATTATATGGTTTCCATGTGTCACATTCCATGGCCATGTGTCATCTTTAGCAAAAAGGTGGCCAACAATTTAAGAGTAAGTGGATATTTGAATGAAATGTTTGGTCAATAGCCTATTAAACAAGGATTTGATTAGTGTAAGTGTAACAGGAGCAATTACATGGCCTTTGGCTCCCTTTACAGGCATTTGTATATGGTTTTATCGTATAAAACTGCTTAATTTTCTTTTGTGTGATTTCTGAATGCCTATAAAATCAATCAAATATATTAATAAAATCATAGTCATATGTAGCCTAACTGTCTAAAGCTACAATTGTAATTTGTAAATAATACAATTTAATTACTGTTTATTTACTTTTATATTTATAATTTATAAGTTCTATTTTGACCCCTATAGTAAGTGTATTTTTTTGTTTTTTTACTTCCATAATATTTGAGGGAGGGGGCACAACAAAACAATCCTACTTGGGGCACACATTTGGCCAGTGTGCGTTTGATCAGATATACCTGCAGTACAAGATTGTGAGATGCATTATATGAATGCTTGGCTAAAGAGATGCGTCTTTAATCTAGATTTAAACAGAGAGAGTGTGTCTGAACCCCAAACGTTATCAGGAAGGCTATTCCATAGTTTAGGAGCCAAATATGAAAAAGTTATACCTCCTTTAGTGGACTTTGCTATCCTAGGTACTACCAAGAGTCCAGAGTTTTGCGACCTAAGGGAGCGGGTTGGATTTTAGCGTGATAGAAGATTAGTTAGGTACGCAGGAGCTAAAGCATTTAGGGCCTTATAGGCAAGTAATAATATTTTGTAACTGATACGAAACTTAATAGGTAGCCAGTGCAGAGACTGTAAAATCTGAGTAATATGATCATATTTTCTTGACCTGGTAAGGACTCTAGCCGCAGCATTTTGTACTATCTGTAGCTTGTTTATTGAAGATGCAGGACAAGCACCTAGCAGTGCATTACAATAGTCCAGTCTAGAGGTCATGAATGCATGAACTAACTTTTCTGCATCAGAAACACTTAACATGTTCCGTAGCTTGGCAATGTTTCTAAGATGGAAGAATGCTGTTTTTGTAACATTGGAAATATGATTTTCAAAAGATAGGTTGCTGTCTAATATAACACCCAGATTTTTAACTGTAGAGGAAGGAACAGTACATCCGTCTAGTTGCTAATTGTGATCCAAGAGATTCTGTGTACTGTTTTTAGGTCCAATAAGTAATATCTCGGTCTTATCTGAATTTAATAGGAGAAATTTACTGGTCATCCAATCTTTTATATTTTTAACACACTCTGTTAGCTTAGATAGTTTAGAGGTTTCATCTGGTTTTGTTGAGATATATAGTTGAGTGTCATCAGCATAGCAATGGAAACTAATCCCGTTTTTTGTAATAATATTACCAAGGGGCAACATGTATATTGGAAATAGCAGAGAACCTAGGACAGATCCTTGTGGTACTCCATACTTTACTGTTGATAATTGAGATGACTCCCCGTTTAAATAAACAAAGTGGTAGCGATCGGACAGGTAGGATCTGAACCATCTTAAAGCCTGCCCTTGAATACATGTATAGTTTTGTAATCGATCTATCAGTATGTCATGATCTATAGTGTCAAACGCAGCACTAAGATCAAGTAAAACTAGCAATGAGATGCAGCTTTGTTCTGACGCAAAAAGCAAGTAATTTGTAATTTTAACAAGTGCAGTGTGTTGTGCTATGGCAGAGCCTAAATTAAAACCTTGGATTTTTTTGGTTATTATCTATGAGTTTGGGGATATGCTCGGCCCTGGAATCTTCTAGAGCCTGTCTATATCTAGAAATACTGTTTTTCCATGCAATTCTAAAGACTTCCAAGTTAGTTTTTCTCCATTTGCGCTTTAGATTACGAGTTTCTTTCTTGAGAGAATGAGTATAACTGTTGTACCATGGCGCAGCACGTTTTTCTCTAACCTTTTTTAATTTGATGGGGGCAACAGTTTCTAACGTATTAGAGAAGATAGTTCCCATGTTGCTAGTAATTGTGTCTAGTTCATCTGTATTTATGGGTACACAGAGCAGTTGAGATAAATCAGGCAGGTTATTTGTGAATCTGTCTTTAGAGCTGGAATAATAATTCTGCCTGGACGATAACGTGGATCCATATAGTTAATATCAGTAATATGCAGCATGCATGATACAAGGAAATAGTCAGTAACAGCATCATTTTGAGGTACGATATCTATATCAGTAAGATCAATTCCATGTGATATTATTAAATCTAGCACATGATTTAAATGATGAGTGGGCCCGGTGATGTTTTGATTGACACAAAAGAGTTTATTAGGTTAGTAAACGCAAGTCCTAATGCATCATTTGTATTATCAACGTGAATGTTAAAATCTCCAACAATTAGCGCTTTATCAACATTAACCAATAGGTCTGAGATGAAATCTGCTAATTATTTTAGAAAATCTGTATATGGCCCTGGCGGTCTATACACAGTAGCCAGAGCAACAGATAGGACTGATTTATATGACAGTGTAACATTAAGCAGAAGTATTTCGACTGTTTTCTGAGTAACATTGAGAATATCACTATATATCATTGCAACACCACCGCCATGGCCAGTCTTACGAGGCTCAAGCTTATAACAGTAGCTTGGTGGAGTAGGTTCATTTAGACCAAAATAATCATTTGATTTAAGCCAGATTTCAGTCAGACAGAGTACATCAAAACTATTATCTGTGATCATTTAATTTCCAATAACTGCTTTGGGTGTGAGTGACTGGATGTTTAGAAGCCCAAGCTTTAAAAAAATTGTTTTTTTGCATTTTTCTGGTTTAATCATGATCAGATTTTTTCTAGATCCTGCATTCAATTTATATTTTGACCTCACTATTTGGGAAACAGACACAGTCTCTATAGATTGGACACTGCAAGTACCTCTATCATTTAAGTGGGTAGAACAAAAGTCATCATAGCTGTTATTGGAGAATTGGCTTACTTGTCAGATGGAGCATAGCGTCCTGGAGATGTTGTCCGACAGGAGTTCTGCACCGACTCTGCTGGGGTGCAGGCCATCAGCACGGAAAAGCCTAGGACGCTCCCAGAAAAGATTCCAATTATTAACAAAGAGCAGTTTTCTGATCTTTACACAATGACAACAACAATTTGTTTAAAGCAAACAGTCTACTGAACCATTCGTGTCCTCGTCGATACGTGGGATGTGGTCCTGACACGATGATTGTCGTCACGGGCAATGTCCTGCGAAACGTCTCGATCAGGCTCCTAAAGTCCCTCTTCAGTGTCTCCGTCTGTCGCAGCTTGGTGTCGTCAACCCCCGCGTGAATCACAACAGCTGTAACACTCTCGTCATCCTTCAGGGTCGCGGGTATCTGCACAGAAACATCAAGAACACGAGCACCACGGAAACAGTGAGTATCCACATTACCTTCAGCTAACGTAGCACGGACGTGCCGGACGATTGAGTCTCCGATGATCAAAGCGTCACGTTCAGTCTCGCAGAGAGGAGCGAAGCGGTTACGGGAGGAGATCTCGAAGACCCGAGGGGGAGAATTTGTCGACCGTTACCTGGATCGCAATTTTCCGCTGCTGCACTCAGGGTCCGGGGTTTCCCGGCGTCGGAGTGAAGGACATCTGGGAAGATCACGTCCCGGGTGCACGGGGCCTGTGCAGAAAAACACACAGAGTAGAGGTGGTGGGAATGTTAGCAGCATGGTGCATACTTTCCCCGGACTTGTGAGCGTCAGCCAAGGATATTTCAAGAGTTGCTTTACATTTCCTCAGCTGGGCCTGCTTCTCAAGCGTGGCCTCCAGCTCCAGCTGCACCGAATGCAGCTCGAACGTGTCCTCACCTGCACTCAAAGGTAGACACAGATCCGACTTTAAAGCAAGTACAGTGAAACAATGGTAAATGTGTGTGTGTGTGTGACTGGGATATTAGCTGTGCTAACGGCAGCCGCAATGCTAATGGGCAACATTAGCAGCACACGCGCTGGCTATGCTAACGGGCTATAAGCTAATAGCAGACTCGGGAGATAAAACTCCCGAGTCTGGGAGTCACAAAATAAAACTTGTGATACCAAGGCAATCTGATTTTTTTCGTTGCAGAATGTGATCGGGGATATATTCACACATTACAAAAACAAAAATGATGCAGTTAATATGTGACCAAATTAGTCAAACTCAAGATATTTGAAAATCTCTTTAAAGCAAATAACATATACAATGTTGAGAAGCTAAGAGCTATTTTCCTGAGTGTGCTGGGTTCCAAAACGTAGTTTAATCTGACATTTGTTCAGCCCTGACAAGCCGAAAGTCCTATGCCCAGTAGGTGGACTTGTCCGACAGGTGTGTTTTGTTGCCCTGGTGTGTCCTATTATTTTATTATTCAAACAATAAATAGCACTGTATGTCTGCGCTCAGTTTCAGATCCGTGCAGACTGCATTTATAGTATTTTAGACGTGTAACCAACATGAAAACCAGAGAGGTGTCTATGAGTGAAAAACGAGCAATTGTGAAGCTGAGAGAAGAGGAAAAATCAACCAAACCATTGCACAAACACTGGCAATAGCAAGTACAACCATTTGGAATCTCCTGAGGAAGAAAGAAATCACTGGTGTACTAAGTAACACACCTTGAACGGGTAGATCAAGGAAAACATCAGCAGTTGATGACAGAAACATTGTGACAGCTGTAAAGAAAGACACTGAAACAACTGTTAGTGACATCAGCAACAACCTCCAGAGGGCAGGAGTAAGGGTATGACAATCTACTGTTCGCAGAAGACTTCATAAACAAAAGTACAGAGGCTACACCAGAAGATGCAAACCACTCACTAGAAGAAAAAAAAAATGAGACGAGCCTCAAAAACTCTAGGACAAGGTTTTATGGAATGATTTTATGGACCAAAGTGATGGAAAGGCTAAAGTTTGGAGAAAAAAATTATCTGCTCATGTTCCCAAACATACAAGCTCCTCTAAAACACAGTGGAGGTAATGTAATGTCTTGAGCTTTCATCGCTTCTTCTAGGACAGGCTCAATAATCTTAATTAATGATGTAACACATGAAGGCAGCAGCAAAATTAACTCAGAAGTCTACAGAAATATTTTGTCTGACAATTTAGAGAAATATGCAACCAAACTGATTGGGAGATCCTTCATCATGCAGCAAGATAATGACAGAAAACATAGTGCCAAAGCAACGAAGGAGTTCATCCGGGCAAGAAGTGGAAGGTTTTAGACTGGTCAAGTCAATCTCCACACTTAAACACTGTAGAGTATGCAATTTACCTGCTAAAGAGGAGACTGAAGGGAGTAACCCCCACAACTGAAAGAGGCTGTGGTGAAAGCCTGGAAAAGCATCACAAAAGAAGAATACAAAAGTTTGGTGATGTCAATGGGTCATACGCTTGATGCAGTTGTTGAAAGCAAAGGATTTGCAACTAAATATAAAGTTATTTTTACTTTAATCTATGTTAATTCTATCTGTTCCAATACTTTTGCTCACATGAAAAATGGCTGTGTTCAAACAAAAGGTGCTATCTTCTAAGTTGTTTATCGGATCCAGATATGAATACCTGGAAATAAAAGCTGAAATGCTGATCTATTGTCTCATATTCATCTTTTGATGTCAAACCCAAATGTTTTCAGTCTAAATAATAATAATACAAAAATAAAGGAATAGGCCTCACTGTTCAAATACTTTTGGAGGGAGTGTAGATACAAGGGAACAAATCACACTGCACCTGATTGTATATTTAACACAGAGAAATGTCACAAAATTCCATGAGTTTATAGAAATAAAGGTAAAACTGCCAGTAGAGGAAGAGAAAGAGACAGCAGAGTACTTGTACAGTACTTGTTAAAAGTATTGCTACTTAAGGAATAATTTACTTGAGTACAAGTAAAAGTACTGAAAAATAATATGACTCAAGTTAGAGTAAAAAAGTAGTTTGCTGAAAAACTACTCCAGTTACAAAGAATGTTAGTATTATTTTTCTATTTTTACCAAAAATTAAACAATGTGAGCATTATGGAGCAGGGTTAACCCTAACCCTAACATCCATGTACTGTAATGTCTGTTTCACAAATGAGGAAATCCCTTATATGGACAAATGCATCAGATATCACTACAGCTGAATAACATGCAGATAGAGACGCTTTGACTGATCACAGTATAGAATTTTATAAAAAAAATAGTTTCTGTCTCACTGTGATAAGAAGCAACATGGGACCACAGGAACTGTTTTAAACTCAACTGATGTTATGTAATGATTTTGGAGCAACATTTTCATTTTGGGGTGGAGTAAAGCTTTAAGCAAACATAGTACCTATCCCTGTGGCCAGGAGCAACTGTTTTATAACTAATTTTGAAAAATACATTCATGTATAAGATTATCATGGTCTGTGGCTGCATGAGTGCTGCCGACACTGGGGAGCTACAGTTCATTGAGGGAACCATGAATGCCAACATGTACTGTGACATACTGAAGCAGAGCAGGATCCCCTCCAGTCGGAGACTGGGCCGCAGGTCAGTATTCCAACATAACGACCCCAAACACACCTCCAAGACGAGCAATGCCTTGCTAAAGAAGCTGAGGGTAAAGGGGATTGACTGGCCAAGCATGTCTCCAGACCTACACCCTATTGAGCATATGTGGGGCATCCTCAAATGGAAGGTGGAGGAGCGCAAGGTCTCTAGCATTCACCAGCTCCGTGATGTCGTCATGGAAGAAGACTCCATTTGCAACATGTGAAGCTCTGGTGAACTCCATGCCCAAGAGGGTTAAGCCAGTGCTGGAAAATAATGGTGGCCACACAAAATATTGACACTTTGGGCCCAATTTGGACATCTTCACTTAGGGGTGTACTCACTTTTGTGGCCAGCGGTTTAGACATTAATGCCTGTGTGTTGAGTTATTTTGAAGGGACAGCAAATGTACACTGTTATACAAGCTGTACACGCACTATTTTACATTGTAGCAAAGTGTCCTTTCTTCAGTGTTGTCACATGAAAAAAATAATACATTATTTAAAAAAAATGTGAGGGGTGTACTCACTTTTGTAAGATTGTTTGGGCTTTGATTGTTTGTGTTTAAAACAGAGTGGTCCAGATTCATGGTAGGACAAAATGTCATTTTTAAATGAATCCTCACCTTGACACAAACACATTCTACTGGGACATCGATCTCATTGGGATCGCCAAGAACAACAATGAAAGTATGCCAAATGTTTTGATTTAAAAAAGACCATACCTTTACCACTAAACCACATTTACTTACTTTTTTTGATTGCTGTTGTTTTTATTGTAACAAAGTATTTAATGTAAGTTTTATTTTTTTGTTTCTGTCACACAGGATCAGCTGCTGTGGCTTTCATGAGCTACAATATGATGGAGAATCTACTGAAGCCAGACTTCTTCAACACATCAAACGACACGATTAAAATCATGATGTCCACTGTGATCTCAGCTACTCTTCCCAAACTACAAACACTAAACTCACCAAACCAGTCAACTTCACCTTCAGACACATCAGAGTGAGAGACTGGAATGTGTTTTTGTCAACTTGAGAATTAATGAACATCTGAAAACATCTAATATTCAGTGTTTTATTATTTTCTTCTTCTGTTTGCAGGAATTTAATCCCAGCGGCTCTCTGTCCTGTGTGTACTGGAATATCAGCGAGTGGATTGTAGATGGTTGTTCTGTTTTAAAGACCAATAGCAGCTACACTGTGTGTTCCTGTGTTCATCTGTCAACATTCGCTCTCATCATGCAAACCAGCCACCCACCAAAGGTACAGAACATTTCTATTGAACACTGAAGAACAGCACAGATTTAACACTCATGTACTCTGACATGTTTTCTCAGAGCAACCCACTGATGGAGCTGTTGAATTTGGTGTTTGTGAGCGTGGGGCTGGTGTTCTTCACTTTGGCCCTGTTGTCCTTTGCCTTCTGTCAGTGGAGTCCTGGAGTGAATAATGTGGCTCGAATCAACATCTGCATCAGTCTTCTGCTGGCTCACCTTCTGTTCCTGCTCACACAGCAGTTCCTGAGCCTCATACGGCCTCAGAAGGTGAGAATGATGAAGGAGCTCTACAGCTCAGCACAGCCTCACTGAGAATCATCATAACTGTCTCTCATGATCTCCAGGTGTTGTGTGCCGTGATCTCAGGCCTTCTGCACTTCCTCTTTCTCTCTCTCTCCGGCTTCGTGTGGATGTTCATTGAAGCTGTGCTGCTCTTCATCTGTGTGAAGAACCTATCACAGATCAGCTCCAAAACGAAGGAGGTGCTTAGCAGTGGATTCCTGTGTGTGATTGGATATGTGGTTGCTCTGGTTGTGGTGTGTGTGTCTGTCGGTCTGGTTCCTGAAGGATACGGCAGTGAAGAGTAAGTTGTTGTTTTTTAGAGAATCTGATTAGAAGGAAAAAAAGCAACACTCTGACTTTTGTAACTTTTCTGCTGTCTGATAAAATATGCACTCAGGCATCACACACAGGATTAAAATATATATACAAGAAATATACAAGATTAAAATGTAATATTTTACCAGTCAACACCTGGAATGTCTTTCTGACAAATTCATTCAGTTGTTATATTGATTTTTCTTTAAACAGCTGCTGGATTAAAATGGATAAAGGCTTCATCTGGAGTTTCCTGGGTCCTGTTTGCGTCATACTAGCAGTAAACACATTCATCATGCTATTTATTTATATTAAATGGAAAACAAGTTGGTTAATTACTCCTTTACTTTGCAGTCAAACACACTTCTCTTCATCAAGATCTTCATCAGTCTGAACTCAACTCTCAAAAGTCTCAATGCTGAAGTTTCACAGATGAAACAAACCAAGTAACATTATTATGTAATCACTCTGTAGATAATCACATAGTCAATAAAGACACATTAACTCTTTGTTTCTCTGTTTCTCTGCAGGATTATGGTGTTTAAAAACACTGGCTCAGTTTGTGGTTCTTGGTTGCTCCTGGATTCTGGGTTTCTTCACTAATGGCAGTGAGGTTCTGGAGATCCTCTTCCTGATCTTGAACTCCCAGCAGGGAACCTTCATCTTCCTGATCTACTGTTTCCTCAATAATGAGGTCAGACATCACTCTGCTTACATGTGTAATTTGGATGTTTTCACTGATGTCCTGGTCTTACTTTGGTAATTCATGACTTTTAGAAAAGAATGTCAGAGGCAGTTTGTTTAAACTTATTCTTCCATTTCCTTATATTGATGGGATGTTAGAATGAGCCAAAACTATTCAAACTCCAACTATTAAAAATTACAATTTAAACTGACAGAGAATGCCTTTGATCTCCAAGCTTTTATATTTTTTATATTTATTTATTTTGTCATAATAAGTCATTCTAACATTCCAACTTTTACGGAAAAGGAAAGCATGGAAATGTATTTCTAAAAATGAAGATCTAGTATCTAAAAGCCACTTTTTGTAACCTGTTTATTCCAAACAAACTTTGTGGTTCTTGAGTTTCAGAGATTAAATTGATCTTATGTAGTCACTCGGCTTCTCTTGTCTCATTCTTGTCCAGGTCAAGCAGCAGTACAGGAAGTTCTTCAGATGTATTTGCTGCGTCAAACAATACAATGTGAGGACCACAGCATCATGTTCATGAAGTAATAAATACTGCTAAAGTGCAATTTATATACAGTTGATTTTATATAACCGAATCAATGTTTTTGTATGATAAATGTTATAGTCTCAGATCCTTTCTGCAAATGAAAGAAAAACATGTTACCCGATTGTCTTATTTTATAGCTGTTAATATTATTGATGTGAAGCTGTTTCACTGTTGAACTGTTTTATTTAGTCTTCTTTAAACTTTATTATTATTATATTATTACTATTAGTAGCAGTAGTAGTATTGGTGGAGGGTGAAAAGCCCATTTGTACAATTCTCAAAATAAACAATTTTCAAAACTATTACATGTGTGCATGGAAAAGGTAAATAAATGACTTGTATGGAAACATACAGTTTGTGGGAGTAACAATTTTAAACTTTACAATTAAGTCTTCGTTTGTTGAGCTCGGAAAGCTCCAAATGAATGACTGTTTCTTCTGTAAAGACTCATTTTACAGTATATAACTTTAATATAGTACTGTTTTATATAGACATAGCAAACATGTAATTTCAGGAATGAGGGACACATGTTTTATTGATATTGTGAATTTACATATAAAAAAACATTTGTTAAGTTCAATAATCTTTTGCTTCACATCAGAAATATATTCTTTGGTTTTACTCCTTGTGACGTATGATTATGGGAATTGGTCTTTGTGTTCCTCATATTTATAATCCTGTGAAACAGGAACACAAGGCTGGAAATTGTAATGTTCCTAGTCACACTAGTGTGATAATTTTTTTTAAATATTAATTGGAATATACTTCAGAGATGTTTTAATCATAAGAATTTGTAGGGGTACCAATAACTGTGGCCATTGTGACCAGAGACAAATATTTATTTCAGAGACAGAGACAAATATTATAATACACATTATGCTTAGACGATTTTGACATTTTATAGTCCCCCTGTAGTAAAAATCTAGTTTTGTATGTTTTTTATTTGTCTTTGGGGTGTTTTTAATATGCTTTTAGACAAACCGTGTGCCAATCCATTAATCAACACCATTGCTGAGTAATTTATATCTTAAAACTGTAGATAACCAAAGGCAGTCACAGAAATGCGGCTTGAAACAGCCCTCGGTTTACTACGTCACCAACCAATAACCAACCACGTCAAGGGATTGATTCCTATCACTAGTCTGAAACATATACCAAAACAGCACAAACCACAAACCTAAATTATAGCAAAAAACCCATGAAGCCATGGTTTAATGTGAATTTAGAACCGCTAACTTGCTATATAACCCACTGCAACAGTGTGCCAACAGTGTACCCACCTCTCGTTCTCCCGCATCACAATCGCACTTTACTCGCAAATGCTTGTAAGACATCGTCAAGTAACTTTAACGAATGTTACAGTATTCATTGTAGTTGTCCGCTAGTAAAAACATAGTTTGTATCAGTCATTATCCGTGTATGCCATTGTTTTGCATTTACTACGATTCAGTGGATCAGGAGCCGCTGGCTGGTGCGACTGAGTGGAGGCGGGGCTAATTTGCATATTCATAGATCATGTAAAGGAGGCAAGGGTGTCCAGTTACATTCAAGCTAATTTAAGGCATAAGGAAATTATTTTCACAAGAAAAAACATTTAAAAATGTCATTTTGATTATCAAAGATAAGTTTTAAGGGATAAAATATTTGACTACAGGGGGACTTTAAATGAAAGATCAAATGGATAAACAAATAAAAAGAAATTATTACGAAAACTATTTGTAATATTTTAATGCGTATTGTATGACAGAATTATTATATGTATCATATTATATGTATCATAGCAAGTTGTCTTCTATATTGATTATTACACCCAGATCCAGCTTTTTGTATACATTTTATCTAAAAAAAAAAAAGCAATATAATGACTGAACAGATCCACAGGAAACTCAAAGATATTACACAGAATTAGACGGTGAGTAAGACACAATTGTGAGACAGATACACACAGTGTTACTGATGTTTTGTTAGTCTACTTGTATTATTACCAGTGTTACAAACACTGATTTTGAATGTGTATGTCAATGTGTGTTTTGTGTGGTGAATTACTACTTCAAAAAAGTTAGAAAGAATTGATAAATTAAGGTTATGGTTTTAAATAGTTTTAGCTGGCACACACAATGCTTTTAATGCAGTTAATTACCACATTCAAATGAAAGCACAAGGGACTATTAGTAGAGTATGAGATATGTAAAACAGAATGGGAGTATAAAACATAAGTGCAATAGAAAATAAAGTTATATGCAACTGATATGAAATGTATGGGTAATGCAAGACAAAAGTACAATGTGAGTATGCTAACATAACCAAATAA
>CM049871.1:1765874-1795874 GCA_027474115.1 Schizopygopsis malacanthus | reverse complement strand
ACCCTTCTGAATGTGATAAATGTGACAGGTACAGTGTGAACACTTACAAGTGCATCTCAATAAATTCGAATGTCATGGAAAAGTTCATTTATTTCAGTAATTCAACTCAAATTGTGAAACTAGTGTATTAAATAAATTCAATGCACAAAGACTGAAGTAGTTTAAGTCTTTTTCTGGTTAACATTAGTTAACTACATTAACAAAATATACTAATACATTTTTAAAATGGAACATTGTATTTGATAATATCAGTTAATGTAAGTTAACAAAGATCAATAAATGTTATATAAAATATGAGTATTGTTCACTGTTGGTTACTACATTAAATATTTTTAACAAATTAGACTTTATTATGAAGTATATTGAAAAATATATTTATGTAATATGTCAAAAATAGCATGCTAACATGTCTTGAATTAGCAGAATGTTCTAGATCTCTCTCTCTCTCTCTCTCTCTCTCTCTCACACACACACACACACACACACACACACACACACACACACACACACACATCCAGCTGGTTCAGCCCTTTTACTGGTAAAGATGATTGACAGGCACAATCATTCTGTTTAGACATCATAAAATGCCACATGATTCAAAGCTAAGTAAATTAACAGGATAAATATTCACATTAACTGTGAATCTCATCAGCTGAACTAATTAATTATTAATATGGTCATGTTTATGAGAAATGGACATGTTTTTCCCATCCTGATGTTTTGTTCTTTTAATTGTGATGATTTTGGCTCACATTTAACAAAAACCCACCAATTCACTATCTCAACAAATTAGAATACTTCATAAGACCAATAAAAAAACATTTTTAGTGAATTGTTGGCCTTCTGGAAAGTATGTTAATTTACTGTATATGTACTCAATACTTGGCAGGGGCTCCTTTTGCTTTAAGTACTGCCTCAATTCGGCGTGGCATGGAGGTGATCAGTCTGAGGTGGTGTGGAAGCCCAGGTTTCTTTGACAGTGGCCTTCAGCTCATCTGCATTTTTTGGTCTCTTGTTTCTCATTTTCCTCTTGAAAATACTCCATAAATTCTCTACGGGGTTCAGGTCTGGTGAGTTTGCTGGCCAGTCAAGCACACAACACCATGGTCATTTAACCAACTTTTGGTGCTTTTGGCACTGTGGGCAGGTCCTGCTGGAAAATGAAATCAGCATCTTTAAAAAGCTGGTCAGCAGAAGGAAGCATGAAGGGCTCCAACATTTCTTGGTAAACGGGTGCAGTGACGTTGGTTTTCAAAAAACACAATGGACCAACACCAGCAGATGACATTGCACCCCAAATCATCACAGACTGTGGAAACTTAACACTGGACTTCAAGCAGCTTGGGCTATGAGCTTCTCCACCCTTCCTCCAGACTCTAGGACCTTGGTTTCCAAATTAAATACAAAACTTGCTCTCATCTGAAAAGAGGACTTTGGACCACTGGGCAACAGTCCAGTTCTTCTTCTCCTTAGCCCAGGTAAGACGCCTCTGACGACAACTGTAGCCAAATTCCTTGACACGTCTGTGTGTGGAGGCTCTTGATGCCTTGACCCCAGCCTCAGTCCATTCCTTGTGAAGTTCACCCAAATTCTTGAATCGATTTTGCTTGACAATCCTCATAAGGCTGCGGTTCTCTCGGTTGGTTGTGCATCTTTTTCTTTCACACTTTTTCCTTCCACTCAACTCTCTGTTAGCATGCTTGGATACAGCACTCTGTGAACAGCTTCTTTGGCAATGAATGTTTGTGGCTTACCCTCCTTGTGAAGGGTGTCAATGATTGTCTTCTGGACAACTGTCAGATTAACAGTCTTCCCCATGATTGTGTAGCTTAGTGAACCAAACTGAGAGACCATTTTGAAGGCTCATGAAACCTTTTCAGGTGTTTTGAGTTTAATAGCTGATTGGCATGTCACCATATTCTAGATAAATGTGAGCCAAAATCATCACAATTAAAAGAACCAAAGACTTCAGTCTGTGTGCACTGAATTTATTTAATACACGAGTTTCACAATTTGAGTTGAATTACTGAAATAAATGAACTTTTTAATGAAATTCGAATTAATTGAGATGCACCTGTATTCTCAAACATCAGGATGGGAAAAACATGTCCGTTTCCTTTAACATGACTATATTAATAATTAATTATTAAGAAGTCAATAATCTGAGTTCAGCTGATGAGATTCAAAGTTAATGTGAATATTTATCCTGTTAATTTACTTAGTTTTGAATCATGTGGCATTTTATGATGTCTAAACAGAATGATTGTGCCTGTCAATCATCTTTACCAGTAAAAGGGCTGAACCAGCTGGATGTGTGTGTGTGTGTGTGTGTGTGTGTGTGTGTGTGTGTGTGTGTGTGTGTGAGTGTGTGTGTGTGAGTTTGTGTGTGTGTGTGTGTGTGTGTGTGTGTGAGTGTGTGTGTGAGTGTGTGAGAGAGAGAGAGAGAGAGAGAGAGAGAGAGAGATCTAGAACATTCTGCTTATTCAAGACATGTTAGCATGCCATTTTTGACATATTACATAAATATATTTTTCAATATACTTCATAATAAAGTCTCATTTGTTAACAATATGTAATGTAGTAACCAACAGTGAACAATACTCATATTTTATATAACATGTATTGATCTTTGTTAACTGACATTAACTGATATTATCAAATACAATGTTCCATTTAAAAAATGTATTAGTATATTTTGTTAATGTAGTTAACTAATGTTAACCACCTTATCGTAAAGCGTTTTTACTCTTAGATACACATTAATATAATGCAATAACAATAAATTAATGAATCATTATTTTGTCAATTAATGATTCATTATCAATTAATGAATCATATTCATATGATTAAATATTATGTTTTTTGCTATCGCTGCCTCCGTACAGAATTTCTGTAATGGTTTCTGTAAAGCTGCTTGAGAATAACATGTTAAAACACTGCGCTAATAAAGCTGACTCATCTTTTGACAGGTTACGAAACACCTTTGCATGCTATAAAGTGCTTAGGTATTGTTTTCATGAACCCGCAGCAGTAATAGCGACAGTACAGATGATTTGTCCATGTTATGCATGTCTCTACAGTTATAGGTTGCCATATGTAAAAGCTGTTTGTTTTTAGAAGCTGTCAACATGACAGTCTATCCAAACGTGTAAACTTACCAGCAAAAACTCATTTTTACAGTGTAGAGTGTATTTTATCATTGTTCATTATTTGTTATGTCTGTTTTAATCTAAATAAGGTATCTGTTTGTGTGCATGTGCTGTTCTGTCATGACTCTCATGTAAAGAAAGAAAGAGAGCTGTGTGTCCTGCGTTCAGCAGAATATCACCATCTTCTTTTTATTTGAAAACTCTTTGTTTGTTGGATATCTTTTAGTAGATAATGTGTGTTACAATTATGAAAAACAAATCTGAGTTATACTATATCCAAGCCAACTTTATGTGTTCAGATTTGCATGTTCTCATAACTATTGTTTTAATTATTATACTATAAATGTAACAATTTTTTTTTGCCAATGCGAGGTAGTTAATTCATCTCCAGGACGCTACGCTCCATCTGACTAGTAAACCAGTTTTTCAATAACTGCTATGATGACTTTTGTTCTACCCACTTAAATGAAAGAGGTACGTGCAGTGTCCAATCTATGCAAACTGTGTCTGATCACTGAATAGGGAGGTCAAAATATTAATTTAATGCAGGATCTAGAAACAATCTGATCGTGATTAAACCATAAAAATGCAAAATAAATGAACAAAAACAATTTTTAAAGCTTGGGCTCCTAAACATCCGGTCACTCACACCCAAAGCAGTTGTTGTAAATGAAATGATCACAGATAATAGTTTTGATGTACTCTGTCTGTGTTACGGGGCGAACAAGACGTGAGGCATGAGGATCCATTTGCAAGGCTTTATTAGGAGGCATGGTCGGAAACAAGCAAGGGTCACACATTGGCAAACAGGTTTATATATGGCAAGACAGAGAGTAATCCTAGGGCAAGCGTAGGTCTGCGATCTGCGAACAATATCCAACAGGGCAAGGCAGAGAGATAATCCAGGTACAAGAGCAGGTATCAAAACACAAGAAAACAGGCAAGGCAAGGCAAGGCAAGACTATAAACACTGAGTGGGCTCTGTAGAGTAGCTATCGCTAGGATGTACGCTATACAATACTCGACGATGACAGAGAGGAAGTCCAAGGCTTATAAAGAGTGTGATCAATGCAATCAGCTGTGTGTGTGTGTCATCAGTGCAGTGGATGATGGGAATTGAAGTCCGTGGGTGACGTGCAACAGTAGTGTAGTGCAAGAGTCCATGTGGTGAGCGAGTGACCTCTGGTGGTGAGTTAAAGGAAGTTCATAGACCAGATCTGTGACAGTCTGACTGAAACCTGGCTTAAAACAAATGATTATTTTGGTCTAAATGAATCTACTCCACCAAGCTACTGTTATAAGCACGAGCCTCGTCAGACTGGTCGTGGCGGCGGTGTCGCAACAATATATAGTGATATTCTCAATGTTACTCAGAAAACAGGATACAGGTTTGACTCATTCGAAATACTTATGCTTAATGTTAAACTGTCAGATAAGCAAAATAAATCTGTCCTATCTCTTGCTCTGGCTACTGTGTATAGACCGCCAGGGCCATAAACAGATTTTCTAAAAGAATTTGCAGATTTCCTCTCAGACCTATTGGTTAATGTTGATAAAGCACTAATTGTAGGAGATTTTAACATTCACGTTGATAATACAAATGATGCGTTAGGACTTGCGTTTACTGACCTAATAAACTCTTTTGGTGTCAAGCAAAACATCATTGGGCCCACGCATCATTTTAATCATATGCTAGATTTAATAATATCGCATGAAATTGATCTTACTGATATAAATATCGTACCTGAAAAGTGATGGTGTTACTGACCATTTCCTTGTATCGTGCATGCTGCATATTACTGATATTAACTATATGGCTCCGCGTTATCGCCCAGGCAGAATTATTATTCCAGCCACTAAAGACAGATTCACAAATAACCTGCCTGATTTATCTCAGCTGCTCTGTGTACCCATAACTACAGATGAACTAAACTAAATTACTAGCAACATGGGAACTATCTTCTCTAATACGTTAGAAACTGTTGCCCCCGTCAAATTAAAAAAGGTTAGAGAAAAACGTGCTACGCCATGGTACAACAGTTATACCCATTCTCTCAAGAAAGAAACTCATAATCCTGAGCACAAATGGAGAAAAACTAACTTCGAAGTCTTTAAAAGTGCGTGGAAAAACAGTATGTCCAGCTGTAGACAGGCTCTAAAAGACTAATCTCTTTAGCCAAGCATTCATACAACGGATTTCATAATCTTGTACTGCAGTTATATCTGATCAAATGCACATTATTATGCTTTAGCTTGGGTTGAACAAATAATTTTTGCTTGGATGGGACAACATCTAACTAATAATGTCTCTATTTGTATCTGTTTCTGCCACGGGATTAACATCCCATAATTACACAAGCTTCAGTCTGGATCCAACCTTTAAATGATCTGAGATGACCGAACACCTGAGAATAGATGATGACAACCTCTCGGACAATATACAGAATTAACCATATTTTGCCATAAGTTAAATATATTAAGTTTCTGCAATATATAAATCTATTGTAGAAACTCAATTTCCTGTAAAGCTGCTTTGCAACGATTTTATCATAAAAAGCACTATACAAATAATATTGAATTTAATTTAGTTAATTCACTAAATGTCAAATGCCTCGCTCAGCCAATAAACTCATCAGGGCTTGAATGTACAAACAGATAGCATTGACATTTTTATAATTTTCACCAACTGAATGAAAATTAAATGAACAAGACCTTGTGGCAGCAGTTTTAAAAATCTATTAAACAACACTCGGGACACGCCGACCACAGAACAAAACAACCATGTAGAAAGCATCAGTAATGGATGACTGAACCGAACCGAACTGAACACGGGGCTTAAACACACTAGGATCTAATCAGAGTGAACAGAAACAGCTGTGAACCAATCTGAAACCATGGACGCTATCTAATGACGGGAAAATGGGAACAAAAGAAACTGGGTCAAACACAGAAAACTAGAACAAAACCCAAAACAGAACATACATGTGGCAATTACGTATGCGGTTACTTCATAAGAAAAAGAAAGGTTTCGTTCTGCTCTGTGTGATTTCTTCTACCAGCTCATTACAACAGATTACACAATGTTAAACAAGACGACACTTTAAAACCTTACAAATACTTACGATTCCTGAACTGGGGCGTTTTCTCAGCTATGCTGTGACAGCATATTAGAGCCAACAAATACAACACAGATGTTTCAACATATAAAAATTGAACATTTCTGCATCAAATAAAACAAAACTTCTGAATGTTGTAAATTAATAGCTAAAAATAAACTACGAGACCAGGCTGGAAATGCTTGGAGATGATTGTCTAGTTGACTAGTTGGGACAAAATTTGGTTGACTTCAGTTTGTCTGGCATAGGCTTTAATGTAGTTTCCAAAAATTTGCATTTCTTAATATTTGGGACTCGAATGGTTTCATAAACTGTGACATTTTTTTGTTGCTTTTTGGTTTAACAGTTTGTTTAATTGCAGGTTTTTGCTGCAATAACAATTTTACAAGCCACTATGCCACAATATGTATTCAAATGTATTTATCTTGACAGTTTTTCTGCTATATTTTATTATTACGAAACAATGAGATGGGTCTCACACAAGGGTCAATTTTGGGTCCATTGTTGTTTTCCTTATATGTCAATGATTTACCAAATTGTTGCAAGCTAACTAAATGTCAGTTATATGTAGATGACACAGTAATTTATGTATCAGCACAGACTCCACACTTAGCTGCAGATATATTAACAAATGAAATGACTGGTGTGTCACATTGGCTGCAAAACAACTGTTTGACCTTGAACTGTTCAAAAACTGTCTCAATGTGTTTTTTAATTAGACGGAAGGAAATGAGTGGTTTTATTATTAAGATCAATCAAAAAGCAATAGAGACAGTTAATAATTTTAAATATGTAGGTGCTATTTTAGATTCTCATTTGAAATTTGATATGCATGTAAAGAGGCTGTGTAGAACAATCAGAAAAAAATTGAATTGTTTTTACACGATTAGACCCTACATATCTCTAAAAGCAGCAAAGTTATACATGCATGCAATGGTCTTTTCACATTTATCTTATTGTGTCACTGTCTGGAGTCAGGTTTCTCAACTGACTATCAAACCTGTTAGATCTCTATATAAACAAACACTACAAATCTTGGATAAGAAACCAAATAGATGGCATCATTGTAATATTGTACAAAATTATAGTTTGCTTAGTTTTGAAAATTGTATCAATTTGGCTCTTATTAAAATGTTTTTTAAATGTGTAAATAATCTTGCTCCAGAAATTATATGCCCATTAATATCAAAACAGAGTAGTAAGGGGATCACTACAAGAGGTGCAACTAATCAGAATTGTACAGTACCAAAGAGAAAAACTAAATTTGCACAATCCACATTTTCAGTTCAAGGTACACTGCTTTGCAACAGCCTGCCAGTTGAACTGAAAATGCAAACAGAGCTGAACATTTTTCAAACAAATTTGAAAAAGTGTTTCAAACAAAAGCAGGTTTGTGAACACTGATGGTCGTACACAGTCTCAGCTTTTTTAATTGTATTTCCCTTTTTTGTGATTATTGTCTTGCTGTTGTTAAAAAAGCCTAACCAGGGACTGGGGCTGCAAATTAGCCTTTGGCTAGAAGCCTATATGTGGAGCATCGGCTGCTTGATGTTGTAGCAATGTTATACTGCATCGTCCCTGTTAAATAAACCAATAAATAAATAAATAAATGCTTATGTGTGTGTATGATCTTAATTTGTTTTTGGTACTTGTTGAACTGTGAAACAAGAAACATTTCACTACATTACAGCACGGTGTGTTATTCATACAAATACGGGTCCTTGAACCTTGCTGCTGGAGGGAAATGTATTTTTTTGAAATAACGATAAAAATAATGATATCAATGAGGCACTATCTTTATATAGCATCTAACGTGTGTCATCGGCCTGGAATTTAAATCTCAAACAAAACATCACTGCTGCTGTGTGTGTGTGTGTGTGGTTGGGTTTCTCCAGGAATGTCGTTCCTCAGGTCTTTTGCTGTGATTTTGAGAGCTGAATCACACAAATGAAAGAATTGAATTAGCAAACACATCCACACCCTGCATTTTTGGAAAGTCTCCAGAATCTTTAGGTGGAGCCCTAAGATTTACCAGAAACATCTTGACCTTCCTGAGGAGGAAAGCTTGCATCACAACCTGTGCCCTGACATCATCTCTCTCTCTCAGAGCTCAAACTAAATGACATACAGCAGGTTTCCCAGAATGCTCTGCTTGTGGCATATAATGTTACATTTTGTTATGAAATGTTGTTGCACTGTGTTCACTGTATGTTTCGTTTGGATTTAAGGAGGTTTATATTTTGTTATATTTATTACTGTGTGATGTTTCTTCATTTGAAATGCAAATTGCACACACACAAGTGCTAATGATATTAGTTAATGACGTAATATTTGAGTTAATAGACTCCATTGTTAAAAAGGCCCAGCAGAGGTTGTATTTCCTTCGCCAGCTGAGAAAGTTCAACCTGCCACAGGAGCTGCTGAAACAGTTCTACTCCACCATCATTGAATCTGCACATCAATAACTGTCTGGTTCAGCTCAGCTGCCAAATCTGACCACAGAAGACTACGGCGGGTAGTTCGGACTGCTGAGCAAATCATTGGTACAATCCTCCCTACTTTCCAAGAACTGTACTTATCCAGAGTGAGAAAAAGGGCTGGTAAAATCACTCTGGACCCCTCACATCCAGCACACTCCCTCTTTGAACTGTTACCATCTGGTTGACGCTACAGAGCTCTGAGGACCAGAACGACCAGACACAGAAACGGTTTCTTTCCCCAAGCAATCTATTTATATAATTATACACTTATACACTTATTTATCTAACACACACATACTTAGTCTACATTTCATTTTGCACATAATATACATATACATACAATTGTCAATTTGTATATTTTTATTCCTTATTTACTTGTTGTATTTTTTATTATTCTTTTATTATCAGTTTTTTGTTCTGTTGCACTGTGGAAGCTTCTGTCATGAAAACAAATTCCTCGTATGTGTAAACATACCTGGCAATAAAAGCTGATTCTGATTCTAATTAATTTGATCCTTTCCCAATGCAGTTAAATTTTAGCTGCACAATATGTTTTAAGAGAGTGTATAGGTATTTAGTTCTATATTTAATTTTTATATACAAACCCGATTCCAAAAAAGTTGGGACACTGTACAAATTGTGAATAAAAAAGGAATGCAATAATTTACAAATCTCATAAACTTATATTTTATTCACAATAGAATATAGATAACATATCAAATGTTAAAAGTGAGACATTTTGAAATGTCATGCCAAATATTGGCTCATTTTGGATTTCATGAGAGCTACACATTCCAAAAAAGTTGGGACAGGTAGCAATAAGAGGCCGGAAAAGTTAAATGTACATATAAGGAACAGCTGGAGGACCAATTTGCAACTTATTAGGTCAATTGGCAACACGATTGGGTATAAAAAGAGCCTCTCAGAGTGGCAGTGTCTCTCAGAAGTCAAGATGGGAAGAGGATCACCAATTCCCCCAATGCTGCGGCGAAAAATTGTGGAGCAATATCAGAAAGGAGTTTCTCAGAGAAAAATTGCAAAGAGTTTGAAGTTATCATCATCTACAGTGCATAATATCATCTAAAGATTCAGAGAATCTGGAACAATCTCTGTGCGTAAGGGTCAAGGCCGGAAAACCATACTGGATGCCCGTGATCTTCGGGCCCTTAGACGGCACTGCATCACATACAGGAATGCTACTGTAATGGAAATCACAACATGGGCTCAGGAATACTTCCAGAAAACATTGTCGGTGAACACAATCTACCGTGCCATTCGCCGTTGCCAGCTAAAACTCTATAGGTCAAAAAAGAAGCCATATCTAAACATGATCCAGAAGCGCAGGCGTTTTCTCTGGGCCAAGGCTCATTTCAAATGGACTGTGGCAAAGTGGAAAACTGTTCTGTGGTCAGACGAATCAAAATTTGAAGTTCTTTTTGGAAAACTGGGACGCCATGTCATCCGGACTAAAGAGGACAAGGACAACCCAAGTTGTTATCAGCACTCAGTTCAGAAGCCTGCATCTCTGATGGTATGGGGTTGCATGAGTGCATGTAGCATGGGCAGCTTACACATCTGGAAAGGCACCATCAATGCTGAAAGGTATATCCAAGTTCTAGAACAACATATGCTCCCATCCAGATGTCGTCTCCTTTAGGGAAGACCTTGCATTTTCCAACATGACAATGCCAGACCACATACTGCATCAATTACAACATCATGGCTGCGTAGAAGGATCCGGGTACTGAAATGGCCAGCATGCAGTCCAGATCTTTCACCCATAGAAAATATTTGGCGCATCATAAAGAGGAAGATGTGACAAAGAAGACCTAAGACAGTTGAGCAACTAGAAGCCTGTATTGGACAAGAATGGGACAACATTCCTATTCCTAAACTTGAGCAACTTGTCTCCTCAGTCCCCAGACGTTTGCAGACTGTTATAAAAAGAAGAGGGGATGCCACACAGTGGTAAACATGGCCTTGTCCCAACTTTTTTGAGATGTGTTGATGCCATTAAATTTAAAATCAACTTATTTTCCCCTTAAAATGATAAATTTTCTCAGTTTAAACATTTGCTATGTCATCTATGTTGTATTCTGAATAAAATATTGAAATTTGAAACTTCCACATCATTGCATTCTGTTTTTATTCACAATTTGTACAGTGTCCCAACTTTTTTGGAATCGGGTTTGTATTTAATTCTACGTTAAGGTACTTATAAATATGGTTTAAGGCAATATTGTTTTTTTATTATTAAATGAGCTTACAGTTTTATTCAGCTGCTTAAGGCAAGACAAGGCAAGTTTATTTATATAGCACATTTCATACACCGTGATAATTCAAAGTGCTTTATATAAATGGAAGTGAAATAGACATTAAAAATAATAATAAAAACAAGGAATTAAAAAACAAGAACAAACAAAAAAAAACAATCACAACAATAAAAAGCAAAATAATATAAAAATTGATTTTAAATAAATTTAAAACAGTTAAGAATAGAAAATGATTATACATAGTGCAATCAGTTGGGACGTAGCACAGTGCTCATTCAACAAATGCACAACTAAACAGATGAGTTTTGAGTCTGGATTTAAATGTGGCTAATGTTTTAGCACATCTGATCTCTTCTGGAAGCTGATTCCAACTGCGGGAGGCATAATAACTAAAAGCAGACTCCACTTGTTTTGTGTGAACCCTTGGTATTTTTAACTGACTCGATCATACTGATCTGAGTGGTCTGTTAGGTTTATATTCAGTGAGCATATCTGCAATGTGTTTAGGTCCTAGGCCATTGAGGGATTTATAAACGAGTAATAGTACTTTAAAATCAATCCTAAATGTAACTGGAAGCCAGTGTAAGGACCTGGGACTGTGTGAGATGCTCAGTGTTCTGGTTCTGGTCAGAATGAGTGTTCTGGAAGAGCTGCAGTGTCTAATGCTCTTCTTTGGAAAAACATTACAGAATCCACCCTGTGGTGATAAAGGCATGAACAAGTTTCTCCAAATCTCGACTGGAAACAAAATATCTAATTCTTGCAATGTTTTTGAGATAAGTTGCTGATTTAGTTACTGTTTACATACTACTACAACTAAATTTTGGACTTGATTTTTAGTTGTTTGACCCTAGAACAAGGTATGCATTCACCTTGGAACTCTCTTTGTTTTCAAATGCCAGCTTCAGTTTTCTCCTTGTTTAACTGAAAAATGTTCTGGCCCTTCCAACTGTTAATTTCTAGTGCATTGGCAGAGGGAGTCAGTGGCATGTCATTTGGAGACAAGCTGTAAATCTGGGTTATAGATGCTGTGATAGGAAATTTGGTTATTTCTCATTTTTGACTTAGAGGGAGCATTCAGGCTAAACAAGAGCAGTCAAGGATTGAGCCTTGAGGGACCCCATCCACTGAGACTTAGCCTTTCTAATAACCTCTCCCTTCTAATAATGCCTGAACCATTGTGTACTCCCAGAAAGCCCGACCCAGTTTCATTCTATAGAAGTATGCTATGATTGACAGTGCAAACGCAGCACTGTTGATACCAGTTTATTTTGCCAGCATAAGAATTAAGCCAAATATAATTTATTCTCTTATGCGCTGTCTCTGTGCTGTGATTTCAGACACCAGATTTTAAATTGTCCAGGTATTCTGAATTTAAGTATTTGTTCCTGATTAAAAACGACCTTTTCTAATCTTACCTATGAAAGGAAGATTTGATATTGGTCAAGTTGCTCACTGGTTTATCAAGATTGTGCTTTTTCAGATGGGGCTTAAAACTGCATTTTCAGGGAGTTTGGAAAAGTCCAAAAGAAGTGAGGTGTTCAACTTCTAAGAGATTCTCAACAGTTAAGCACACTTTTGAAAAAAGATGTGAGAAGTGTGTCAAGAGAGCAGGTTAATTTAAGGTGCAGTTAATTTCTTCCACATTTTGCTATCAATTTCTTCAAAAACAGACATAGTCACTTTTTTTGAAATTGCGGGCGAATTTGTGTGACTTGCAAAACTAGAAGATTGAAAATTCCTTTCTGTAATTGATCTTTTCAGAAAAGAAGGAAGCAAACTGAAATTGCATTTGCTGTCGGAGAGCATTTCACTGGGAATCTGACTCGGGGGGGGGGGGGGGGTCAGTCTCTCCACAGTAAAAAAGAGTGCGAGTGTTGTTTAAGTTACTGTTTATAAGGTTTGAGAAGAAGGTCTGTCTAGCAGTGTCTAATTCTACATTGAAAGCATGAAGGCTGTCTTTATAGATGCTATAGTGAATTTCGAGTTTCGTCTTCCACCCCATCCGCTCAGCCTTTCTGCATTGTCTTTTCATTCTCTGAACTGCTGTTGATTTTCTCCAACATGATTTCTGGCTGCCATTCTTCTTGCAAACTTTCACGGGGGAAATATCACCAACAACATTCTTAAGCTTACACATATTTTCAATACTTTGCCTCTTTTTTTTTTAAAACATTACACACAAATCCAATAATTGCACACAAAACGCAAAATGCCTCACATCTCTTGCAAAATGAAGCAATGAATTCAAAATATCACAAACACATCTCAAAAGCAAACATTTGCAAACATCTTTGCCATAATTTTAATTCCTGTTAGATTTGTGTCAGTTACACAGATAATTGTGTGTTGTGTTTTGCAAAAAGTGTTTTATGAAATTGAAAACTGAGCCAAAGGCTGATAATTAATGTCTGGTTTTGCAGGTTTGGTGTGTGCGTCTGCTGTTTCAGTGTCAGCTTTCAGAAACTGTGTAACAAGTAAATATTTTGTGTGTAAGCAGACTGTAAGTGTTTTTTCAGATCTTACACACTTTCCAAGTAATCCTGAACACTGCATTTAGCTTTGCATTGAACATTGAATACTGCATTAGCCAAGTTCTTTTGTCATGTCTGTTCCTATCTCAGAAAAGCTGGTTTATGCATTCATCTGTTTGTGAATAGATTACTGTAATGCATTACTAGTTTAATGTCTACAGTTTCCTTAAAACCTGAAGATGACAGCATTTTCTAAGTTTGAATTGTTCATCTGTCACAGGTTTAATATTGTAATATATACTGGAATCATGTTTTCAGAAGACGCAAACACTGATGAGGAGAAGAATGTGCCGCTGTACAGTCGCTGTATTGTGTTACTCTGGTGTTTTAGCGACTGAGTCTGGTTTCTTATTCTCACACTAAGGGCTGAACAAACGCTTCTGTTACCAAACCCAGAGAAACAGGAACACAACAGTTATATGATCTGTCAGCTAATACGCCTGCTTTAGCCTTGAATTCTGTCAATTTCTTGATGTCAGTTTGTCGAGCTCAACACAACAATGTGCCTGAAGATAAGGCCGTGAGCTAGAGCTGGTTCGTCCTGCTGAGAGTTTCGCCCGGAGCTCGGGGTTTGAGTGTCACGAATGTTTTAATTCAGTAGAATGATTTACTGCAGGAGTTTC
This sequence comes from Schizopygopsis malacanthus, assembly GCA_027474115.1. NCBI lineage: Eukaryota > Metazoa > Chordata > Actinopteri > Cypriniformes > Cyprinidae > Schizopygopsis > Schizopygopsis malacanthus. The sequence continues at coordinate 1,781,699 of CM049871.1, read as the reverse complement.
TGCTGATCATCTGATCATTCGAGCCACTGTTTAGTGGACAATGCTCTGTTTAGTGTGCTGTCTTCCTTAAACAAAATGCTACGAATTCAGAGAAAGTGCTCATCCTCAAGATCAGTCTATTTTGTCATGCACTGAGATTTTGAGTTTTTTGCCACTTATTTTCATCAGGAACCTCACAAAATATCATGTATCGCTTTCATCTTTTCCTTCACCCGTTTGTACACATTGTGCACATGTGACAGTAAAGATACAGTCTCATTACAGTTCTCTGGATGTCACATTGCACGTGACTTCATTAAAGTCAATCACACATCACAGCGTCTTAAGTGATGTGCTCAAGTTTCTGAGAAGTGACACTTTTGAACAAAAGCAGCCATGACGATAATAATTGACATAATCAGTTCTTTTGTTTGATTATAGAATATTGTCATGATGTCTGAACTGGATGTTCAGTCCTGAATCTCTGGAGGAACAGAACCAGTCCAGCCAGTGCAGCTGCAGCTGCTCTCATTTCACTAACAGTAACACACACAAACATACAAACATACAAACACAAAACCACACTCTCTCTCTCTCTCACACACACACACACACACACACACACACACACACACACTCACACACACACACACACACACACACACACACACACACACACACACACACACACACACACACACACACACACATGTTTGTTTTTGTGAATTGTAGGGACTCTCCATAGGTGTAATGGTTTTTATACTGTATACACTGTATTTTATATTGCCCTACACCAACCCTACACCTAAACCTGCCCCTTACAGGAAACTTTCTGCATTTTTACTATCTCATAATAGCTCATTCTGTATTATTTATAATCTTGTTTCCTCATGAGGACCGAAATGTGCCCACAAGGACAAGGATTTTGGTTATTACCATCTTTGTGAGGGCATTTTGTCCCCATAACGTAGGGTTTACCAGGACCATTATAAATGGATTATTGTAAATACCCCAGAGATGGCAAAAGTACACACATCCTTTACGCAAGTAGAAGTATAGATACTCATCTTTAAAAATACTCTGGTAAAAGTAGAAGTACTGATAACACTTTTTTACTCAAGTTAAAGTAAAGAAGTATGGGCTCTAACATGTTCTTAAGTAAAAAGTACCCATTACTACTACCTGTTTTAGTGTCACGCAGGTAACTGGACCTCACGTCATATTGACACATTAATACAAAATAACTTTCATTTAATATTTTGTTAGCTAATGCATGTATCATGACTGCACAACCATCATGTAGAACAGGGCAGGACTGGGACAAAATTTCAGGCAAGGAAATCTCACACTCATCCAGGCCATCCCATACACCCACAACCAATTCGGAAACCACGAATAACCCTTTTCTTTTTTTGTATGGCCATCACATAAAAAAAAAAGATTTAAACCCTTAGGCTGGGGCCATTCAATTAATTTTATTGTACCTGTCACTTTTCCCATCAGTCATCAACTGTTATGAACAGAGCTGTCTCCACCTTGTTGCAAAACAACCCCACCTCATTGTATTCTGTTTGCAATAACATAACTTTATTTTAGTTCGATTTAAAGTATCACATTATAACCATGTGTTGTTATTCTATCTTATAATGACTTAAATGCTATAGATTTACAAAACTATACTTTCTAAATTGCCTAAATGTCAAAATAAGTACAATAATAATTACATCATGACAATATATTTAAAGAGAAATCATAATACTGTACATTTTATTGCATTATCATGAGTCATATCTTTTTCTTACCAAAATTAACCATGGTTTATTACAGTAAAAGTTTTTGTAAAATCTTTTTTTTTCATATTGATTACAATCAGTTTATGGTTTACAGCCATAGTTTTACTACACATTTAATGGTTAGACTATGGTAAGTGTAGCAAATCCATGGCTCATTTGTTGTTACCATGGTTTAACTAGTAACATTTGGTTTGAATGTTTGTAAGGGTTGTGTTGTTATCTGTCCTAGCTCTAAACGTATTATACGTTATAATAGTCCTATACTAAAATAGTCTTATACTACAATAGTCCTATACTAAATGTATTATAAAATGATGTTTTATAACATTTGTCTGCTAAATTACTACTGTAACTTTACATTAGATAATAATGATGTTCTTTATCATACAGTATTTTGAGTGATGATAGTAATTTAGTTTAGTTTAGTTTACAGTAGACTAGTATTAATCATCGGACTGCTACTGCTAAGAGTTGCTAGTGGTTTAATTCTTAACTAAGTAAACAAACACAAAACTACAGCCTATTTACAAATTAAACTGACATGCACTTGAAGTCATGAACATGTCAGTAGTTTTCTTCTCTGATCCACTCCATTCTCAAGTCTCTTGCATTGATTACGCTGGTAAAAACCTTTTGGCGGAGCGCGCGCAAGCCGAATCGCCTTGCCAGTCAAGACTAACCGATTCATTATTTATTATAGATTTGTTATAGAGTGGTGATCCATCAAAACTAAAGTAACAAGCCTGGTTTGAAAATGTAAGAAGTAGAAAGTACTGATATTTATGTAAAAATGTAAGGAGTAAAAGTAAAAAGTAGTCAGAAAAATAAATAGTGAAGTAAAGTACAGATACCAGAAAAATCTACTTAAGTACAGTAACAAAGTATTTGTACTTCGTTACTTCCCATCTCTGCTTGGCCCTAACAGAGAACATTGGTAACACTTTATTTGTATTGTCCCTTTTACAGTAAACATTCTGTTGACAGTAAGTAACTTTGCACTTACGTGTCAACAAACTCTCAGCACTCAGTACAAACTCCCAAGAGATAATCTACTGATTATAAGTACATTTGCAAGTACATGTCAACTTATTTAAACCCTAACCCTACCATTCTACTTATACTGTACTAACACTCTAATGAGCGTTAGTATATATGTAGGTCTAACGTTACTTATAGTCAACAGAATGTGTTAAAGGGACCATCAAAATAAAGTGAAACCAAACATTCTGCATTTTTACAATGAAAAATACTTTTTTAGTTCATTTTTACACCACTTTTACAAACAAGGCCATTCAAAAGGCAGCTTGTCAGTAAAATATAGTAGCCTATATTAGCAGTTAGAGTAGCCCCAAAGCTCACGGTCTGATGTCTTTCTTTTTGATTTTAAAATGTGTTGAAACTCAAATAAAACTTAAACTAAAAGGTAACACTTTACAATATGGGTGCACTAATATGCATTAATTCATGCTTAACTAATGCACAGATGATCATGAGTTAATGTATAACTCATGAAGAACTAAACCATTTTTTAATGCTTACTACATCAGCAACTAATGAGCATTTTATATAATTCATAGATTAAGTAGTCAATAATTTGTTATTAGTTAAATGTGTCATAATGTATTAGTTCCATAATAACATATTATATTATCTAATGATGTACATTCATATGTTAACTACCACAGTGGTCAAAGCCATGCACTTCAACTTGTAGTTGTCAAGATTAATTAATCATTAGCTAATGATTTGCAAAGGTATGTCATTATGGTTATGGATTTTAAAATAGATAGCTAGTCGTGTCATCATAACAAAAACTGGCAGTTGTGTTTGACAGAACAAACCTGTAAAAACACAGTAAAAATGTAAAAACATTATGCTCAACAGAATGTACTATAAGCATCTCTACAGAACAACCTGAAAATATTAGTTTAAAACTGGCTTCTGTCTTTAACAGACAACCAGCATAATAACACAACAATAAAGAGAAAAGCACATGAGGAATCTACATTCATCAAACAGCTTCTCCACACAGTCATTCACACAAACACAGCACACTTGAATAATGCATCACCCTGTGAACTCTGGGAATGTCACTCTAAATTCAGACATGCCCTGTTCTTTCTGACCTCCAGAAATGGTACATTTATCAGCACGTAACTGTAAAATTACATCACATGTAAGGAAGCTTGCTGTTGACAGATTCACAGGTTTTACTGTATCATTTCTACAGAATTTTACAACGTAGTAAATAATGTACTTCACTTCCCAAACGCCCAAAAATTTCCTCTGAATTCGCTGTCAGGTGTGTTTCAGAGGAGCAGTGTTCTGTTGAGGTTTAAACTGCAGTCTCGTCATTCTCCGCTGGGTCTAAAGTCACTCATGAAGCTGAAGAAGAGAAACCTGTGCGCAGACGGAGACTGGCAGAGCTGTTTATCGCTCTCATATTCTGCAGACAAGTCAAAGATAAATGTTCAGTCTTTTGCTGTTGAGTGCTAGATATCAGTGCGTGTGACAGACAAAAGCAATGAGGCTTTCAGTAGAGATGCTCTGGATTCACGACTAGAAGCGTTACGGTTCACTTTAGCGCCTTCTGCTGCTCAAACACGTGAAGATGAAGGATTGATTAGTGCCGAGATAGATAGATAGATAGATAGATAGATAGATAGATAGATAGATAGATAGATAGATAGACAGATAGATAGATAGATAGATAGATAGATAGATAGATAGATAGATAGATAGATAGATAGATAGATAGATAGATAGATAGATAGATAGATAGATAGATAGATAGATAGATAGATACAATGACTTGAGGTTTTGAGGGGTAAGACTATTGCACAGAGAACTATATAATGCATTTTGAGCAACGTGACATTAGCAACAGATAATGTAGGAAAACGCAGACAAATGTACATAATCGACTGCATGATAGTACCAAAGCAATTGCAACTTGATCAAAAGAATGAGAAACTGCTTTTATGACGTGCACAAGTGAATAGATGATGTGGAGGTTGAACAAGTAATTTTGAGAATTTCATTTCTGATCTGAGAAATGCACCAAAGCGCTGAGAAAAACTGTGTTAGCATGCATATAACTAGAATATTAGTCATTTATTAGTAGTAATTAAGCACCTATTAATGCCTTATTCTGCATGATCTTATTATACAACCCTAATACTACCCAATACCTAATCTTAATAGTTACCTTACTAACTATTAACAAGCAGCAAATTGGGAATTTATTGAGGGAAAATTTGTTGTTAATAGTGAATAAGAGTTGGATAACAGACTGGATCTGGTGACTGCAGTGATCGTCTGATCTGGATACGGACTGGATCTGGTGACTGCAGTGATCATCTGATCTGGATACGGACTGGATCTGGTGACTGCAGTGATCATCTGATCTGGATACGGACTGGATCTGGTGACTGCAGTGATCATCTGATCTGGATACGGACTGGATCTGGTGACTGCAGTGATCATCTGATCTGGATACGGACTGGATCTGTTGACTGCGGTGATCATCTGATCTGGATAAGGACTGGATCTGGTGACTGCAGTGATCATCTGATCTGGATACGGACTGGATCTGGTGACTGCAGTGATCATCTGATCTGGATACGGATTGGGGGGCTACGGTGACCTCGGAATAAGAAAGAAAAAGACTAATATTAGCGTAGATGTCATTCTTCTTACGATTGAACAGATGATAAGGGGGAATGAGCGGGACTCTAAAACAAAGTAACTGAGATTGTAATTTAAAACAGCACTGTATGTAGAGTGTTCTTTTGAGCTCCTTAGAAGAAAGAAGTAATCGGCTTGCTGTCGCCTCTGGCTTGCTCATTGGGGACACTTCATTTCCAGCACAATCATCAACTTGTTGCACAGATATTATTTAAACTGAACTAAGTGGACAATGCCATATAAATTCAATAATGAAATGCATTCAGAGATAATTGAGTGTTAAATCCTGTCATTTTAATTATTGACAAAATTTGCCTATTTTGATATTGTGCATGCTTGTTACAATTTGATTGTTAAAGGCGCTATATAAATAAAGGTGACTTGATTGACTTGAGGTACCAGTTTATACAACATGAGGACCAAACGATCATTTGTGACTCATAAGGTTTTTAGTTTAACGTTCATGATTTTTTATTGCATATTGCCATTTGTAACTAGTGTAATAGAGTCATAGATGTGTGAAGTCATTTTTGTGTGTTTTGATTCAATTGTGTCAAAAGAACAATTGCACTCTTGGTTTGAGGCGCTTCATCAGACACAAACGATCACTCAGTCAGGCTGAACAAATGAAAGCATTATCTGTGTCCTAACTGTGAGAGAGACAGTGTGTTTCCAGCAGATGGCAGCAGCTCCTTGTGCTGGTTTTCCTCCAGTCCTCTTCACAGCCTGACTCTGGTTTCTTCAAGTGTTCTTCAGAAACCACAAATACAACGTCTAAAGACGCTGTGGGAGATAAAGTTATTTTTTTCCTAAATTCTCGTGATCCGAGCTTCAGCGCTCGCTCATGTTCTTTCCCCAAAGCACGTCTCAACTGTTTAAATGTATTTTATTAATGTATTTCTTGAATCTGAAACATGTCCTTAATGACACAAAAGTGTGCTAAGATAAATTGTTCAGTGTACAGGCTGCATGAATGTACTGTACTTACACATGGATCGACTGTAGGAAATCATGAGTCACGCTTTGATTTTAAGGTATCATTGTTCCAGTGCAATTATTGCTTAGAGTAAGGTGCTCAAGAGGGTTGTTAGCACAACCCAGAAGATTATCGGATGCCCCCTTCCATCCCTGGAAGACCGATATAGTTCCCACTGTCTCAGGAAGGCAAACAGTATTCTCCGAGACCCATCTCACCCTGGACATATTTACTTTTATCCAAAGCGACTTACAGTACATCCAGGTTATACATTTTTTTTGTCAGTATGTGTGTTCCCTGGGAATTGAACCCACAACCTTTGTGCTGCTAACGCAATCCTCTACCACTGAGCCACAGGAACACACTCACTTTAAACTGCTGCCCTCAGGCAGATGTTACAGATTAATGAAAACTTGGACGAACAGACTAAAAAAGATTTTCTACCCCAGAGCCATAACTGCACTGAACACAACAAAGATATAAACACTTAGTAATGATCTACTGTACACTTACTGTGCAATAAGATGGGAACGTGCAATGACTGACAGATGTGTGAATGTAATGTGTGTTGTTGTATTTTAATTTTTTTTTTACTTAAAGGTTTGCATTTACTTCAATATCGTTGTACTTGTACAATGACAATAAAGATATTAATTTGTTCATTCATTATACATTTAAATACTGTGTAACATTAATTAACTACATGCACTTACTATATGGTTCAGGTTAGGATTAGAGTTTAGCTTAGGGTTATTTGCATGTAATTATGCATCATTTATTGTTTTTATAATAGTAGCTGCATGTAACGTGTAACAAAGACATCTTAAAATAATGTGTAGTTCTTTAAAGAAATTATGATTCAGTGTGGTGTAGAAAATATTGATGACTATTTGCTAATAAAACCAAGAGATGTTTTTTTTTTTTTTAAGGAAACTTAAGCAGTTTTGAGGCTTGAATTGAGGAATTAAGGAAAGAAGGCTACCTATTTATTTTAAGAGAATTAGCTCAATTTGTCAGATTTATTTTAGAGGTAATTGCTAGTTCCCAGCATGCTTTGCATATGACTGGATATGAGAGTACATTTTGAAATTAAATGCTATTTTATATGTGTTTTTGAGTGAAGGGAAACATCTATTAATGTTTAATGTTCAGTTATGTTTAACATTTGAAAGAGTTTCTGTTACATTGAAGTTTCCATTGTGCAGTGCAATCGTTACCATTGTGCAGAAGAGCAGCACTTATGGTTATGGATATTACTCATATTAGGCATTCAGCTTTGTTCAATTAGCAGTTATAGTTTTTCTTGTGTTAGTGCAGGATTTTCCAGTATTTCTCAAGTATTATCCTACTTGAGCTGTTTGGCTGTATACATTCTTTTAAATGTATAAAATAAATCAAAGTCAAATAATAAACTTTGATAATATATTTTTTTTAAATGAGCAAATTTCACAAACTGTATTAAAATCATTGTCATATATTTTACAGTACATGATTGACATGATTTACATGATTTATTCAGGTATATTCCATTAAAAAAACAAGCCTTAAAAACTACTCAAAAGTATTAAGTGCAATATTGTTACCATAATTTTTTTAAGTAAATAGCCCGTTCCATTTTTTGTAGGGGACAGTCTCATATATACAGTTTTTTACAGTCATTAGAACACCTTTCTCAATTCTAGAGTCATTTAATCTAAACTCTTCACACAGTTCTTCTAACCATCTTTCAGCTTGACACAGCAGATCATTTCACATTCAGAACACACTAAAACTACCAAATCATGTCATTACAGTTTTTTTCTTCAGTTACTAACAAGCATTGTCCAATACTGAAGCCACATTTAAAAACTGTTCATACCAACTAAGCTGGACAATGCCATTACTAAATTCAATAATGAAATGCATTCAGCAGATAATTGAGTGTTAAATCCTGTCATTTTACATTATTGACAAATTTTCCTATTTTGATATTGTGCAGTGCTTTGTTACAATTTGTATTGTTAAAGGCGCTATATAAATAAAGGTGACTTGACTTGACTTGACTTGACAGTCTGCATTACCAACATGAATCTTGATCTCACCTCCAAAACTCAACAAAACACTGCATATATGTCTCAAAATAAGCTTGTTTCATCATAACACTGGCAACAATTCTCTTTCAGAAAACATACACTTCTTTCATAACACACTGATTTAAAAAACACTAAAAATAGGGATCATTACATAATTGATGAACTTTTATCTTTGAAGTTTGAATGATTTGTCACATAATTACAGCTGTAATTACAGCACATACAATGAAGGAGAAAATCAGCATTTGCACCCTATTTATTTTTATACCAAAAACAAAATCCGTCAACAGTTACCTTTAATATTAACAAAAATGTACACATGCAAAATTTACTTGTGAAAAATAAAAACACATACAAATAAATGTAAAACTTGAGAAAAATAAATATAATAATCTGAAGCAATAATTACAAAAAATAAATAAGCCAAATAAAAACATCACATGCATGTCTAGTATAATGAGGTGCTGTATGTGCAGCACTGGAGACCCAGCTGCTGCAGGAGTCTCTCTGTGTGGAGTTTACTGTGTGTTCTCTCTGTGTTGATGTTGGTTTCCTCTGGGTTTTTCCCACAGTCCACAGAATGAATGTGTGTAATGGACTGGCCATCTGTTCAGGTTTTTTTCTGCCTAAGACCCATGAAAAGCTCCAGCCTCCTGACCCTACATAGGGCAAGTGCTAGTAAAAATGTATGGAATGCATGAATGGATTTTCAGTATTGTGAGGGTTCTAGTCCTCCCTCTCTCTGACACTCGTTTTTCCCCACCAATGTGTCTTCCTTGATCCATGTTTCCAAACAAAATCATTGCAAAGCCATCCATTTATCAAAATATAGCCAATAGAAAGAAAGAAAGAAGAAGAAGAAGACTAAAGATAGGCCATCTGGCTTGCCTTTCAGCTGCATTTAGTTGTGTTTGGAATAATTATTATTCAATGTCATAATAAACATTCTGCTAAGATTTTACATTTCAGTTTAATTCCTGCAGAAATTCTTGCCATTGTTCAGATTTGAATGTGCTTTTATCAGTTTTGAAAGCAGTGTGTTAGCATCTGAAAAATGTGCTGAAGGTGTACAATGTTTTTTCAGGTTGTGGAGTATGAATGACAAAAGCGTTTGTGGATTTTGAAAAATGTGGTCATTGCCTGCATTTTGTCTGAAAACTATGAACAATGATTGACAGTTTGGTCTGCATAGATTTCTGTATCGTGTGAACAGTTTTGAAAACTTGGCTTCAGTGTTGAACAATGCTTGTTAGCAATTGAAAGAGAAAAACTGTGACGCCTCAAAGCATATAATTCTTCCATAACTCTAGTAAACAAACACACTTTATCACTCATAACACAGCAACCCAAAAACATAGCAACAGGGAGCATTATACAATATTTACAAATCAAGAATAATACTCAAGTATTTATAATATAACTGCAGTATGTTACAGTTTTCTCTTATTTTACAGATGGAAATGAAAGTCAGAGACTAACACTTGTGAAGATGTTTAGCTACGCACCTCCTTTGACAGTATTTAATTTTTTTTTACATTCAGAATATTTTTCTATATGATATCACTGTAGAAATGTCACAGATTTCTGTCTCATACATTTGTGTATTATGTAAGTTTTGAACTTATTTAACAGTTTTGAAAACTGTAAACATGTGCAAATCAGCTTGTATAGCACAACAAGTTTTGGTGGTGTTTGAGTTGAAGTGATAAAATAATTGATGTCATTTAACAGATGTGGTCAATGAGTGTATTTTGTGCCGAAGCAGTGATAAATGATCCACAGTTTAGCCACAGACCCTAATGTTGTGCTCGCTGTGTGAAGAGTTGTGAAAAAGTGACCCAAGTATTGAGAAATGTGTCCTAGCGATCGTAAAAAACTGTACGTAGGAGTGCAATTTCCCACACAAGATCAGCCCAAAGAGGTCCCCTTTTACTGTATACTGTATTCATTCATTCCTTAGTACATTTTTGTGTGAAATTTACTAGCAACATCTAAATGAAAATTGTTTCAAAGTAAATATGGACTTGTATATAGTGGTCAAAGACACAAGACACCTGGTATAAAGTGGGACACTTCTGCATGCTATATATTTATGTTATAAATATCATCCACTGATCAGCTGAACCTGATATCCACACACAACTGTAATTCTTTACACATTTCTAGAATAAGATAATATGCAAACTGTTAAAGTGGGAAATGAAAAGCCCTTGGCAGGAATGTTTTATGGCCGTGTGACTGGTTTTCCAGTGATCATATCCCACTACCGGCCTTCCTCTGTCTGTCTCAAGATTTAAGGAGCTTTGCTTTCTTCAAGCTTACAGTGAAGCTTTACATGATATAGATACATACACCTCTACACACAAGCCACGTCATCTTCTCTCGTGTTTGTGTACGAGTGTGAGAGACACACACACATCTGTGAGTCTGTGGGAACCTGGAGACTGAGATATGAAGAGTGTGTGTGTGCGTGTGTGTGTGTGTGTGTGTGTGTGTGTGTGTGTGTTGGCGCCAGGGCTCTTTAACAATCAAAGCAGAGGGGCGTGTGCAGGGAGGAAGTCTCTAGCAGAAAATACAGGTGTGCTTGACTATCAAAGGGCGCTTCTCTGAACACTAAACACACGGCACCGCGGAGGGGGGGGGGGGGCTCGTCTGAGAGAGAGTGTGTGTGTGTGTGTGTGTGTGTGTGTGTGTGTGTGTGTGTGTGTGTGTGTGTGTGTGTGTGTGTGTGTGTGTGTGTGTGAGACTGCTGCGCGGATCTTGTCGGCCCGTAGGATTTCCTGGATTTCCATTGACAAACAAGCTGCTGGAAATCTGTTATTGGGAAGCTTCTGCGGCGTGTAAATATGATTTTAGCAGGAGGAAGTTCCCCTCAGCCAACACAAACAGAAAACCTGTAGCCTCATCTCTCGCTTAACCCCCAGGAACCGAACCCAGATGACAGTCCAGACATCTGCTTTTATATGTGTCTTCACTGAAATCAACACACTTCACAGTCTTCATCATGTCTGTTATAATGATCCAGACTGACACCGGCTCTATGAGAAAACTGGGCCGTTTTCAGAGCGCCGGATTGAAGGAAAGACACTTTCAAAATCTTCTTTATTTATGCATTGGTCAGTTTTGAGATTTGGGGTTATTTGGCTTTTTATAAAGTGTTTTTTCTTGTGGAAAGAAAACATTAAAAATCCACATTTAATTGTTTATCTCATTGCACTTTATCGGTTTGCATCTGTAATTTTTGTCTTACAAACAGCAAACTTTACTGATTTGTTCCTCTCTATTTTCTGAAGGTTTGTTTATATTTCACTTACACTGATATACACAGCATTTTACTCCTAAAAACACGGTGAAAATGTGTTGGTAAACACTGTTTTCTGTCTGTGTACAGTATTTTCTGATTTATGGAGTGATAAAAAGATAAATCTGAAATCCCCTCCGAACTACAATTATGAATCAGGCTTTATCCAATGTTCAGATTACTATTCTGGAATTGTATGTAAATCAGTGTATATTTGATTAATCACTGCCTCGTTTTCCAATTTAAACATAACATTGCAGAACAAAATGTTTGCAAATCTTAATGTAATTTCTAATGACATTTGTATGTCGCTCTGGATTCAGCACCTGCTAAATGACTAAATGTAAATGTAATCAATCAACTGGGGAAGTATAGTGATGTCTACAAGTTACTTTTTTACCTTATTCACTACTGATTCCCAAATGTATAGCTAAACACACACATTTATCATATCTGGCCATTGTGTCTGTTGGTGTTCATTTCTTTGACGAATACTTTTCGGGAAAATTTTTGTCAACAAAATTATTTTCACTGACGACAACGAGACGATAACAAATGAAAACTCTTTTTGAATGGCAAAAATTATGACGCAAATCTATTGACATTTTCGTCCATGCATAAAAATGAGATGAAAATGTTTGGGAGGGACGATTTGGGAAGAGATTCATTTAAAATCGAATCTGCTGCGTAGGAGGTTAGATGCGAACATATGAACCGGCGGGACATAAGCTAAAATACACTTTCTGCATGGCACATAAAACATTCAAAAATGTCAATATGTGAGAGAAGAGCAGACATATGGATAAATCTGACGATGCAAGAGAACTCAATTCGGTCCGGTTTTCTGAGCGCAGACACTGAAGCAAACACACACAGAAAGCGCGCGAGTACTCTTTCACTTCGCATGAATGGAGAAATACACACAAAATGATGTTTAAATATCCGTTTTGACGAGTATTGTCGTAAACACAGTTGATTATGTGAACGTAAACAGTAGATAGAACGTGTATCAGTATTGCATCCAGTGCATTCGGTCTTAAAGGGCCAGCAGGCTAATTTAGTTACTATTGTCCGAGTCATTGATGTTAATCAAACAACAAAATAAAGACATAGAATCACTCACTGCTCTTGACTGAATCACTTTAGTAGCCCTAAATATTCATCTAAATGTATTTATATAAATAAATATGTCTGCTTGAAAGAATGAAGAATATAGTAAACATGTTGCGGTAAAGAATGCATAATTAGCCTATATTGGTATTTCATTAAAAAGAAGACCATGTTTTTGTTCTTTATGAGAAGTAATTTATTTCATTTTAATAAAGAAATGTTGTGAGTCACCCTTAGTTAAATCGCAGTCTATCATGATAAAACCTTAATCAAGCCCATATAGGCCTAATGAGTTTGGAAATTTTAGAGAAATGCTTAATACATGCACTCTAACTAAACCCATTAGACTAAAACTATAAACAATTCAGATGACTAAAATACGACTAAAACTAAATCAAAATGTGCTGTCAAAATGAACTCTGGTCTCTGTGTTGTAATGTCTGAGATTCGGATGTGTCTGTCAGGTTTGGACATGTTTACCGTGTGTTTGTTGAATATGTGTGTTCGCTGGCTAACGAACCTATGACCTTGCCATCGTCAGCGAGTGCTCCACCGCAGCACTGAACAGTGCACTTTTCTAATAAGCTACTTGTCAATAGACTTGAGAATTGGTGCTTAAACTAAAGTGTTTAGTTTAGTTTTGCACAATATAAAATATATACAAGAAAGTACAACTCATACGCAGTGCAGGAAGAGGCAAAAACCTTATGTATAGTTTTTTTTCAACTGCTTACATTTTCAAAACTTTGACTATTTTTTCAAAACTTTACACACAAATCCAAGAATTACACACACAAAATGCAAAATGCCTCACATCTCTTGCAAAATGAAGCCATGCATTCAAAATATCACAAACACATCTCAAAAGCAAACATTTGCAAACACCTATGCCATAATATTACAGTTTTTTTCAATTGCTAACATCCCTTTGTCCAATCTGTAGTCATATTTTCAAAACTCTAAACACAATTAACACAACATCCGCCTGTTGTGATCATACCATTAACACATTTCATGTTGTTTTCACACAATATTCAGTCAATTAACACGTTTATAAAATGCTTAAATGTTCTTTTCACACAAGCTTACCCCATACCAAAAACATGGATCTTTCTTCTATTTTTTACAAATGCTTAAACACAGCATGACAGAAATGAACACCTAATGTTCCACATTTTAAATATAGTGTAAAGCCTCTACTTTCTGCTAAGGATTATTTTCATTACTAATAATTTAGAAATAGCTGATTCCAATCTTGATGAATAATTCCAAGTCTTTCCATACATGCCATGCACAATAAAAAGGCACTCTTTGGATTAGTTTTGTTCAAAACAATACAGAACAACACAGAGAAGCAGAAAAATAAAGAACATGTCTGGAGGAGGGAGTGTTGGATGAGGGAGAGTACAAGGTGGACTAGGGAGAGAAGTACTGTAGTTGGACCAGGACTTTCTGGTTTGGTTCAGCTACCAAATCAGACATCAAGAGACTACAGCAGACAGTCAGGACTGCTGAGAGGAATATTTGTGCCCCCCTGCCCAACCTCCAAGATCTTTACATCTCCAGAGTGAGGAAAAGGGCTAAGAAAATCACTTTGGACCCTACACATCCTGCCCACTCTCTCTTAGAACTGTTGGCTTCTGGTCTGTGCTACAGAGCTACACAAGAACAGTGTCTTAACGCAGGATATATTCAGCCTGAACAATTGTAAAACATTCATAACAATACATTTTCCATCATAACTGACACATTTATACAGAGAAAAACAAAAATTGTTAATTTGTGAACTGCACACTTGTAAATAACATATCTGTACATTCATTTAAAGTTTTAGTTTTATTTTAATCACTGACAGCAATTTAATTTTGCCAGTAAATCCTTCACTGCTGCAATTCTGTCACTTTTCTTTTACATTCCACAAAGTACTGATGATCCTTCACTATGCTGTACATATAAAATGAATCCACTCACACACACAAAAATTAACTTGCTGGCTGAATTATTATTATTATTGTTATTGCTGTTGTCGCTGTTGTTATATTTTTTTAATGGATCTCATATTGTATGTTCTATACAGGTCAAACTGAGTCATGATAAGTAATGCAGTTTTTGTAATGCCATTAATTATTGGCATTTTGACAGTCTATGCACTATAATTGACTATATGTTCCTGTTGGATAGAAACTAGTGCTAATGTTTTGACCGAATGACTCAATTTTTAATCGGGCTTGTTGTGTTTTGATAAGGTTAGTATATGAAGAAGAAGGTATTCAGCATTTTGAAATGTAGAGTTTGTATTTATTTAACAAAATTTGGTTTTGGCCAGAAAATTTACTATTTGGCTAACTGTGTGATGTAGGTGTGTTGCTGTGTTAAGAGTTTAGAAAAAGTACTTTAAGTATTGGTAAATGCTTGTTTTTAATTGAAAAAAAAAATGTAATTCATGTTAGATTTGTGTGTGTTACATAGATAATTGTGTGTTGTGTTTTGCAAAACGTTTTTATGAAATTGAAGACTGAGTCAAAGCGTGAGAATTAGTGTCTGGTTTTGCAGATTTGGGTGTTTCTGCTGTTTTTGGTGTGTTTGAGTGACAGCTTTCAGAAACTGTGTGACAAGGAAAGAGTTTGTGTGTAAGCGGCTGAACTAAACTGTAAAGCCGCCACCTAAACAACCTTTAATTCTCATAAAATTAGAAATAAACTGAAATTTTAAACTAATAATTGTAATCATTTTATTTTGCTTACACTTTACAATAAGATTAATTAGTTAACATTAGTTGACAACATTAGTTAACATGAACTAAGAATGAACAATACTTCTACAGCATTTATTAATCTCAGTTAATGTTAATTTCAGCTTTTACTAATGCGTTATTAAAATCTCAAGTTGTGTTTGTTAACATTAGTT